>CM062815.1:694348405-694658570 GCA_031772625.1 Pinus tabuliformis
TTTAGGCCTCCAAAAACTGATTGTCCCAACTCTGTTCCTGAGCTACCCGCTAGACATCCGGTCAATGTTTTGGTTCTAACTTTTTCGTTTCAAATCCAAATTGGGTGATTCAAATTGGGTTAGAAATTAGACATCAAGGGCTACATAGGGTAGAAACAGGTTTTAAAAATATTCACTTTTGGTCCCTCAAAACATGACTGTCCTGACTGTTTTTCCAGAAATCTTATCAAGCCCGCAAGCCAAAAAAATGATATTCAACCATTTTTTCATATTGATGATAAAGATGAATATAAGTGTTTGTAGAATTGTTATTTCTATTATAAATCATCTACATATACAAATGAATTAAAAAAATTATCACCGATGTTGATTTGCATAACATGTTGCAACAAAAAAACACTAGTTTTACAAAAAAAACAAAATGCATTTATTTATTCCCTTATTTATTTTATTTTCTATACTAACCTATTTTGATTTGAAAAATGAATATGACTACGTATATGAGTACTTTCAATGGAACCATTTTCGAAATAGGGCTTCATGTATGCACATACCCAAATTTGAAAAATGCATATTAATGAATATTAGGGTATGAGAAGCCAACTTCCCTTGAAAAGATGTTGTCAAAAATTGTTGAAGTATGGAGTGATGTTGCAAACAAGTGATGGAGTAAAGCCAATCTTCAATATATCCTTTACTTTCTTGATTTCCCATAGTCATCATAGCATGAAGTTCTTGGGCTTTTAAAATGACTTGTTGATGCATACTAAAAGAAACTTCATTTTTTCCCATAACTTCTACAATTTTTGAATTTGAAACATTCTGAATCTCATTGTAAATTTTCTCTAATGGCGCATGTGAGATAGAATGGGTGGGAAGGGTGGGTAAATTTGGCAGTTCACATTGTAAGCATGTTGTACTGGTTTATTGTGGTGAGGGTGTGGAATTAGTTGAGCAGTAAAATGTGTAAAGAATGGAGCATTGTGATGATGTGGTTGGTTGGGTTGAGTGGATAAATTTGATATGCAAGTAGGATGTTGCAAAAGAGCCGGTGGAGAATATGGAGAATGTGCTTGTGCTACAAGATGAGGGAGAGTAGTCATGCAATCATAAGGTGAACCGTGCCAAACTTGTAGACAAGATTGGTGGTTATATTGAAATTGATATGGCTGCCCTAACACATTAGTATTCCATAATGGATTATGCAAATAAGAGAATGGAGAAGAAGTGTTTTGAACCATACTTGTAGGCCATGATTTCCATGGTTTTCACTTTATTGCAGCTTCCTCACCTCTTTGATATGCTACTTCCATCGTAGATAAGGAAGAGTGAGTATCTATGGGATGCTCCTTTCGGTCATGAGGGTAAAACACTTCATCAAATTCTTCATTTTTATGAACCTACAAAACATCCAATTTTTCATTTAGAGAGCTAATAAAATCAACTTTAAAATTTTCAAATAAAACATTGATTTCAGCTCTTATGTCTCCTATTCTTGTAGCAGATTTGGAAAACAAAGAAAAAACATCTATAGAATTCTTACCAGCCTTGAAGATTCCTCTTGAATACCTCATGCATAATTCACAAACATCATCATATGATAACTAAAAAACATCACTTTTTCCTATCAGATTTAAGAGTTCTAAAAATTCATCTTTGATCCCTTTAAGAAGGAGTGTTTTTAAGATCTCTTTTTCCAAATGCTTATGCTTTGATTTTTGAAGGTTATAATGAAATCGATCTACATAATCCTCCAAACTTTCATCTTCCCCTTGTATCATACCGAAAATATCTTCATTGGATTTGCAATAGTCTTGGTACTTCTTCAAGAATATGTTCTTCATGTCCTCCCATGTTTGGATGCAATTCCCACCTAGGCTCATGAACCATCGGAGAGCTGCTCCTTTTAGAGTAAGAGGAAACACTTTCAATCTTTGATCATTAGTACAATAATCATATCCTCTACAAAGTATTTCGAACTCAAATAAGAATGTATCTGGATCTTCATTTGTCAAGCCATGAAAATTTGGTAGAGACAATGGGGGAATTATGTGCATTTGTGTCACTCCTCCTAGATCTTTGATAGGAAATTCAAAAGTAAAAATGTAATCCATTTCTTACCATAATAGAAGATGTTCTTCATGTGTTTCTTCAAGGCCCCTTCTTCCAATGTTCCTGTCAATTAGTTAGTGAAATGGGTGGTGCTTACATCACCACTTGAGTGAAATCGTGTGATTTATTTTTCAAAATTTCTATTTTTTCCCTAGTCATTCACACAAAAATTCAAACATCTATTTCTACCCAACAAAGCAACAGCAAATCTGTTAGGAAAGCGGACAGTGGAGCAGGGCTTTTACATGCTTCGCACGTAGGTTCTTACCTTCCGTTTTTAAGATCCAACTCTTCCCTAGCAGGCACTCATAAGATTCACACTACTCTTTAGAAATGGCTACAAAAGTAAATGGCTGCATGTCTATAACTTAACTACTTCAAAAGGCTAAATCACACCAAGCATTGCATCAGTCGAAGGTTCGGTAGCAATAATCCATCCTTTTCATAACTGATGAGAACAAATCGGAGGTCTGGGAGCTAGATAGCAGATGCTGGGGCTCACTACAGCCTGAGATCGTCCTTGATGAATATAAATGAAATGGCAAATAAAGGAAATAACAATGAAATAGAACAGCACATCAGCCAAGGGTTTGGTGGCAATAACCTATCCCTTTCATAACTGATGGGAGCAGATCAGAGGTCTGGGAGCCAAATAGCAGAAGCTGACACTCACTATAGCCTAAGTCTGTCCTTAAGAAATGGCAAGTAAATGAAACAACAAATCAGCAATCTTGAAATAGACCAGCAATTGAAATGGAATAGCAATGCTAAAATACTAGAATTAAACAACAATCTTAAATGGAACTGAACAGCAAAACTAAGTAATTAGAAAGACAAAACAACTATAAATGTAATTGAATCAGCAACCTATCAGCATGAACATTAATCGCAGCTATTGAAGCAACAACAATCGTAGTTATAATTGAATAGTAACTTAATTGAACAGCCATTGCAATTATAAATGAGCAGCAACTAAATGAACCATAGTCTTAGTTAGATAGCGCAGCATTAGATCAGAATTATCAGCAGGACATTTCAAGTTATAATTAATAATTCTATCACTGACACAATCCAATTATGATTTCAACGAAATGTTCATAAACAAAAGATTACTGAACAAACAATTTAAAGAAATGAAAAGGAAATCAAACCATCACACGAAAGCAATTGTAAAGATATGATACACAGCAACAGCGTACTCCACTAGAGGCTGGGCCCTTAGCCGCCAGCGGATGCTGCTGGGTTACTTCAAAATGAGAAGAATGAACAGCAACTCCCAAATCATTTATTAATCAGCCAATTGTGGAATCATTACAACAGCAAAAACTTGAGAATTACAGCATGCAACAATCCCTATCCTATCATGAATAATCCACCATCATTCTTCATCATTTTTTCATCATTCGAATCCCCTCCAAAATCACCCCAAATCATTTCTATCTCTTATCTCTGTTTTCATTTAAATAGAGAGAGATCAGAGAGAAGTTACAATAAGGATAAGTACAACATGATTCCTATTACAAAATTGGTTTGCTTCTAACCATTTGATCAACAAGAACAAGGCGAATTTGGCTTTACAGCTGAGATTTGGAGGACGGCCGCAACAATAAATCTGAGAAAATCGTGCTCAAAGAACCTTGCGTTTCTCTCATTACAAGCCGAATTTGGGCAAACCGTTCTCCATCAAAGTTAATTGGGTCCGTTTTGGACAAAACCCATGTTCCGGATTTTCCCGATTCTACTTCATTTGCTCAGAATCTCAACCGCAAAATCGTCACTTCTTATTCCAGCGAATTTCTGAGTTGGCACTTTTAATGATCAAATCTTCAATCTGGAAATTATCTTGGAGGCTAAAAATGGTGAATAATGTTACAACTGATTTATTAAAACTATCATTGATAAAATTATGCATAATCATCAATTTATTAGAAATAAAGGAGAATAAATAATATTCATCCATAGAAGCATAAATCATCATAAAATAGATTTATATAATAAATTATAATAAATGACATGATGAAGAATAATAGAAATGGGTGGAATAAGTGTTCAAAAGTGATAATAATAATAATGGCATATTAACGGCCCAACAAATAGCTCTTCCCTAGAATAGGTTCACTCTCCTTCCATCAAAATCAAGCTTCTTCTGACCCTATAGAAGTCTGCCTTGGAACCCCTGGGGTCTCTTACCAGATGAGCAGTGACAACAGGCAGTACCTTCACTTCTACTTGTGTATATAGCACAGTTACCTCCAAGTTTGTATGAACCCCGGGTTGATAAGTAAAGTTGGTAGCCCTGGGAGTTGCAGCATTCTTGCTGCAATACCTAGGCTCATCACTTTTTGGCACCATTGTTGGGGAGGTGTCAGAGTAGTAGTGATTATTGTTCTTTTCTTCTATTTTCTAGTTTCCAAATTTCTTCCATTAGTTTATTTCTGCAAAAGTAATCCAATTTATTTATTTCATTTTGTCATTTATCTGTTTTCTTTTCCATTCTGCAATTTAATCTAGTTTCCTTTCCATTTTGCAAGTAGTTTCCTTTTGTTAGTGTTTTTCATTCATTTCAACAATTTCATTCTGTAAGTAGTTTCTTTCTGTCAGTAGTTTCTTTTCATTCAGTCAACAATTTCAATTTAGCAAGTAGTTTCCATTCCGTTAGTAGTTTTTCATTTAATCAACGATTTCCTTTCTGTAGAGTACTTTCCAGCGTTAAAGAAAATCTCACAAAAAAACCCAAAAACATTTCCTTTCATGCCTCGTAAGATTAGGGATAATTCAGGAAAATTCTTGCCAAATACCCCCACCTCATCCAATAGTCAACCTTCTTTCTTCTTCATTGATGGTGAATTAAAAGCCCCTTTAGGTGAGCAACCTGACATATTTGAGGAACCTATAGGGGAAGAAGAAGAGGAAGAACCTATTCCTACTGAACCAATGGTTGAACACCTAAATGACAGAGGAAATAGAGGGAGAATTGAGGGTGCCTTCCCCATCAAGGAACCCAAATGGGACACTAAAATGAAGAACATAAGCCCCTCTACTCTACTTCACTTCCATGGCTTGACCACACCGGAACCTGACACTTTCTTATTTGAGTTTGTTGTTGTCTGCCGAACCTATGACTATACAGATGATGAGAAAAAGTTGAAACTATTTCCATCTACCCTCAAGGAGGCAGCATTGCGCTGGTTCATGGGTTTACTTGGGGATAGCATAACAACTTGGGCTCAGATGCAGCAGGCCTTTAACAAAAAATATAGGGACTACTGTAGGTCAAAGGACACTAAAGATGAGATTTTTAGGATGACCATAGGCCATGATGAATCCCTAGAAGACTACAAAGAGAGATTCCAGCTTAGTTACAAAAGGGCCAGGTGCACACTTGACCTTGAGTCACTGAAGCTGGTCCTACTTAAAGGAGTAAGGGAGGATATCCTAGACACCTTACATATGTTAGGAGGGGGAGATATCTACCAACTACCCTATGAGGACATCAAGACTATCTTTAGAAACCATTCTAGGGCAACCAGAAACAAGGGTAGAAGTAGTCAACCTATGGCCAGTACCTCATCTTCCAACTCATCCATCAAGGGTGAAATTGGAAATATGCTGGAGGACTTCAAAAGTGAGATGCTGCAAACCCTTTCCTTGCAATTGGATACCATCAATATCATAAGGAAGCAAGAGGAATTAGAGAGAGCCTTGGCCATATTTTTTCCTAGGTGCACCAGGAGCCATCCTAGGAATGAATTCCCATTAAACTGTATTGAGATTTGCTCAGTCTATGAAGAAAACCACTCCACAGATAGGTTACCTTCCTTACTTGGACTCAAAGTTGTATATCAAGGAGTTGAAGGGGCCACTGAGCAACTTTGCTACATTAACTGAAGGAGACCTCCTGGGCCTAGACCATTCCAGCAGGGTATGCAAGGATCATCCCATGCACATTACAAACCCAACCAAACCACAACTACACCTTCTTGGGGACCCCCTGCTCACCCTTCCTGGTCTACACCCCTCCTTGGGCTTGTGCATATCAGCACCATTCCTAGCTAGCCAGCCAGTCATTTCAAGCTTACAATTAGCCACAAAATCAGTGGAATACCCCACCCGAGGGGTGGAGGCCCCAATTCATCAATGTTCCAACTCTATTACCTCCATCACCTACCCAACCACAACTCTTGCACTCTGCTCCACCTAGGCAACCCCATATGTTCACCTAGAGAAATCCAAACCCAAACAATAGGTAGGCTCAACAAACATACGATGGAGAAACATCATACCTAGCTTATGCTGTTGAAATTCAAGAGATCAACCTGAGATTTGGGGGAATGATCCTTGATAACCAACCTCCCTCTCCACATAAGGAGGTTGAGGAAAAAAGAGAGGAAAGCAACCTTAAATCAAATCCACCCTTTCCTGAAAGATTAGCCCAACCACACCAACCTACCCCAAAAGAAACTGGACTTTTGGGAGAATTGGAAAACCTATGTGTAAAGATTCCCCTTCTCTAAGCAATCAAAGATGTGCCTATTTACAATAAATTGATTAAGGAGAAGTGCTTTAAGCATCCAGGAAGAACAAAAAAGGATGCCCCTACCATTAATGTCATTGGGTAGTTATCTGACTTAATGTTGGGGCAGGCAATATGTCCAAAATACTTAGACCTTGGAAGCCCTGTAGCCGATGTCCACATCAATGGCACCATTGCCCCACACACTCTAATCGATCTTGGGGCTGCCATTAATGTGATGACCAAGGACACCATGCTCAAGATTAACCTCCAAGGGTTATTAAGGAAGACCACAATAGTGGTGCAACTTGCAGACCGTTCCATAGTCACCCCTGAGGGAATTGTGGAGGATGTGATGGTCTCCATTGATTCCTGGGAGTACCTAGTAGATTTCCTAGTTCTCCAGCCTAAGGCTAAGCTTACTGGTTACCCTCTCATCCTTGGGAGGCCATGGTTGGCCACAGCTGATGCCCACATTAGCTGTAGAGCTAGGAATATGACCATAAAAAATGGGCATATGTCTAAACAATTAGTCTTATACCCTCCTACTCAACCCTCCCTAGAACATGACTTACCTTTATGGTTGGAGGAGGAGGAAGAAGATGAACTTTATTCTGTTGAACTGTATACTTTGGAAGCCATCATAGGAGGAGGATAGCAAGATGAGGACGATGTAATTGAACACCTGCTCCAAAGTCCAACTCATAGTCCATTATCACTAGAAGAAGAAGTAAAGGAAACACTGAATAGTCATCCAATTGACATATGCTTGGCCGATTCCAACCAAATCCGAGTCAAAACCATAGAATTTGGCCCAGAAAGAGCCTTGAAGATTAATTCATATCTTTCTACTTTAGAAGAGGAACAACTATGCAACTTGTTGAAAGAAAACTTAGAAGCCTTTGCTTGGAGCTACAAGGAAATGAAGGGAGTACACCCCTCAGTGTGTACTCACCACATATACATCAAGGAAGGTTGCAAGCCAGTCAGGCAACCACAAAGGAGGATCAATCCAACTGTCAAAGACATAGTCAAGGAAGAACTACAGAAATTGTTAGATGTAGGGTTCATTTACCCTATCTCTAACAGTGAGTGGGTCTCTCCTTTAGTGTTAGTTCCTAAGAAAAATGGGAAGTCGAGGATTTGTGTTGATTATAGGGAGCTGAACAAAGCCACCAAGAAGGATCGTTTTCCCTTACCCTTCATTGACCACGTGTTAGATAGCATGGTAGGGAAGGAGTTCTTTTCTTTCCTAGATGGATTCAGTGGGTACAACCAGATTCAAATCTGCCCAGAAGACCAAGATAAGACCACTTTCACCTATCCTTGGGGTACTTTTGCCTATAGGGTCCTTTCTTTCGGCCTGTGTAATGCTCCTACCACTTTCTAGAGAGCATACCTGAGTATCTTTGTTGAATTAGTTCATGACGCTGTGGAAATCTACATGGATGATTTTACACCTTATGGCTGTGATTTCCAAGAGGCCCTGACTAACTTGGGCAAATTATTATGCAATTGCATTGAGATGAACTTGTCTCTCAATCCATAAAAATGTGAATTCTTAATGACTGAAGGGACTGTGCTAGGTCACTCAATATCTCAGTAAGGACTGCAGGTGGACCCAAACAAAGTAGAAATCATTCAAAGGGTCCCACTTCCATAAAAACATAGAGATGTTAGGAGTTTCTTAGGGATAGCTGTATATTACAGAAGATTCATAAAAGACTTCAACAAGCTAGGCTCTCCTTTGTTTGGATTATTGGCCAAAGATTTTGAATTTATATGGTCAAAGAGCTGTCAAGAGGCCCTAGACATTCTAAAGGGCAACGTAGCAACTGCACCAATCCTTATAGGCCCAAACTGGGCCCTCTCTTTTCACATTCACGCTGATGCCTCACATAAAGCCATAGGAGTAGCCTTAGGACAGGTAGATGAAAAATTTCCTCTTTACCATCTACTTTACTAGTAAAAACTTGTCAAAGGTTGAACTAAACTATACTGTGATAGAAAAATAACTCCTAGCTATTGTGCATTCATTGAACACGTTTAGGAATTACATTACAGGGTATTAGACATTTGCGCATACTGATCATGTTGCCATTAAATATTTAACAAACCAGATGTAAATGTTAGAATCATAAGATGGTTACTTTTATTGCTGCAGTTTGATCTAACTATCGTTGATAAGCCTGGTATGGAAAATGTTGTTGCTGACTTTCTATCTAGAATGAATCTATCTGTAGGTGAAGAAGGAATGGTGGATGATCAGTTCCCAGATGATCATTTGTTTTCTATTTCAGTGCTGATATCCCCATGGTTTTCTGATATAAAAAACTATCTGGTGTCAGCACAGTTCCCACCAAACCTGCCCTCTAGAGGAAAAAGCAAGATAATCAGGGAAAGTTCCCCCTTCACTTGGATTGGGGGAAATTTATTCAAACTTGGCCCAGATCAAATCTTGAGAAGATGTGTAAGGGAAAAGGAAGTCTTTGACATCCTTCTGACCTGTCATGATGGGCCTTGTGGAGGTCACTTTGTAGCAAAGAGGACATCATTCAAAGTGCTGCAAGCACACTCTTCATCAAGATGTGAAGAAGTATGTTAGTTAGTGTGATCAGTACTAGAGGATGGGAAAGCCGACTCCAAGAGATGAAATGCCCCTACAACCTCAAGTGACTTTCGAGCCATTTGACAAGTGGGGCATGAACTTCATTGGGCCTATCAACTCTCCTTCAAAGAAAAAACAACACATCATTGTGTGAACTGATTATATGACTAAGTGGGTAAAAACCAAAGCAATCAAGGCAACAACAGAAGAAAAGGTGGCTGAGTTCCTAAGGGAAAATATATTCTACAAATTTGGGTACCCTAGATAACTAGTCACTGACCAAGGCAACTAGCTCACCTCCAACATGATTGAAGAACTGCTCAAGCATCACAAGATCAAGCATAGGACCTCCACTCCTTATCAGCCACAAGATAATGGGCAAGTGGAGGTGACCAATAGAGCACTGGAGAAGATCCTGACCAAGGTAGTGAACAACAACAAAAAGGACTAGGTTGAGAGACTAGTTGAGGCCACCTGGGCATATAATACAACATGAAAGACCACCATTGGATTTACACACTATGAGCTGGTCTATGGAAAAAAGGATTTGCTATCCATTGAATTTGAATATAACACATTGAGGATGGCAGCCCGACTATATTTAGATCTCAGTCATACACAAAAGGAAAGGTTGTTCCATTTGAATGGCCTAGATGAATTTAGAATGCAGGCCCTCCTCCATAAAGAGATAATTCAGCTTTAGAGAAATATCTAGCATGATAGACATATCAAGGAGAAGTTATTTCAAGGAGACTGGGCATTATTATATGATTTAAGGTACAAAGACTTCAAGGGCAAGCTAAGAACAAGATGGCTCGGACCATATGTGGTGGAAAGATGCCATGACAATGGTTCATTGTAGATCATAACTATAGATGAAGAAGCCATTCCATTACTAGTTAATGGAGACAGACTGAAAATGTACAAGAGGCCTTCATCTAAACAAGAGTTCACTGACAACATCAATAAGACAGTGATGATGGTGGAGCAAGTTTCAGCTCCTCCCTCATTAGGTCACTGAAAAAGAAAAAAGAAAAAAACAGAATAAGGATTCAGGTGAAAACCTCTGTGAGGCACCTGAGTCCCATTTTTGGGTTGAAAGCCTCCATGAGGCAGCCCAAGGATGAGAAAAATGGAAAGAAAAAGAAGATCCCTGGGTGAAAACCTTCCTTGAGGCACCCAGGGTAGATACCTAGGGTGAAAACCTCTCTGAGGCAGCCTAGGTGTTTTTGAAAAAATATAATAATAAAAGAAAATAAGAAAAGAAAAAAGTAATTGTTTTGCAGGTGGATGAATCAGGGAGAAAAGAGAAGATCAAAGGGGAACCCTGCCTCACATCTATTTATATCCTCCACTCCTTACCATGCATCCCTCCATCAGTTCCATTGTTTTTCACTTCATTGCTTCAATTGAGGTGAATATTGTGTTTTCTACATAATCACCTTATCCATGACCATCATTTCTGCTTCCACACAAACTCCTACTCCCTCTGTCCATCCATTACAACATCCTCACAGACACCACCAGCAGATAGTAGGGGGGAAGAAATATGACTACACAACAGTAGCAGATAGCATAAGAGGAAAAATAATGACCATCAGCAACACCTCTGATCTTTGACACTTGCAGCATGGCATTAAGGCCACAGGTAAGTATCCTACTCTCTCACTCATATGCATCATTTGATCAAAAGTTGTAAAGGTTAAGAGGTAGTTGGTTTGAAAGTAAAAAGGTGGCCAGTTTCCTCTTAAAAAGGCTAGTGGATTAAATACATAGGAAACTCTGTTTCTTCAAAGAAGTTGCTTATTTCCTCCTCAAGCCTCACAAGAAAGATGCTCATTTATGATGTTAGTCCTTCTGTCAGTGAGGGGGAGGCAAAACAAAAAGAAGAAGATACAAAGCTAGATAGGGATGAAATGGATAAAGAAGACACTAGTACAAAGGAACATGATGCTGAAATAAAGGAAGAAGCGAAGCAAGAACCTGATAGAGATGAGAAAGAAAAACTAGAAGAAGAAGAAGGCATTGAAACAAAAAAAAAGAGAGAGAAGCAAGAGAAAAAAGAGCTAAGTGGCTTCAGGGATAGAGAAGCAGTTGAACAATCAAATCCCATGGCCCTAATCAACACTCATGATCTAATTGCAAATAATCCTCAGCTGACACTTAGACATCTTGCTGCCCAAGAGCAAGAAATTTCACATTTTGAGGATATTTTTAGGCTGCTAAAGAATGATAATATATATGCCTGCTCAAAAAAAGATGGAAAACATTGCCACATAGCTTGAAGATCAGAGAATATCAGTGGGCAGAAGGAGAAAGGAAAGTGGGCTGCTATAAACCAGAAGAAAAGACCACAACAGAAGCATGAGATGTCAGAGAGGCTACCAGAGCCACTGAGTTGCTATGAGGATGAGCAACAGTTTTAGTAGAAGGGTGATGATGAGTCTCATCATTGAGTAATTATATGGGCCTTAATTGGTCTTAATTCACCTCCTAGCTTAGTTAAACCAACTATTCTCATAGCTTATTGCATACTTTTGATTATATTTTGCTTATGGGTTGACTTAGAGTTGGATATTTTTCTTTGTGGTCTAATGTGCATGTAATGCAGGAATAAAAGGTAAAAGCAAGGAACTATGGTAAAATACCTTAGTAAAAACTCAGATGGGACAAGGGAGAGGAACTACAGGAGGTAAATCCTCCTCATTTACTATCCATCCATTTGAATATCCCTCCATTAGCTAAAAGTACAAACAACCAAATCAGGAGTACTAAAAGACAACCAAGCAAGTGGAAGTACAAGCAACCTCCCTACTAGAAGGCAGCCGAGCTAGTGAAGGTGAAAGTAAAACTTACCATTAAGTTGAGAGCTGTACCTCCATAATCTTAAGGGAAGTCATTGAGACTTAAAATGTATAAATAGAGAGGCTTAGGACCTCGGGTTTTTCAGTCAGTTAGCCACTAGTCAATCAGCTAGTCAGGATTTAAATTTTTATTGTGGAACTCTGCTTTGTAACAATCTAATGTAATACAGTTCTTTTATAATGAAGATGAGTTTTTATTTGAGCTAGCACTGAGTTAACACAGAGGGCTGAAGCTCTTGGGTTAGGGTCGAACCTTAGCAGCCAAAGCTCCTCTTTATTGTATTGTTATCCTAGCTTAGATTCCTTTTTTCTGTTCATTTAATTAAGCAATTCATCTCCATTGCAGCAGTAGCATAGATGCATGGTTTGATTTTTCATTTGGTTAAATAGATGCATTTTCATTACAGTGGTTCAACACAAATTTATGGCTTTCCTGTTCATGTACTTAAGCAAATTCCTGTTTTCTGTTCATTTGCTTGAATAGTTGCAGTCTCATTACAGTAGTGCAGAACAGATTAGTTGTGATTTAGTTTTCTTCATTCATGCTTTCAATTAGCATGGTAGCAAAGAAAATATCCACAAGGTTGCTCACAGGTGTCTCGGCCTCACCTCCTCCCTCTGGGACCATGATGCGAGGAAGAAACCCTGCAGCAACCCTAAAAACACAGGGTTTTGGTTTTCACAAAGGGTTTGTTGTTTAAACACAATCATTGCTTTCAGTGTCACTCTACCCCTTTAATAGTCATTAGCTCGATTCACTCTCTTTTCTTCATTTAGACCTCACTCACATTCCCATGTCATTCCCCTTAAGCACGAAATGCTTGAGCAGAAGCTATTAAATTCATGTTTAAACGGTTTTTGCCAATAAATCGCTTTACACAGGAAAACTGACCAATCATCGCTCAAATTCCTTTTTGAGTTTGAATTTTCACCCTTTAAATCCTTGCCATTGATTTGCATCTGCTGATTTGATGGCTATCGCACACCTGCTCACCAACCTGCTCGGTCCATTCCCCACTATAGATCTGCCTTGCCAGATTCGACGGCCTTCATGTGATATTGCGTGGATCTCTTGTTCGATTGTTATCTAGCCGAGGGCACGCGATATGAGTGGTTCCCCCATGCTACGTGTTAGCCGGGGAGGCTTATCGCTTGAAATTATACAAAACTTCCTACAGCTTTGAGGGTGTGTGATATTCCTCTTACCGCCCTCTAAACCCGCTCTCCCATTTTTGCTCATTTTTTTTTTCCTGCTTCCATCTTCGCCATCGATATGCCTCTTGATCTGACGGCTGTCGCCTCACCCAATACCATTTCTGCACATTTCTTTTTCCCGTGACCTCCGCCATCCATTTTTCGATTAATTCCGCGATATAGTCTTAGTCGTCCATCCCGTTAGTTGACCATGTTCACCCATCTACCTACGCACCCTCCTGCGATTCGATCTTTGCCATTCATTCGCCTTCCACCTGTTATCTCAAAACCAGACCCTGACAGGCTGCTGATCAGGTAGACTTCAAGTAACTCTTTCAAACCTACTTTAGGCTGACGCTTAGCCTCCTCAACCTGAGAGGGCTCTCTCACAAGATTAAAGATTTGGATAATGAATAAGATGGCTAACTCTATGAAACAAAATGAACAAGTATAAGAGGCTGAAACATAGTTAGAAAGTATCCATTGGGCTTATGGAGTCAGATATGCTTCAGTAGTGACAGTAAGGTTAGCTTTGCATAGAAGTTAGGGCATTCAGAATCCAACATATGTAGAACACACCAAACACATAGAAGGCTAGCACAGTTTATGAATATATGAAGGAAATTAGAGAACTTTTAGTGATTTCTAAGTAATCACATATCCATAACACTGTAGATAATAGGAAAAGACAACACAAGACATTCATCACATCGAATTCTTTTTGATTCCTGAGAAGCAAAGCCAATACTATATTACTAAAAACAGAGTCTTTTACATAAAGCCAAATATCAGAGCTTTTCTCAATAAATTTCCCAACCCCAAGTACATTGCTCTTTCTCCTATATATAGAATTCTTTACAAAGCTGAGATTCCTCCTCCAGCATGAGGGGAACTCGAATTCTGCTTGCTATGACACCTATTCAAACTTTAACTAACTATTAAATACAACAACTGCTAACTGGAAGTTTTAGAAACCTAAGACAATTAGGAGTCTAACTCCACATCATGCTGATAATAGAATTTATTACAATAAAAACTCGTTCCCTAACAAGTGGTTCCCTTCAGTTTAACTTTTATGGATGTTTAAAACTCCTTGTTTGCCCTTAATGTCTCATATCCTTTACTGCTCCTACAAAGTAGGACACTGCCCCTGTTTTCCTGCTTTTGGTTTCCTCAAGGATATTTGAGACCAATTAACCATGTTGTTCTTCTTTGATTACACAAAAGTGTATTGGAGTGCCACGTTCTTGATGTGCTCTAGACCCTTCCTATATGCTCGTATGAAGACAAAACTTCTTCAAAGCCGTTTGAGAAGTCCTGGACAATACTAGCGGTGATCATTTGTATGACAAAAACTTATAGTTCATATATCTTTTTCTTCGCTTGTTTTACCCTTGCTGTTTGCTTGCACATTGTAAATGATCCTTTTTTGAACTCCCCTTTCAAAAACTTGGTTACTCAAAATTGGTCGACTGAGTTTAATTATGCAACTACAACAGTTTCGTAGCATGCTACGAAACTGCTGTGCATTATGCGTCATTTTTAGCAGTTTCGTAGCGCGCTATGAAATTGCTGTATAATCACAAAACACAGCTTTAGTACCAAAATCAGACTGTCTTGAGCCTCTTTTAATTTGAAATGTCCCTTTCAACTGCCCTGAAGCTATTTAAAACTGAATGGGAATGCATCATTCTTCAAGAAAAACTATAACAAGGTAAATCATCAAAAATTTGGGGTATAACCTTACTTGCTGTGTGATTTCCTTAAGGAGATCTTTCCCGTTGGCTTAGCTGCATCTTCAAATCCTCAATTTGTCTCTTCATAACCCTGATCCCAGCTCTCAGTTTCATATTAACTCTTCTGATGAATTTTGCTTCTTTTATTGCGGGAACTGACCATGTGTAGTATTGAGCATGACAGTCGACCACCTCAGGTATTTGAATTGTTTTGTCTTCCCACAGAGCCTCCATTTTGTTGAAATGAGCTTCCTTGATTGCATGTTTCCTTGAGGCTTTTTTCAATTTAGCAATTTCCAGGTTTTCTAATTTCAACTTCTTTTTTAACTCTTCAACACTATATTCTTCTTGAGGGATAACTGCCTTACCTTTATCTTTTCCTTCATGAGACTGTGCTATCTCCTCTGTTTCACTTGCTTTGAGCAGTGTCTCTTGTACCTGTCTTGAATGCCTCGTCACTGGTCTTCTTGGCTTAAAGACAAATTTAGCCACCAGATCATCGAACTTAAGCTTTTTCGAGGCTTTGATCTTTTTGGTCTTGTCCTTTCCTGATTTTATCAAATCTGCTTGAACCAAGGGAGATTCTTCAATATCAATAGCTTGCAGCAAGTCATTAAGACTTCCCTTTGAAACCGGGCTTTCTTCAGTAACCACTGTCTTGCCCTTTTCCTTAGCTAACTGGCTCCTTGTCATTCTTCTATGGACTACTTCACCTGTGGATGATTCATGTACACCCTCTCTGATCTGAGTTTTCTCTTTCTGGGACTGTTGGGGTGTGTCTTGGATTATCAGTGGTTTGGTAGGTTCCTTTACCTACTTCCTAGCCTTCAATTTTACAAATCTCCTAGATCTTGTTTTTGCATGATGGTCAGTTGCTGTTGGAGAATCTTTTGCAGCTTGAGGACTGAGACCAGTCTCGTTTTTGAAACCAGACATAAACATGAACATGGGCCAGTCCCTACCTACTTTCTAGAGGTCATGCAACACGATTAATTTAACTAAGCTGTGATGAAACAGTGAGGTCTCACATGCTTCCTTCTTTAGCTGAACCTTGTCACACATTTTTCCTAGGCTACGAAACAAGTAGAAAGGTAAATCAAGCGATATCTTTCCCGTGAAATGTAGCAGAAGCTTGAAGTGATATGAATACACCTTATGATACCTCCCCTCGCAGGTAAAGTACCTCTGTATGCAGGTAAGTAAATTGGCATATGCGTCCTTGACAAAATTCCTGGGCACAGACTTATTTAAATCTGAATCAATAAACTTCGGCTTCAGAAATTATTTACATGGGGTCATATCAAATTTGAAATTTTTAAACCATCTTTCTTATCCCCTTGGGATATCAGTAACTGTAGATATGGCCTTTGGAGTGACTGGAAATTCAAGCACCCTAACTTTTGAATTCATTCCTGTGAAATTCAAAGGCAAACTCCTTGGTGATTTGCATATGGCCTCCCTGAAGATTTTCACAGAAATTCCAACAGCCAACCTGCTTGAATGCATGTTCAACTTCTCTATTCTTTAAGATAATGTCTAAACCTTCAGGTTCGCTCCTCAAGCAGCTACCTGACCTTTGCTCCTTTCTTTCTGTATCCCTCTTCATGGGATTCCAACAGGGTGACAATTTGAAAGACTAGCACTGTTTCAATTTTCGATCGCTACCTCTCTTGAGAGCTGGCTCGCTTGAAAGCTGGCTCGCTTGAAAGCTGGCTCGTCTGAATTCCAAGAAATTCAAATTGAATGCTTGACAATTTATTCCTTACGCGTAAATCCAACCATAAATCATGATTGTGAGTGCTTGGCTTTTCTTGAAACTTGAAATCTGAGCGTACCAAGGTACCTAACGACTCTAATGATGAAGATAAGTGGTTGGACATGATAGGCAAGTGTATAAACTGACAATTGATGATGTAAACATAACTGATCTTGATAGATATGACAGCTGAGAAAGGTTTGCTACGGATCCACACGAATCCCCGATTTCGTAGCGCAACCAGTGTAAAATCTGGGTTTTGCGCTACGAAAACACCTAGGCTCGTTTCCGCGCTACGAAAACACCTAAACTGCTTTGTAACACATAAGAACCTTAAAACAAGCTTAATACAAGGAATCTATGCGGGTTATGGGACCATTGATGAATGAGAATGGATTATTGACCTTTATGTAACCATACCACCAAGATTCCAAAGACCTAGACACTACATTGAACATGGAAAAACTGAACTTGGACTAACACCTAACCTTCACAATCAAACTGATGTGAAAAATTTAGTAATCGCTTCTTAAGTGATAACACCACCTACTTGATCCAATGATCCTCATGCACTGATGCTCATTACGTCCTCTTTGCACCATTTTGATCTCCAACTATTCTTCCGCTTAGACACAGACCTAGCCTAGTTTCCATTGTTTAATCCTTAGTCTAAGTTTTAATGTTTTTACTTCTGAAACTTAGGTAACTAGAATTGCATGTTGTTTCCTTCATTTCTGTAGTAGAATAGCTCTCCCTTAGAATAGGTTCACTCTCATTCCATCAAAATAAAGCTTCTTCTGACCCTATAGAAGTCTGGCTTGGAACCCCTGGGGTCCCTTACAAGATGAGCAGTGACAACAGGAAGTACCTTCACTTCTACTTGTGTATATAGCACAGTCACCTCCAAATTTGTACGAACCTTGGTTTGATAAGTAAAGATGGTAGTCCTTGGAGTTGCAACATTCTTGCTGCAATAACTAGGCTCATCAATGAGACCTCTTGTCTTCCAGCTTTTCAGTTGAAATCCATTACCCTGGCTTGGTGACCAGTAGTGGTAATGTCATTCTCGTGAGGACCCATGATCATGGTAGGTCGACTCATAATGAGACCTCCTATCCCTCAATTAATATGTTTTTAAAAGAAACTCTGATTATAATTAACCTTAAATAGGTTACTTAATAGGTGGGGAGGCAAAAATATGCTCCTTAAGAGCACAAGATGGCATGAAAAGTTTTTAATTACTAATCTTTACTGGTTGGTCCTTCTACCCTAAGGACTCACTTTAAAGAAAACATCTAAGATAATGACTGAAAGATTCCTCGAGTTGATCATGTCAAGGTTCTCATGAAAGCTTGTTAGGTTTTTATAGACATGGTCCACCATAGGAGGGTTTTCATCAATACCTTCGAAGAGAAACTTGAAAAGGTTTCTTGGATGATAGTCTGTTAGAATGAATAGGTCAAAAGTAAGTTTTTAAGCTTATGAATGGAAAGTATTAAATATAACAATAAAAATCCCCCTAACTGACCCAAATAATAATCTCAACCAATAATCAAAGTCACTTTATAGAATATGAGGCATTAAGAGTGAATTGCTTCTGACAAGTCTTACCACAAGAGTGCTTAATGACAAAGAATTTCAATAGTTGTGCCTTAAGAATTTTAGTTTCAAGAGTGCTATTATACAATTTTATTTCAAATGACATTTTTATTCATTGCTCTTATACTACCCTACCCTAATTTAAAGAAAGGAAGGTCTCCTTTAAGTGTAGGAGTACTTCCAATGTAGCCATGTGCATAACAAAATGCTAAATATACTCACACTTAGTTTTAAAGAATAAAATTCAAGACATACTAGAGTATGAGCAACCAATTGCTTTAATTGATATGGTACCAAGAGTTGTTGAATGATGAGGGAATAAGGTGTGTTGATGACTGCTTGAAACCAGGATTCAATGGGATCCACATATTTATGATTCTTCAACTCGTACACATCTTCCACAACTTGATAATCACTCTCTGGGAGGCATAAGGGATCAGGTGAAAGAGAAAATAGAAACCCCTCAAGTTCGAGCTCAAACATTTTCTTTTCATATTGGCAAGAATGGTTAGGGGAAATTTTAGGGCTTCGAGTTTCAACAACAATTTTAGAACATGTTCCAATTGAAGATTTCTCCTCTGGTGGTCTTTGAATTAGATCTTCTCGAGGTGAATTTTCTGTAGTGATAGGAGATGTTTCCAAACTCACCCCTTCCCCCAACCTTGAAGATATATCATTATACTCAATAGGGGAATCAATAGGAAGAATAGGTGTTTTAAATTGTTGTGCAACCTGTTGGTTTGGATTAGGGTTTGGGATATGGTTTAGGCTAGGGTTTGGGTTAAGGCTTGGACTAGGATTTTGATTTGGATTAGGATTTGAGTTAGGCTTTGGATTAGGCTTAGGTCTAGTGTTCAAATTAGGGTATGGACTAGGGTTAGGTCTAGCATTTATATTAGGGTATGCACAAGGGTTTGAATTAGGGATAAGGTATGGGTTAGGATATGGATTAGCACAAGGTTGCACAGGTAGTTGTGACCATGGAGGAGGATACCTTGGTGGTGCATTGGGAAAAATTTGTGGTTGTTGTTGTTGATTTTGCATGAAAGAATTCCCTAGGGAAGGGGCTCCAAACCATTCTCGAGGCCATGGGGATATCTGGCTCGAGGATGAGGTCCAGGGAGAGGGCCACTACGACCATGAAGTAGGGTATTCAATTGGAGGAGGACTAAATTTTTTCCATGAAACTGCAGGATTATAAACATGTTGAGGAACTTGCTTAGGAGAATAAGCATTAATCCAAGTATTGAATGATGATAAGTTTTGAGTTATACCTAGAAGTTGATTTGATTCCTTACTTGATTTCCTGAGTACCTTTACTAATCTTGGCAGTGATGGGAAATGATTTGGTACATGAGCCTCTTGACAAATTTTGCAAACTTTAAGGCTACCAAGTGGACACTTTCCAAGGAAGTGTTTCTTTCAACAGTTGGTGCAAAAGATCAACAGTGGCTCTTCATCCTTCTTTTGTTCTTCCTACAAATCATCCAATTTTGAAATCAAATATTTAATAATATTATCTTTATGTTCAAGCAAAATACTAAGTTCTTCACTTATGATTTTATCATTGGATTATTTGTATATCTCCATGGCGACATCAAAACTTCTCATTAGAATATTCTTCAAAATACCATTTTCCTGTTCTCAACAAGCCAACTGGCATATTCTATTAGAATAGGGATAATATGTATATATATATATATATATATATATATATATATATATATATATATATATATATATATATATATATATATATATATATATATATATATATATATATATATATATATATATATATATATATATATATATATATAATATATATTATATATATATATATAGATATATATATATATATATATATATATATATATATATATATATATATATATATATATATATATATATATATATATATATATATATATATATATATATATATATATATATATATATATATATATATATATATATATATATAGATATATATATATATAGGGCATTCTTACAACACCTGAGAAATAAAAAAACTTCAAATAACCAAGATATGCATGAAAGAAATAAATTCAAAGAAAAGACATTGGTAAGAGAGACTAGGTGAAAAGAAAATCAAACTGTAGCAGGTCACCAAGGTCAATCCCCTAAGCGCCTCCCCAGTAACAACGCCAAAATGTTGGGTGTAATAAACAACCTAAAATTTAATTTTCAATCCAGGAGTTCGTAAACTTAGAGGCGCAACACTAGAAATGTCAGAGAAGGACTTCAACAACCTACACTAGTTAATACAATGACACCACACTACTATGGAAAATGGATTCACTCAAGAAAAATACTTGTCACAAACTTTGACAGAAAAATTAAAGCATGCCTTGCAATCAATCTGAAATTAATGCTGGAAAATGAAATATGTTCCTGTAATCAAGATTCCAGTGCTTTAAAAAGAACAAAAGGTATGATATTCTATTATACTTATAAATTCGAGTCCATTACTAAAGATAGCTCATTCCTGTACTAGAGCAACCGCATGCCTGTATCGAAATGAGTCTCATTCTTGCACTAGAACTTAATGAAAGGAACTTGAATCAATAGAAATAATTATGGTAAATAAAGGAAAAAAAATTTCTTTTGTGACTGAGTATTAGTGCGTTAAGAGATAGAGAAATAATTAGAATTTTAGGTACATTTGTCTCTATTACAAATTTTCCTTCCTAGACTAAATCTGCGTTCCTGCACCGCAACAACGTTCCTGCACTGGAACAAAGTTCCTGTACTGGAACGATATTTATGTACTAAAACGAAGTTCTAGTACTAGAAGTATATTTGGTTCCTAAATTGAGTAACCTTACTTAATACTAAGATTTTGGGTTCCTGTACCAATGTGCACTGTTCCTGTACCAGTGTATCATTTCCTGCATCAAGACAAATATTCATGTACTAGAGAACCAGTGTTCCAATAACAAGCTTCCAAACCACTTGCATGAAATGTAAAGGGCGCTAACTAGGAATTGATTACAAAGTAAATCAGAGCAGAGAATAAATCACACATAATCACAAGACTCCTCTATTATTCATTCAAAAGCAAAGGCACTTCAGGAGTCAAAGGAAAACTCTATTGCAACAAAAAGCTTCTTCATGTAAGCATGGACATCTAATATAAGAATCAGATCATCCCTTCTCTTTTATATGACTGTCACCATATAAACCAAATATGTACCTTTCTCAAATGGAGGTTTTAGTTCAAAGATTCTTGCAATAGATTCTAGTCTTCAACTAGGCTATTCCCACAGGGAAGTAAACACAGTTACAAATCCTCATAATGTGAGCAAGGTTTCATTAAGACTTAGGGGAATGTAAATAATAAATCAACCCTAAGTCAAACTTGCTTGCTAAAAGTACTTGCAAACTTGTACTCAGAAATGAAACACACTTGCATAAACGAAATAAATCAACTTGCAGGAATAAACATTCTTGCTGAAGAAACACACACTTGCAGGATTAAAACGCACTTTGTACAATTAAAATTAAACACACCTTTGTAGAAAGTAAATCATGAAATGCATCAAAGGAAATAAATACTACAACAAACTTAGATTTATGAACACACCCACACTTTCAAACCTTGGATCCGAGAAGCATGCATCTCATGAAGAAAACATAAATCTGCTAGCTAAGTACATAAATGAAATACTCCTTTGCTCTGAATCTGCATATAAATATTTTTTCACACCTTATAAAAAGAGGGAGAACGAGATGGGTTGGTTGGGCCCTATCCAACTAGCTCATTTCCATTTACAAAATCTTGGAAATAAAATACACAAACAACTCATTCACATAATACTTAAACTCATAATATGGTAAACTCGCATAACTCATTAGATTAACTTGAAAGTTTGTTGCAATTATACATCAAAGCTTCGTTTTTAGCCTCCAACTGATCATAGGGAAGAGGGAAGATCCCCCTAAACTTGATCCAACAACATGGAAGTGCAATAACTAGTTTTATACCCCCTTTTTACAGAGCCATGATTTGGCTTTTATATAT
Source organism: Pinus tabuliformis (assembly GCA_031772625.1). Lineage (NCBI taxonomy): Eukaryota > Viridiplantae > Streptophyta > Pinopsida > Pinales > Pinaceae > Pinus > Pinus tabuliformis. The sequence continues at coordinate 694,370,833 of CM062815.1, forward strand.
AATTTACAATTACATGATTGGCTTTGAACAAGCCAAACCTTTGAAAACAAGGTGAGGGATTGAATCTCAACTACTTCCCATCAATAGGAGACCAGTACAACCATTGTCTTGATGAGAAAATGAAGATCTCATACGAATTTTCCATTTTTTTGGCAAATCTGGGCAAGATCCTAAAATTTTGGAAAAATAGTGTTTTTTTATAAAACTGCCTCAAAGAACCTAGTGTAACTTTTAAACCATTGTGAATATTGGGAAACGGTTTTAGTTCTTGATAACTTATTATACTGGTAGAAACCCATATGCTCTGATTTCTGAGATTCACCTCCATATTCATGAAAATCGAGGTCAAACTTGGTAGTTTGGAAACTGTGCAGATTTTGAGCAGATTTGTTGATTTGCTTCTAGAGACCCACATGTGCGACCTGGGTGCAATCAAACTCATGGGAAGGTGTTAGAGCATCATCTTGAATAAAAACCTTTCAAGTATTTTCCCGAAAATGTGTCGATGTATGAAAGCCCCAAATCGGTGCAAGAATGCTAGTGTAGGAGTGCTGGTGGACGAATAGAACTTGGTGAAATTAATTGTTGATGCATGTGTATCTTTGATCGTGATTTCATACGCTTTCCTGAAACAACAAAAGCACCATAATCAATAATCATTTTTATGCAAATCTTATCGAAATAATGGAGATAGGTTAAATAATGAACACTTATGTGATTATGCTCCAAGTATAAGCTACTAGCCCAACAATTGTCCAAAATGATAGTAATAACAATGAAAACCATGAGTAAGCATATGGTGAGAATGTGAATTAAACATGACGATTCTGTGGGTTAATAGGACCTAGTTTGGAAAATTAGTGTCTAAAACCTTCTCAGAGTGTTTTGAGGCATCAAACAATATTTTTTGTGGTAAAAATTTTCCACTTTAGTTTTGCACCTTTTTCTCCTATGCTACATAATTCTTTCCAACAACGCATGAATTGAATCAATCAGAATCCATATGTGAAATTTATGCCACTGAGAAGCTGGCTTTCCTCTTTTCACCACCATAATTTGAGAGGATGCCATGTTAGCCCCCATAATGCATGGAAAAGGGGCTAACCACTTGATTACGTTGAATAAGTCTACAGAAGAGTATATATTGTAACTCTAGTTGAAAGTTGAGGTAGTCAAACCTAACGACCAGTAGGCTATCATGATGTGTTATAACTGAGCCACTAGGAAGAAAAGGGGTTCCATTCTTTTGAGTACATTTTCTATTTAATTGAAAAAAATAATTGAGAGGAATATCAGATAGAGCACACAGACATGATTTGTGCATTGTAGTTGCCCATAAGCCACAAACCATACTTCTTTGTACTCGTAGACATATTCTATTTAGAGAAAGAGAGAATAATGACCTCACCTTTGATCTGGATTTAAACAGGAATGCAACAAATTACAGTTATAACCATACATATAGAGATGCAACAGAAATAATACTTCATTTCATTACTGTAAAATACTGAATTATGCTTACAAACAGAAATGGAAATAAACTAGCTAGGGCAATGGTAGCTTATCTCTGAGAAGAGATTTGGCGGCTACATGCCTCTGAACTATGTTACAATGAGGCTCGAAGGCCTATTTATTGTTGAGAAACAATGGAAAATCCTAAATATCCAAAAACCTAACCCTAGAAGATGAAACGCCAAACTGTGGGCCCCATTTGGGTAAATTGGTACATCAACTTCTTGGGGTTGTAACTTTGGCATACGATCTCCGTTTGATGCGCACAATATCTTGTTCGAAAGATCTATCTGAGAAATAAAACTTTGGGAAGTGAAAAATCAGTCCAAGGACCCATGTTGCTCCCAGTTTTCCCAAAAAACGTCGTTTAGGGCCTCAAAACGGCTCCGAAAGTTTAGGACCCGAAAAATTGCTAAAAATAGTAAACTGTGCTATAATTAAGGAAACTGAAAATTTAAAAGAAACAATGGTGGGGGTCCAAGTGGACTTGGTAGGTGGCCATCAATATCCACCTGGATCATTCCTCCCCCCTTAGGAAGCAGTGGTCCCCATTGCATTGAGTTCCTCCATGAGATGAGGAAACTTCTGCTGAACTTGGTCCCTAGTGAGCCACTTGCCCTAGTGAAGGAGTTGGCCTACTTTGACAACTCGATATAGTTGGATATTCTGCTGGTGAGTGTGTTTGATTAGTGTGTCCATGATCTGATCAGTTGTAGCTTGGTCCATGCAATCTGGATTTAACTATGTGGGTGTGAGTTGTTCTGCAATGTCGTATATGTCTAGTAATGGTGGAAAGTATGGCTGAAGGTGGTCCACATTGAACACTAGGTGCAGGCCAAGGAATGGGGGAATGATGAGCTCAAATGCATTGCCTCCCAGAGCCTTGGTAATGGTGTAAGGACCATATCAGAGTGGTCTAAGTTTCTGATAAGCTCCGGTAATGCGTTCCTTTTGCAAATGCAACTAGAATTTGTCGCCCATCTGAAACTTGTGTGGCACCTGATGTTGATCATGTCGTTGCTGGTACTTGGCATTTTATTTCTCCAGAATGTCGTGGAACTACTAGCGAATATTTTGGATGTTCTTAATGAAGTTGTTTGCCTTATCTATTTTAGACTAGACATGAGCCAAATCTGCCTGAGTAGCTGCAAGTGGCATGGCCACCTCAATGGGACATAGTGGCTGGCATCCCAAGCCCACCTAAAAAGGATTGTGGCCAGTCAAGCTGTGGAGAGCCTGGTTTTAGCTATGCTGAACATAGGGGAGGCTCTCATCCCATGTGCATGGATGCTTTGAGTTGTACATGCACAAAATGTCTACGATCATCCTATTGACAACCTCTGTCTAGCCATCGGTTTGAGGACGGAAGGCTGTGGACTTAGTGAGTTTGGTGTCCAGCATCGACCAGAGACTAGACCAAAATGTACTGAGGAACCTGCTGTCTCGATCTAAGATGATAGACTGTGGGATCCCAAAGTGTACCCACACTCATGCAAAGAAGAGTTTAACAATGGCTTCTGCTATGATATTCTTCTTGTAGGTCACCATAATGGCCATCTTCGAGAACTTGTCGACGACCACAAAAACACAGTCGTTTCCATGCTTAGTAGAAGGAAGTCTTGACATGTAATCCATGGAGATGGAATCCTAAGGTCGACTAGGGGTAGGGGGGGCTATAGAGGCCTTGCTTCTTGATGGTCGATTTGGCAATGGTGCAGGAAGTGCATGATATGATGTACTTCTCGATATCCTGTTGAATATTCGGCCAATAGAAATACTTCTGCAGTACTACCATCGTTTTCTTGACCTCGAAATGCCCAACAACCTGACTGTAGTGTGCTTCCCAAATCATCTTGGCATGCTCGCTTGAAGGAACACAATGGTGACCTAGGTGGCATAACAGGGCATCCTGAACGTGAAAATCTGGAACATCCTGACCCTCCAAGAGTGTCTGGTATGTGTGGTTGTATTTCGGGTTGCTTTTGTAGAGAAGTGGCCAATCAGAAGTCTCGTTCCCACAAGGGTTGAGCACGGTGGTTAACGCCATGATCAGTGGTCAACTGAGGCAATCTGCAACATTATTGGTGCTGCCCTTCTTATACTTGATATTCAGATGGAACTGTTGTAGGTATGTGGACCACTTCTGATGGCGATCATTCTGCAATTTCGCTTTGGTCTGTATGAACTACAGGGGTTGGTGGTCTGTGTGGATGATCGTTTCCTTTCCCAAAATGTAATGCTTCCATTGTCGGCAGGCTTGCATAATGGAATACATCTCTTTGTCATAAGTGGGATACTTTTAGACTGTGTCTGAAAGTGTCTCATTGAGATATGTCACTAGATGCCGTGTTGAGTAAGGACTGCCTTAATAAAATAGTCAGAGGCACCTGTCTTGACCTCAAATGGTTGTTGCAAGTATGGTAATGTGAGCATGGGTGCCGAGCAGAGGCGATCTTTCAACTCTGTGAATGCCTTCTATTGAGATTCAGACCAAAAGAATTTTTCTTTTGCTCTTCCCTTGGTGACTTGAATCAAGGGCCAAGTGATATGAGAAAATCCCAACATGAACCTGTGGTAGAAGTTGGCAAGACCTAGAAAGATGCGGAGCTCTATCAAAGTGGTTGGAGATGGCCAATCCTAAATGACTTGGATCTTGGCTGGATCCACATGCACCCCCTGTTCATCAATAATGTATGTCAGATACTGAACCTGGGTCATGCCAAAAGTGAATTTCTCCAAATTGGCACATAGCTTGTGTTGCGCAGTGTTTGGAGAACCTGTTGGATGTGTTGGAGGTGCTCTTCCCAACTCTCACTGAAGATCAAGATGTCATCCAAGTATACCACTACAAATGAGTTGGTGAATGGCCACAAGATGTCATCCATTAGCCTCATGAAGGTTGTAGGAGCATTCGTCAATTCGAAAGGCATAACCAACCATTCAAAAAGGCCCTCCTTGTCTTTGAAGGTAGTCTTCCACACATCGAAGGGTGTGATTGGTACCTGGTGATATTTTAACTTCAAATCGATCTTGTTGAAATATTTTTCCCCCTTTATTTGGTCTAGGAGGTCATTAATCCATGGGATCAAGTACCTATTACGGACAATGATTTTGTTCAATGCTCGATAGTCAATATAGAGTCTCCAAGTCCCATCCTTCTTCTGTACGAACATGATCAGGCTCCCACAGGGTGATGAACTCGGACAAATGTGACCTTTCTACAACAGCTCCTGAATCTGCCTCTTGATTTCATTGTTCTCCAGAATAGAGCGTTGATAGATTGGTCCATTGGACAGTGGCACACCTGGGATAAGACCGATGGAGTGCTTGACTTGACAGTGCAGAGGAACCCCTACAGGGGAGGTAAATATGTCCTCATACTCCTCCATGACCTTGTCTGTCTATAGTTGTCGTGTAGAGGGACACTGTCTAGAGGTTGTGGCCACTGTCTTCTTCTTTCCTTGAGGGCGTATCATCAGGAAGACAAATTTCCCGGTTTTGGAAATGATCTTACTGCATTGTTTTGCAGTAACCAAAGAGATGGCGGTAGGCAGTGCTACCTCCAGTATCCTGTACAACTTATTTGCCAAAGTAACAATAACAACACGGGGCCTTAATTCATACATAGCATGTTTCTTCCATAAGTATGGTTGTCCTAATAATACATCACAAACATCAAGGGGAGCAACATCACACAATACCTCATCTGTGAAGTGCTTGATGTTGTATGGAAGGTGACACTATTGGCTCACACGAACATCCCGTCCTTTGTGAAGCCACCTGATGGTGTACGGTTGTGGATGTGCTATGGTTGGTAAGCCCAGCCGCTTCACAACCTCTACCGAAATGAGGTTCTTTTGGCTCTTGCTGTCGATAATGAACTATAACAAGGAGCCCTTTACCCACATCTAGTAGTGGAAGAGACGCTCCTCCTCCTCTAGATCTTCAGGTTCCTCCTTCTGGATCTTCATGGTGGCAATGGTGGCGTTGGGCTCCGCATTGATAATCTGCTTCCCTTGGTCATTCCCCTTGTCGGGTTCTGACTCAGAGTCAGAACATGCTTTTGACTATGAAACCCTTAGCTCGGCCACTAGTGACTGTTTGGCTCGACACTCACTTGTCTTGTGAGTGGAGCTCTTATGGAACTCACAGCACTTTCCCATGTCCTTTTTCAGCTTCGCGGCACTGTTCTTTACTTGCAACTTTGGTGGGTTGTCTTGGGCCACCTTGCCTTGGCTTTTTCCTTTGTTCTACAATTTGAGGGCACCTTTCCCTTGCTTTGGATTCGCAGATCCAAAGTCTCACTTCTTTTGTTTAAACTTTTGCTAGATCTTGACGCCATATCAGTATGTCGTACTGAACGAGGAGATGTTCAGGAATTCTATTGCTTCATGGATGTACCTCTGCAGGAAACCGCGGTATTTCAGTACCAAATTCTACTCTGAATCCTTGATACCCAACTTTGTGCAAAGGATATGGAAAATATTGGTAAACTCTGGCACGTCTTGCTCCCTTCCTTGTCATAGCGTGGTCCACTTTATGTATTGATCCTCATAGCTTCCGATAGGGTAGTACTGCTCCTTGATGGTAGTCCAGAATGAATTCCAAGTGGGCGTGGTTGAAAATAGTGAGGCTATATTTTCATCCTTCTGCTCGTAGTAGGTTTCCCACTAGTCCTTAACATGGGGGGTGACTTTCAGAAGAGCGAAAGTAATCTTTTCTTGGCCGAAAAAAACATGAACAAAAAAATACCCTTCTAGTAGATTTAACCATTTATCTATGGCATCTGCATCTATTTGACCCTCAAATATGGGAATGTCAAAGTTAACTTGTACCTTAAAGGGTGTGGCGCTTCCAGAGTAGCTGCTAGAAGTAGATGTGTCGCCCTTGGGTAGTCGTTGAAGGATTTGGGCAAAGTTATCCATCATCGTGTTCATTTGTCGCTCGAGGGCCTCTTCGACCAAGATTTTGATAGGATCTCCTGCCCCCTTATCTTTCTTTTCATTTGCCATGGGAGGCCATCAGGATTTTCAAGGCTAGTCTTGCAAAGGTTCGACCAGTTCAAGCCCTAACTCCTTAGATCCCGAACTCGTTGGGAACATGCAAAGAAAGACAAAGAAAGAGTAGACCGCTTTGATACCATTGATCTAGATTTAAACAGGAACGCAACAAATTACAGATATAACCATACATATAGATATGCATTAGAAATAATACTTCATTTAATTACTGTAAAACACTGAAATATGCTTACAAACAGAAACAGAAATACACTAGCTAGGGTGATGGTAGCTTATCTTTGAGAAGAGATGTGGTAGCTCGAAGGCCTATTTATTGTTGAGAAACAATGGAAAACCCTAAACATCCAAAAACCTAACCCTAGAATATGAAACACCAAATTGTGGGCCCTGTTTGGTTAAATTGGTACATCAACTTCTCGGGGTCGTAACTTTGGCATACAATCTCCGTTTGATGCGCATAATATCTTGTTAGAAAAATCTATCTGAGAACTACAACTTTGGGAAGAGAAACATCAATCCATGGACCCATGTTGCTCCTAGTTTTCTCAAAAAACGTCGTTTAGGGCCTCAAAATGGCTCTGGAAGTTCAGGACCCAAAAAACTGCTAAAAATAGTAAATTATGCTACAATTAAGGAAACTGAAAAGCTGAAAGAAATAATGGTGGGGGTCCAAGTGTACTTGGTGGGTGGCCACCAATATCCACCTGGATCAACCTTCTAGTTGGGTTTTTCTCTCGAAAGGATTTCTGAGGTCATATATTCTATCAAATGTATATGTGAGCATTTCTCTCACTCTTCTCTACTTTTTGAAAAAATCTTAATTCAGATGCATATACTATTAACAATAATCACTAGATATATAAATCTAAAGAGAAAGAAAATTGTAATACTATAGATTTAGGATCATTAAGTTTAATTTTATCAAATCTTTTATGATGAATTGTCTAGTGGAATATCCACAATAGTCTATGGATTATGTTTGTATGAGACTAGGTTTCTTTTGGTATATTGTGGACATTTGCAAGGGATCTAGATCAATTGGGCCATAAGTCATAAAACCTTAATCATGGCCAATGAATATATGAATAACCCTTGTGTCTCATAGAGGAGAGGTCTTCACGATGGGAACAACAAGTTACGAATATAAATCATAATGTAAATATTCTCTTGATGTCCCTTAGAAATAAGACTGTGATATTCATAGAATATGGGGTTCTAGTGAAGAGGAAAAATCATAGGGGAGATTAGGAGATTAGGAATAAGCAAAGAACCACTTGAAAAAAGGACCTGACAAAGATCAACCCAGTTTGAGTGCCATGAACAATTCATAACCTTTATTCATAATGGAAGAGAAGGTATAAAGTCATATCAACGTGAGATTGATGCTCTAAAGCTAAATCACTGGTTACAATAACTAGAAATGTAATTTAGTGTTCATCATAAAGAGGACGAATAGAAGATTTCATTTGTGCGATTGGAATTAGAGTTCCTTGCCTTTAATTTGTAGGAAATCCATATGGAGACCTTGAGGTTTGAGGGAGAGCCTCTAGTGACTAAGTGGGAGGACTTCAAAACCCTTATAAAATCACAATTTTACTGTATTGGGTATGTAGAGGACCAATGGATCTTATGGCACTACTTCAGGAAAAGGCTAGGGCAAAGCATGTAAGAGTACACTATAGAGTTCTAAAAGATGGACATAATGTTTGGTATCTCCCCAAAGAACCCATATGTACTCCTAAAAGTATTTTTTGGGTCTACATAGTCATATGTGAAAGCAAGTGATGTTTATCAAGCCTATATTAGTGGATGAGGCTTTTGTACAAGCACAATACCCAGAGAACATGTGCGTGAAGAAAGGGTAATGAAGTGGATCAAATCAGAAGGAGAAACACTACGTTTCTAAGGAGGGGAAGAAAAAGAAAAAAGGTGGAAAAGGTAAAAATATGATAGCCATGACACATCCATGCAAAGATCCCAACAACTAATCCAGCATTAGTATCCATACAGTGGATAAGTGTTAGAAGTTGCATTGAAATCTTAACCTAAAGAACAAAAAGAAAGACAATAAGAAGAAGAATCTCATGGCCACTAATTCAAACTACCAAGTTGAAATCATATTGCATGTGGATGATAATGTTGTCTACACATCAGTGCAGAAGGAGGCGAATCTAAGTATCCTTTAGCAACAAGAAGAGAAAGAAATGACCAAACACTTCCATATAAAGGTGAAAGTCAAGAATACAAAGATTCATGCTCTATTTGACTCAATATCACAGGAAGATCTCATTGCAATAGAGATGGTCAAGAAATTGGGATTAGAAGTTCGTGATCATCCAAGTCCATATCCACTAGGATTGTTAAATATGGATGCAAATTTGAAGGAAACAAAATAGTGGAAAATTATATTTTCCATCATTGTTTATTTTATTGACAAAATAGAACTAGATGTAGTTCATGTATGCAGAGTCGTGTTTGGAAGTCACTGCATGTACATGAAAGATGAAATATTCATGTGAAGATGCCACGAGCATTGGCTCATCTAGGATGGAAAGTCATTCACCATCAAGGCACATAAAGGCAAGTCAAAACATTTGCTAATAAGTGCCTACCAAGCCAAGAAATATATTAGTTCCAACAAGAAGGATGTTTTAATGTTTTTAAGAGAATGTTAGTATGTAGAAGAGTTAGTAAGAGGCAAGGCATTCTTGGAGGGGTGTACTAAGAAAAATAAAAAATAACTCGAAGAGTTGATACATGCATATAGGGATGTGTTTTGAGATCCTAAAGGGTTACCACCTAAGATAGAATTAGTCAAGCATGAGATATAACTATTTCTAGACTCCTCATTTACAAACATTAGGTTATATAGGCAGTTTTTTATAGTATCAAGTGAGGTGAAGAAACAATTGTAGTAGCTACAAGGAAAAGGGGTCGTTCAACCGAGTGCCTCAACAGGTGGGTCACACATCCTCATTGTGCTAAAGTATGATGGTACTTTTTAGCTATGTATATATTGCAGGGAATTGAACAAAGCCACGCTCAATAAAAAATCGCCCCTTCTCGGGATATATCATCTATAATATTAACTACAACAAGAAAAATACTTCACCAAGTTGCACTAAGAATCTGGATATCCCTAGGTTCAAGTCAGACAAGAAGATACCTCGAAGACCACCTTCAAAACTAGTCAAGGTTTATATGAGTGGTTAGTCATGCCATTTGGTATATGAATTTCAATAGCTATGTCTATGAGATTAATGAATGGTGTACTACACCCTTTATAGATTCATTTGTTATTGTTTATTTTGATGACATACTAGAATATAGTGCTTCCTGGGAAGAGCACATATTTCATTTGAAGCAAGTGTTGGAGACATTAATGAAGCACCAACTACTAGAAAATCTTAAGAAGTGTGAGTTTACACAACAATTTTTGGTGTATATAGGGCATGTGAGAGGTGGATGAGAGCTAAAGATAGATCCTTCCAGATGGAGGCCATCATGAAATGGCCAATCTCTAGTAATGTTTTTGAGGTTAGGAGTTTCATTAGGGAAACAAAGTACCTAAGGAAATTCATAGCCTCATTTTCAATGGTATTAGTGTCACTCCATTCTATAACTACACGTGGAAAGAGATTCCAGTGGGGAAAGGGTCAATAAAGAGCCTTTGAGGAGCTAAAGAAAAAGATCAGTCAAGCACTAGTTTTGACAATACCAAACTTGTAGAAGTCCTCTGAAGTGGATATATATGTAAGTGGATATACTATGGGATTGGTATTGATGTAGGGAGGAAGAATTGTATGTTAATATTTTGAATTATTTCATGGGGAAGTTCTTAACTACCTTACATATGGTAAGAAACTCTATGCCCAGGTGCAAGTTGTGAAGAAGTGGAAGCAGTATGTGATGGGAAAGGAGGTAGTAATCTACATAGATCATCAACCACTACAATACCTTCAAGCCTAGAGTAAGCAACAATATACCAGGCATTGTAAGTGGATGGGGTTTCCACAATAGTTTCATTTAGTGATTAAGTACAAGAAGGGTAACACAAACAAGGTGGTCGACATGCTTTCAAGGCCACCAACATCAAAGATCACAACTTTTGGAACTTTAATGAATATGGAAATATTCACACATGATGCATACATAGAGACATATTTAGAGGATGGGGATTTTAGCAAGGTGTTTCAGCAATTACAGATTCAAAGTCATGTGCAAGATGTTAATAACACCGTTGACTACCATCTCCTAGATGACTTGCTCTACAAATTGGATAAGTGTTTTGTTCCTAAAGGAGAGTGATTGTAGCTAATTAGAGAGGCTCATATCACTAAGGTTGCAAGGTACTTTGGTGTAGGGATGATAGTGTCCAACTTTAGAGGTATGTGCATTGGCCCAAGATGCAAGAGAAAGTAGCTAGGATCATAAGAAGATTCATGCTTTGTTTTACCAACAAGCTTAACACCACGAAATATGGTCCCTGTCATACCTTACAGGTACCCACTCATCCTTGGGAAATCATTTCCATGGAATTTATGGGAGGCTTACAAAAAAAATAAAATACATGACTATCTACCTGTTCAAGGTATTTGATAAGTTAGAAAGATGTGTGTTTTGATGCCCTGCAAAAAGAACATAAGTGCACAACAAGTAGAAAACTTATTCTTTGGACAAGTCTATGTGCATTTTGGGATACTAAGGAGAATTTTTTGAGATAGGGACATGTTGATGCCTCAAAATTGTTGCATCAACATTGGGGAAAACCACCCGGTCCGGACCTTAAAAGCCGCTACTTTTCCGTTTGGTGTGGTAGCTTCGACTGGATAAAATGGGACCAGTTTCCCAATGATTTATAAATGGGATGGATAAGTGATTGATCTCCTAATATATAATGGGAATGATTGATGATTTATTCTAAAATGCAACAATATAAATAACTAATCTATGCCGGGAAGTCTTTCTCTTAGTGTAATTTTTGATGATTCTTATTGACAAGTAGGGATATAGATGACTCTACTTATAAAGAAAAATATTAATTCATATGATAATTACTTTGTTCAAGTAGTTGAATAAAGTAATGATTAAAATGTTATCACACTATTCTTTATATATCATTGACACACGTATGAAAAATAACAACTCTTAAACATTCAATAGTTATAAGTCAAAGAATTGATGTGAAATCATATACATATATCAATAATAGCAAAATAAATAAATGTTGGCTCACATAAAAGAATGAAGCAAAAACATAGATAGTAGTACCATATGTATTTGAGTCTCCTCCAATATGAATCGCATTCAGATCTCGCCTTTCAACTTGGAAATACTTTTACAGGAAACAATAGTGCATATCACATAAAAGTATTTTTCATTAAAACTCAAAATTCAGGTCTAGTTTTTATAAAAATAAATATATTGGAAGCATAGTAGTGCAACTTCTGATCCAAGTATTAATACAAAAATTTGAGGACCCCTTCTGAAAAACATGAAAGGGTCTATAAATACTATATAAACTAACAAACTATGAAATAAAAATGCTATATGATAGTATAACCAAATCAAAAAAATGTGAAAATCTTCTCGAAATAGATATGCTGCAATCGGTCAGAATGGTTCACTGTATTGACTGATTATTTGGTGACTTGATCTGACAAATGGCAAGCATCGGTTGAATTTCTGGAGGATGGCTCATGTTTGAGTGTAACTGAGTAGTATATGTGGCATTGGTAAGTTCGGGAATCATATGGCCGATTGCATTGGTAAGGCATTTCATTGCTGTATGTTGATCGTATGGTTTAACAAGGAAAAACCAAAAGGTTTCCCATGTTAAAGTTTGAATACCTGCGATCAATCTTTCCCTCTGCTCCAGCTCCTCTTTCCATGTTTGTTTTAATTCTTTCACTAATGGAAGTTTCCCTGGAGAACACTCTGTAATTAAATTTGATAAATAAAGAGTGTCATTAAATAGTTCAACTAGATTACTTGTTGCCGATCTGCATTTTGATGTCGCTCTTTCTGCTTTCATTAGTTGAGATTGCCATTCGGTGAATATGATTTCTTTATGCGATTCCAGAATTTGTGGAAGATTAGCAACCTTTCTTTCTTTGGTTTCTTGCCAAGAGAGAAAATTTGTTAATATTTCATTTGCTTTTTCCAAATTTAGTCTCGCATCCACTGATTTTTCAACCATATATGATGAAATTTCACATAGTGGAAGAACAAGTGAGATGCTATGACTGTTTAAACAATGCCTTGGTGATTTGCAGAGCCTCCGATTTGAATTCTCCCACTTGGGGATATTATTTGAATCTTTCTATTTGTAGTGCTAGCTGAGCGATTTGTTCTTCCTTTGATTTACTCAACTATTCATTTAATGATCGTAACTTGCTCAATGCTTGGGATAATTCCTATTGCTTATGAATTTCATGTTGATCAATCCTTTTTTTTTCTTTGAGAAATTGCTCGTTCAATTGGTCATTTGACTGCCTCTGGGCTACTAACTGTTGTTCCAACTACTCTATCTTCTGCTACTTCTCTTGTGTCTGCGTTTCCAGCAAAATAATTGCTTGGTCTTTTTGCTTGAGTAAGTTACTGACCTCCGATGCTTTGTCTATTGTAGTCGTTGTGTATGCTCCAACATACTGAGAAAGTTTAGTAAGATCTTCAGAAGGATTAACCTCTTCTCTCCATACCATGTTGGTTATTTCCATTTGTGAAGGCAAAAGAGGAGATTGATCAATTTTCTCTTTTTCCTTTGTCTCTTGATTACAGCCCTGTGCTTAGGGTTGTAGAGGACATCCAATGGTGGAATTTCTTCTACATGTAAAACAATTTTGTTGGAGGGATTTTCTTCAATTATTTCTACATCCTTGTGAGTTATGGGTGGGTTGCTAGTTCCTTCAGTTGGAACTGTATTAATTGTTGATTTTTGACAAGTTGTCATCTCAGGTGTGCTGAATCCTTGTAGGCTCTCGGTATTACTAATGATAGAATCAAATTTTTGCCGTTCTTTGATTAGTTTAGGGTCAACATAAATGCTCGAATAAATGAATTCACTACTCTTTCCTTGTTCCTACTCCTGCTCTGGTAATTTTTCTTTTTCGGGAATCTTTTCCATTGCAGGAGTCTTGTTGGCAGCTTTCTATTCACTTTGACTTGGTGGCTAGACTGTAGGGGTTGTAGCTAATAGGTTTAAAAGCAGATTTTGCAACCTCTAGGCTTTGAGCCTATTGAATGTTTCTAACCCCTCTTCTCCATATATGATCCTAGCCAATCATTTAACTTGAAAAAATGTTTCGGCTGAAGCAAATAAATCATCAAAATCATTCGCTTCATGATCAAATTTGGCAAGTTTAGCTTGAGCGGTAACGTTATGGGCAACCTTCCTTGGGTCATATTGCCTATTTGGAATGGTGGCAAGATTCAACATTGAATCTTCTTTGCCTCTTTGTCTGCATTCTTGTAGTTGTGTAAGATAAAAATTCCACATCGTAGGGGGAATACAGGCCACATATGTTTCTTGGAATCTTTAAGGGTCCTAGATGTCCCTTCAACTGTTATCTGATAAGCCAATTCCTGTGCTAACAATTTATTGGGAACATATAGGGGGAGAATATGGGGTTTAGTGAGACTGCCAAAAATCCTCACATAGGTAAATTTATCCTCTCCAAACCAGCTTCCTACTGCTGTCAGGTCAATTGCCGCTTCCTGGGATATCCTGGGGGCAGGCTTATTGAAAATAGAATAAAATATAGGTAAAACAAAACCATTGCAAATTCTGTACAGGTGATTTTTATAGTGTGCCTTCCACAACTGCTTGTGATAAATATGAATCGGGTTCGGATCTTGGGAAGTCCACTTCCATCCGAGTACCGGGTATTCAGAATTAAAACAAATAATATCCAGAATATATGCACTGTAGTAGAAAGGAGGAATGATCCGGGAAGTTGTATATGGATTATTTCTATATTCTAATATCTTAGTGGCTAATTTATCAGACAAAATATATTCCCTATCCATAACATAGCCATTAATCGCAGCTTCCATTAAGGGGACCATATCTATAGTGAATTTCATAGAATCATGTGGTCCCCACAGTCTACACATCATTGCTCCAGCATAGCAATAAAGATAAGCTAATGAGTCGATAGAATACTTACTCGATGACTCGTGCTTATGTTTCTCCGGGAAATGCCTCCAGTGCTTGATCGACTCCAACTCCAAGTCATTTTTATTTGCAAATGCTTCCAAGAATGCTTTGTTATATCGCTTCTCGGGTGGAGGTAGATGGTACATTTGCCTGAGATCTTGAGGCTTGAATGAGCCAAATATCTGTCCATCAACCATGGAAAATGTTTTATTTGAAGTTCGGATTTTCTCAACAACTCATCTTACCACATCAATATATGGAAAAATTTTAGTTCGCGCTGCTATCCTGTGAAGATAAGAACAAGCCAATTCATTGATAGTTCCCTCTGACTTGTTGGTTGAATCGGCTGTGGCTTCCTCCTCTAATTCTTCGGGCTCCTCTACTTCTATCAAATTATAAATGCTTTCCCAGCTAGAATTTCCTAGATTGAGGCATGTTGTATCTGATATGAATCCCTTCTTGCTCAGTCCTGGCTCTTTGGCTGCTCTTAGATTTCTTCCCCATCTTCTCCGGATTCATAGGCTTGAAGAAACTCTACACAGACAATTGCAAACCATAATGCAGAGATACTGCCGTTGAAAGCCAATATGAAAATGAACAAAATTACGGTGATTGTCATATGATAAATCAGACGCAGTTAAGAATTACCACGAATGAAATCTTTTAAAGGATCTACCCTTAACTATAAAATTTAATAGTTGTTCGAGCCGCCAATCGTGGTGAATAAATACCATAAATGCCAATCTCATGGATCGTATATCGAATTATTATCTCAAGCATGCTTTGGATTTCCTCGATTAGCGATCAACGATAAATTGCAAATCGCAATCGGGAGTTTCAAAGGGAGAGGCTTTAGCACTTGCAACAAATATCTCTGATTGCCAAAAAGTGGTATTATAATAAAGTAGGGTATTATGCATGCAAACCGTTTTAGCGTATGTTTTCCTCTTGAGATGCGTGCCCAATTGATTGATCACAAATTGGGGTTTAGCTTGCGCTTTTATCCATTTGTCATATGATTTCTCCGATTTCTGATTGCGATTTCCTTTAACGGATCGGAGGATTGGATGAGGTCTTGCTTTTATGTGTGTGTCCCTTTGTTATTTTATTTCTCCGATTGCCAATTGCAATTTCCTTCCTTGGATCGGGGAATTTGATGAGGCCTTGTTTGTGAATGTTCCTTTGTTATTGCGATATGCGATCTCCAATCGCTTTATCGCAATGTAAAATTTCTTATAATGTTTAAAAGGAACACTTTTATCAAAAGGCTTTTTAAAATGAATTATTTACATCGGGCCTTTTGATAAAGATTTTTCTTGTAATGAGGTCAATACCAGTTTATTTATCAACTCACAAATCTAACTAAGTTTATTAAAAAGGGACCCATTTCATATTACAAATTTTGTGTAAAAGTTTTTATAGAAATGGGGGGTTGTTGTACAGCACAACATGACACAAGTTTTGTCAGTGGATTATGGACTACATTATGAGAGAAGATGGACACAAAGTTGATGATATCTACAACATTCAATCCAAAGACATACGGGAAGATAGAAGTAGTCAGCAATACTTTGGTGCAACTTCTGAGTGGATGCAACTAGAATCATTTGAATACCTAGGATGAAAATCTGATATATATACAACATTCATATAATAGAGCAGTCTTCACTTCTACTAGAAAGTCCTCATTTGAAACTTGTTATGGATATTTTCCACCTTCACCTTTGGGCATTGCATATGGAAAATAAGGAGAAGTGAGGGAGGATGTTACAAGAGATGCCTTTAGGGATGAAAAATTTATAGAGAAGATCAAACATATCCATGTACAAGTACAAGAGACATTACAAGTGTCACAAGAACAATATAACGGCATGCATGATAAACATAGAATAGAGACAAAGTATTGATATAATTGAATAATGAGAAGCTACAGGAGCTTGGTATGAAAATTAAGGATATGTAATATAGTCCCTTTGAGACATTGGGAAAGGTGGGTGATAATTCCTATCGAACTAGTTTACCACCATATATGCACAGTTACATAGTTATGAAAGTAGAGAATCTAAAACTTTATGAGCTTTCCATGCTAGATTAGGAAGAGTAAAATGTCCTACCTTCTATTATGGATTTGGGACCAGATGCTCAGGAAAGGTTGACATAAGATATCGTTTTGCGGAAGAGGTCTAAAAATAAAACATAAGCATATCATGACCTTTGGAAGATTAAAGGACAACCTCCAGGCAAAGATAAACGTTACACCCAAGAGAAGGTGGAGGGAAAATTTCCTCACATCATTTAGTAGAATCTTTCAGGGACTAAAATCCTCTAAAAATGGGAAGGTATGATCTAAATTGGTTCATTATATTGTTCGGAATCCATCATGATGTTTTCAGAGTGGAAAAAGTGGAGGAATTATCTCATAGGACCCTTGTTACTAGTGGGACCTAGTTTAGCAAATTGGGGCCCGAAACCTTATGGGATCATTTCGAGGTAGAAAATGATGTTTTTTTTGGGAAACACCCTTATTAAACATCTGTTTAAGTTGCAAATTCAATTCCAACAACTTCGGAGTGCTCATTCTTCATGATGCCTTAGATGTTGGATCTGCTTTTGGCATAAACTCAATAGAGAAATCCACCTCCCTATGAGGAGAAAGATCTGTAATCTCTTCAGGAACCACATCTTGAAATTGATGCAGGATAGGATACCTGCTGAGGACTTCAAAATACTCATCATCCTTCCGTTTGTCACTAGAAACATGTACTGCAAACAATACACATCCTTTTCTGTGGATGCACTTAGCTTCCATAGCTGTAACCATCCGTACTAATGTAGGCTTCTTCTTTCCCTACAAGACTCTCTTTCCCCATCCTCATTTAGAAACTCAATGGCCTTTTCATAGAAATCCACCTTGGTCCTATGAATAAACAAACAATCCATGCCTAAGAGCATGCTATATGCACCAAAAGGAAGCAAATTCGAATTTTCTATTGTAGGCATGCCATTAAGCTCAAATGTACAAAATATCACCCAATGGTGAACTCTTCTCTTGGTCCTATTGACAGTACTAGACCTGCCCACATGTAAGGGGATCTCCCTGGTAAGAAGTCCCAATTAGACCTTAGACTGTTTGGTGTAGGAGTCCCAATAATGGGTCGTACGGTAATGCATTGACCGCGATTTCGGACAGAGGTAAGTAAGATGTCTCTATTGGTAGCAAGGGTGTGATAGTTGCAGCAAGCCAAGGAAGGTGCATGAGAGGTTCTAAAAAACTGAGAGTGAGGTGAGTGCACCCTTTAGAAACTTGTAATAGTACATGGCTTAGAAGGGAACACACGAGCGAAGATGCATCACAAGTTGCAAAGCAAGTTAGTGAGCTATCAAAAGTGATGGTTAAACGAACAACACATTTTAGAAATATTCATACATACTTATACATAATAGTCCATACATGCATGCGTAAGCAAACAAATACATATATCATTTAGAGTAAACCAGATAGCATAGAATACAATACAACATATGCATGAAACGTGCTAACTCTGTTATATTAAGTGCACATTCCAATCATACAATACATCCATGTCCAACCACTCGTTCCAATAGTGGAATATTACAGCCACAACCGCCTGCTCCTCCAAAGCGATGTACTAGCTCTATGTAGTGGAGAAGCCAAGGCTCATTACAATACTGTCCAAGCTTTCTCTAAGATACTCCTATCGAAGCTTGGCTGACCAAAATCCTTTACAATGAGTTATGAGGTTCTATTTATAGTAAAGGGTGGGGTGACCCTTGAAGGTGGTGAGCTGATGCCAAGATTGGTCATCCGTGATGATGTGCATGCACTCCATGGCAACATCTTGCTGAAGCAATCTCTTGCCTCCGTTGCATCCAGGTGCATTGGTGTGGCTCCTTCATCCAACTCGTCTACTAGCATATGCATGGTCTTCTTGGTGCAACCGGATCGGCAACACATTGACGCATAGTTTCCGTGTTGATCTTCCAGTGTGTGCTGGTGGTCATGCGCATTAACTGTCAACTACATGCTCAGCTCCAGTCAGACTTTCTTCTTGTCTTCGCCTTGGTGAGTGTGCTGAATGTGTTGGATCGCATGCGTGTGCACAATGACACGCATGCTGTTGAATCCATTGCATGCAATAAAAAACACTTCTCACCATGTCTTCTCCGTGCCAACTGCTAGGATGGATCTATAACTTATATGGGCATAGTTTCATCCGTCAGTGCATGTTGCGACCCCTTCTATTCTTGTTCCTGCTGCAACTCATTCACTTATATATGCAACTCATTTTCTTCCTTGAGTTGATGCTTCAACACATGCAACTCCTTGTTTGTTCCATTCTTTATCTTAGGGTGATCACGCCGTCACCTCATAACATAAGTCTCCAAAGTTGCTTTTATCATCAGTGGATCTGCTTGAGCTTGCAAATTTGTTCTGCCTCCATGTTGTCAACAACCTTCCTCTTGCATTCGTTGCATCCGGTATGCTTCCTTCAACTGTTGTTCATGATGTTGCTTGCTGTGGTGCTGCTACCGTCATATCTTGATGTCCTTTTCTATGAAAAACTTGATGTCTTTGTAGGTAGGCAATCTCATAGACACTTGATCGACTGCATCCCCAAGAGTGCTCGGAATGATGTCTTCAGCTCTGCTCTCCTGGAAACCATTGTACCTGTGCTGCTAAGAGGTAGATGAACACCTACGATACCTGGAGACATGGAAACACTCATGGCAAGCAATATGTCAGTTGAAAACCAAAATGAACTTGAGAACTCACTTGAAACATACCTGTGTGATTGATCATGAAGGTCGTGCAATTTCCGTAGGAGGTTGGGTGACTGACTGCCAAAATTGCACAAGGCATAGTCTGGGTTGCTGGGAGTCTGATTGATTGCTGGAACTGCGCAATGCACAATCGAGTCTAGCTTCTAACTACTGGAATTGTGTAATGTGAAATCTCAGCTGGCAATGGATGCAAGATCAATGACTGCATTGCACAATTTTTTGGGCCAACAGTCACTGTCCCTTAGAATTGCACAATGCAAGACTGGAGGACAGTCACTGGATAGAAATGCACATTTCCTGAGAGGATGACAGAGCCTTCCCTCTCAGGATTACGCAATGTTGTCTTTGTGAGGTGGAGTCCGGGGCAAGGCTGCCCACTCTTAGCAATGGGAAACTGAAAGCGAAAGTGAATGTGGATGCATGGCAATGTTGAGTGTAAGCATAAGTGAATGATCATGCATGCAAATGGTGAATGACAAATTCAAAAAATGGAACAACGTGCATGTGAGTGAGGCAAGTCGCTGAACTAACAATTGTTTGTGAAAAACAATTTCATTCATGCAACAACAATGAGACGTTAATGAAAACTGAAACGGTGCTTGGACAAGCTAATATGTATATAAATGACAGCAAGTGGTCACTGAAATCAAGCAGACAACGTTCATACTAAGCGAAACACAAAAAGCGCCAGAAATGCAACACAAGACATGGAAAGCGGGCTTACCCCAAAAAAATTGAGTTGAATGCGCTGACAGCTCCTAAATGTGATGTGGGATGTCAGAGCTGTAAGGTTGATGTGAGGAATGAGCTATACAACGTCTGGTTAATGAGTTTTGATAAAATCGAGGTTGTGACGCAGATGTCGCAAATCTAGGGAAAGCGACACTTGGTGGGAGGTTTCCGAAATGATCCTTGCATATAACCTCAAACTGCCAAAAATAGATCCCTAAAACAAGGGATGCCTTTGCATGCTGCCTTGGGAGAAGCAACCCATGCATGGAAGTCTATTTTCCTCCATCCTAGACAGAACTAGTCAACTCAGTTGCAGATGCATGAGGTTGCTCAACTACTGGGAGAAAATGCACATTTCTGGCTGGGAGCTGGGTTGGCTGCTCAGAAGATTTGCACAATTTCTGGGCAGAGCAGCTGATTGCTACCCAGATTTGCGCAAATTCTGGGCTGAGCAGCCCAATTGGGAAGGATTGTGAAATTTTCTGGGTAAATCTTATTCAATAGAATTGCGCAATTTTGGGGCCCAGCAGGCTGCTAGTGAGGATTACGCAATTTCTAGAGTGAAGGCTGGTTTCCCTCCATATTTGTGCAAACTCTTGAAGGAGCTGCTTAGACTGTTGCTGGACCAAGTCCCGATGAACAACCTTTGAAGGGAGTGCATCAAGGTTTGATCGACAGGTTGTCTTTCTACAAGAAAATCACTGGATCTTTTGTACTTGACGAAGAAAGACATGCAACTGTGAAGGTTGGTAGGAAGGCTCCAAAACGAAGCTAAGGAAAAATTTTGGAGGGTGGTTGTATCTGCTACAACACATGGTGACACACTGGTAGAAATCCAACTCTTTGAATGGACCTTGTTCATGAAAAGTAAGTCTAACACCTCTGGAAGTATTGTTCAGTTCTCAGCTTGTCTTCGTTTCACACTAGCTTGATTGTAAAATGTAGCATCTACCAGGCTCTTGGTCGATTGACAGACATTCCAAGTCTAGTCAACACAGTTGTTTCGATTGGGGTTGAGGGGTATATTGATGCACAAGCATTATAATTGTCAGAGCCTTAGTTTCATCTCTGGTGTTGCTCCGTTGCTCATAAGCATGGACAGTACCCTAGAAAAGTCACATAAGAACACAAGCATGGCTCCGCTGCTAGCGATCCTAGTCAGTACCCTGATGGAGTTACTTGCATCAGTTCTTTGCATAGGAAGCCTTTCTCTTCTTTCACCTTATTCATTTTTTTTGAAATTTTTAAACTTTTTTATTTCTTAATTTTTCATCTTCATAACTGTGCATAACATTTATTCATTTCAAAGGCAGAAGAGGGATCTCGACTTATTGAGAGTATAAGAGGTTGCTCTAGTAGAGAAGTAGTTTATTATTTCTCTCAAGTGCTTGTTAAGGTTTTCCCCCTCACCTTACTCTACTTGACTAAGCTGACAAGGGTTGACCCAAAAACAACATACTAGAGTAGGTGATACTTGTGAGTGCACAAGCATTGTGTTTTCACCAAGGTTCACTTCAAACAATACGTATTTTCCATTGATGTATCATGGAATGAATACAAAAAGTTTTTACATAAAAGAGTAGACAACAGATAACTAAATTTTGATAGTTGTAAAAGTCCTCTCGTACTTTACCCAGCTTGTTTCAAGAGTCATACATGGTTTCATGCGAAACTAACCTATGAACAAAACAAGAAAACAAACAAAAAAGCAAAGCAAAAGAAAAAGCAAAAGTGAAGGCAAAGCGAGTAAGCAAACAAGCAAGAAAGCGAAGAAACCAAGAAAGCAAGTAAGCAAACAATCATGCAAGAAAACATCCTGAAAGCAAACACTACTCCTACTCCTAAGCTAACAATGCATGGGCCATCTCATGTGAAGTGATACTTCCAATGCAACCATCGACACATTGGTTGACCCATGTTGGTGAAGGCATGGTTCGTGAACAATACAGCTATGCAAACCAGCAAACAAGAAAGATATAATATTGAAGACAAACACACTTCGAGTTTGCAAGCAACCACAAAACATAGATGAGTGAAAGCGCATGACATGCACTCTGTGGAGCTGCCATGGTGTTGTGCTACACTGCATGCAGATGTTGATTGTGTCATTCTCTTGACTGTGACATGCAAGCAAACGTGAGAAAGGTAGACCACTTATGTTATCCATGTGTGCTTGCTGTGTAGGATTCCTCCAACAGATGAACAATGGGATCATGTAGTTAGAGTGGAGGAAGGGAAATTTATGTGTTTGGTTGATCTTCAATGAAAATCAGAGAGTGATGAGGAGTCTTGAGTGTTTCAACAATTTCCCTACTGGAAGTGAAACCAACCTCAGGACAGCGAGGGCCTAAAATAACAATCAGCTCGGGCTGAAGTGCCTCTATAATCTACGGGGTTTCGACCTCGTTGACATATAAAATATTGTAGACCAGTATCTTAGATAGATTAACAACGATTAAATCACCATCATGATTAGATGAAGAAGTAGAGAGATCATGACAGCCAAGATCAGAAAATTTAGGATGTTTGTCGGCATCCTCATGATTTGATGAATCGAGTAGAGGGGTAGATGAGAAGCAAAGATGTTAACCCTATGTGTTTTTAGAAATGACAGATGACATATTTGATGGATTTCTAGAAGAAGATGTGTCCTTTCTACACTGTGATGATAGACTGACATCCGACGTGTCCTCTGAATGATCAGAAGTAGAAACCTACAGAAATGGGTTTTCATAGGGGAAATCAGTAGTGGCAAAATCACAAGGGATGCCAAGATGAAGTGGATGAGGCACGACTAGAAGGGATTCATCCTTCACCGTGGGTTCTTCTTTAGATTCCTGCACACACTCATCATGAATGATGGCACAGGTTGGGTGCATAACACCAACTCCGTCGGCAACTTGATCCTCGTTCACAACAGGTGAGGAGTCCAAAATGGAAGAAAAAAAGACAATACAATTTGGAGGATAAAAAAACGCGAGGACATAGGTCGAGGGAATGAATCCACGTGACAACCAATTCGCTTGCAAGCTAAATCTGCGCAAATATCAAGAGCAGGTGGGGTGGGAGGATGTGACAGTTCAACAAAGGTATGTGCATGATCTCCCACATCACTCCATGGTGGTGGAGCTGTTTGATAAGGTTAAGGTTGAGAGTCACTTGTGACACCGTCTGTGCCTACTCGTGATTGTGCAATTCCATCACCGGAGTATGAGTGGAATTTGAGTGATTTCAATAATTGCGGATTTTCAGATATGTAAAGAAGATACTAAAATCTCCCATCGAGAAATTCACAATCAATATCATCTTCGAGGAATCAGTATGCAAGATTACAAAAGCGTGTGTGAAATTGTTCAACAGATTCATCGAGTTCTTTTCCTAATTTCCTAATTTCTTTGTTGAGTGCTTTATAGTCAAAGTGATTGAAAGCATGGTCTATCTCTGTGACCAGATGAGAAAGAGAATGAATAGATTTTTTAGGTAGCGTGGCACAACAGTGCATTGGGTGCCCTCGAAGCGTGTAGATGAACAATGCGCAACTCATGTATTCTTCAAAGAATCCATGTCTTTCACATGAGCCTACAACACCGACTGCATGTGTAACCAAGGCTACGTGGCCTCCACTATCATATGTTCTATGAGACATGTTATCCGAGAGATATTCTGAGATAATGAAGTCATTTCCATAAGACATACACTCCAAAAGAGCAACTCGGTAGTTAGTCATGATAGATATGTAGAGATTCAAAACAAATGTGAGGGCTCAGATTGTCATTTGGCCCTCCTTCTAGTGCCAAAATGTTGACGGTACTTGACCCATCAACATGTAAGGGGATATCTCTAGTAAGAAGTCCGAATTAGACCTCAGACCATTTGGTGTAGGAGTCGTAGCAGTGGGTCGTGCGGTAATGCCTTGACCGCAATTTCACATAGAGGCAAGTAAGATGTCTCTGTTGCTAGCAAGGGTGTGATAGTTGCAAAAATCCAAGGAAGGTGCATGAGAGGTTCTAACACACTGAGGGTTAGGTGAGTGCAACCCTTGGAAACCTATAATAGTACGCAGCTTGGAAGGGAACACATGAGTGAAGATGCATCATAAGCTGGAAAGAAAGTTAGTGAGCAATCCAAAGTTATGGTTAAACCAACAACACATTTTAGAAAGATTAATACATACTTATATAGAATATTCCATACATGCATGCGTAAGAAAACAAATACATATACCATTTAGAGTAAACTAGATAGCATATAATAAAATACAACATATTCATGAAACATGATGGCTCTATTATATTAAGTGTAAGTTCCAATCATACAATACATCCCTGTCCAACCACTAGTTCCAATAGTGGAACGTTACAGCCACAACTACCTGCTCCTCCAAAGAGATGTACTAGCTTTGCGCAGTGGAGAAGCCAAGGCTCATTAAATATTGTCCAAGCGTTCTCTAAGATACTTGTATAGAAGCTTGGTTGACCAAAATCCTTTATAATGAGTTATGAGGTTCTATTTATAACAGAAGGTGGGTTGACCCTTGACATTCCCGTTCGTGACAGTTCATCTACCCTCATGACTCTTCATCTACTCTATGACTGTTACATCCAACTATCGACACTTGAACTTCCACTTGAGAAGATGTTACATTACAATGCACATGTGCTCATGTGAGACAAAATGGCTTGAGAAAGCCATGCAAGACATCACTGACACTCAGTCCGTTGTGGTGGGACCAACTCTTTGACATGCTTGTGATGGTGAAGGTGGTGAGATGATGCCAAGATTGGTTATCCATGAAGGTGTGCATGAACTCCATGGTGACATCTTGCTGAAGCGAACTCTTGCCTCTGTTGCATCTAGGTGCATTGGTGTGGCTCCTTCATCCAACACATATGCTAGAATGCACATGGTTTTCTTGGTAGAACCAGACTGGTAACACACTGATGCACAGTTTCCGTGCTGATCTTCCAGTGTGTGTTGGTGGTCATGCGCATCAACTATCAACTACATGCTCAGCTCCAGTCGGACTTGCTTCTTGTCTTTGCCTTGGTGAGTGTGTTGAATGGGTTGGATCACATGTATGTGCACAATGACATGCATGCTGCTGAATCCCTTGCATGCGATCAACAACACTGCTCACCATGTATACTTCGTGCCAGCTGTTGGGATGGATCTATAACTTGTACGGGCACAATTTCATCTGTGAGTGCATGTTGCGCCCCCTTCTATTCCTGTTCCTGCTACAACTCATTCGCTTGTCTGTGTAACTCATGTTCTTCCTTGAGTTATTGCTTCAGCACATGAAACTCCTTTTTTGTTCCATTATCTGTCTTCGCGCGATCGCGCCGTCACCTCATAACCTGAGTCTCCAATGTTGCTTTCATCATTAGTGGATCTGCTTGAGCTTGCAACTTTGTTCCGCCTCCATGTTTTCAACAACCTTCCTCTTACATTCGTTGCATCCGATATGTTGCCTTCAACTGTTTTTCATGATGTTGCTCGCTATGATATTGTTTCTATCATATCTTGATGTCCTTGTCTACGAACAACTTGATGTCTTCGTGAGTACACAAGCTCATAAACACTTAATCGACTGTATCCACAAGTTTTCTCTGAACGTTGTCTTTGACTCTTCTCTCCTGGAAACCATTGTACCTATGCTGCTAAGAGGTAGATGAACACCTGCAATACTTGGAGACATGGAAGCACTCATTGCAAGAAATTTTTTAGTCGAAAACCAAAATGAACTTGAGAACTGACTTGCAACATACCTATGTGATTGATCATGAAGGTTGCGTAATTTCCACTGGGAGGTTGGGAGACTAACTGGAAAGAATACGCAAGGGATAGTTTGGGATGCTAGGAGGCTGACTGATTTTTGTAACTATGCAATGTACAATCCAGTCTGGTTGCTGATTGCTAGTATTGCGCAATGCACAATCTCAACTGGTAATGGTTGGAGGTTCAGTGATGACATTGTGCAATTTCTGGGCTAGCAGTCATTGTCCCTCAAAATTGCACAATGCAAGACTGAAGGATAGTCACTGGGTAGAAATGCGCATTTCCTGACAGGAAGACAAAGCCTTCCCTCTCAGGATTTCACAATGATGTCTTGGTGAGGCGAAGTCCGGGCCAAGGCTGCCCAGAATTGCCGATGGGCAACTAAAAGTGAAAGTGAATGTGGATGCATGGTGATGCTAAGTGTAAACATAAGTGAATGATCATGCATGCAAACGGTGAATGACAGATTTAGAAAACAGAACAACATGCATGTGAGTGAGTTGAGTCACCGAAAAGGCGACCGTTCGTGAAAAATAGTTTCATGCATGCGACAACAGTAAGATGTTAATGAAAACTGAAACGATGCTTGTACAAGCTAGTATGTATCAAAATAATAGCAAGTTCTCACTGAAGTCAAGCAGACAAATTTCATATGAAGCGAAACACAAAAAGTGCCAGAAATGCAACATAAGACATGGAAAGTAGGCTTACCTCAAAAAAACTGAGTTGAATGTACCGAGAGCTCCTAGATGCGATGTGGGATGTCAGAGCTGCAAGGTTGATGTGAGGAATGAGCTTTGTAGCATCATGTTGATGAGTCTTGGAGAAACCATGCGAAACCTCTATGAGGAGTTTATGACTGTACATAAAGCAGTTGTCTGTTTTCATGACCTACAATAACAGAGAAAATATTTTGTTAAAACTCTCAAGAGCGTACAAGCTACCATTACCTATGTGCAAAAATACACAATGCGATACAAAGGGGCACCTCTTGACTTAGTGAAGAAATTGAAGCCATAGGGAGAGCTCGAGAGAGTGATAGTTCAGATGTTGATTCCAAACAACAAGTAGCTTGATTCATTTATTGGTAGCATTTAGGACTCATATGTATGGTTATTCAATAGTTTGGATGTCTTGGTGAAAACACACAAGATACCATTAGTTGGTTCACTCACTAAAGCCAAACACAAGAACCAGGTCTGGCAGGAGATTGAATATTACTTGGAATATCTGACACAGATTTCCATAAACGAATATTTAGAGTTGAACACATAGAAAATGAATAAATATATTAGTGGTCCTATCCAAATTAGAGCAATGTTTCTCATGCTTAAGAGGGAATTTGAAACTGGTTCCAAGTCATTGTACCCGGATGCCATGGAGGCTAGAGTCTGCTTATAGCGAGACACCATCACATAGTTTGGGGATGTCATCACACACTACCAAGTTTGGCACCAAAATGTTATCGAGAAGCATCATGTGGAATTTACTGAGCTATATTTCTCCCAAATTCAAGCATCATAGTGTTTTGTCATGTTAGGTTGTCAAGTTGTCTCTACCCCATTTTGTCTTATATGGGTACAAGTAT
This sequence comes from Pinus tabuliformis, assembly GCA_031772625.1. Taxonomy (NCBI): domain Eukaryota; kingdom Viridiplantae; phylum Streptophyta; class Pinopsida; order Pinales; family Pinaceae; genus Pinus; species Pinus tabuliformis. Next base: position 694,398,425 of record CM062815.1, read on the forward strand.
AAATGTAACATTTTTGTGATTATTTTATAAAGTGAAATTCCAAGTCTCAATACTGGAATGTGAAGATTCATGACATAATGTAATGATTCATTTTGTAATGAAGTTGAAGAGTCATGCAGGTAGTCCAAAGGTCATAAATCGGAGTTGAAGAGTCAACCTCTCTTGTTAGAAATAAAACCTCATAACTCATGTAATGGGATTTTGCGAGCCAAGATTTTGGCTATGCTTAGGCTAAGAAGAAGCTTGGGAGTATCATGAAGAGCCTTGGCTTATTTGTAGCATAGAGTGAGTATACTTATTTGGAGGAGCAGGTGTTTTTGACTTTAATGTTCCACTATTGGGGCTAATGGTCTGTCAATGGTGTATGTATGAATGGAACTTTTACTTATAATAAAATTAGAGCTGAAACTCTTTCATACATATGTTGTGAATATAGTAGGACTATTATTGTTGTATTTTCAATGTATTTTATTTACCTTACGCTTATGCTTATCAACTATTTCGTTTTCATTTGTATGAATCTTGTTGAATGTGTGTTGTTGTATTAATTCATCACTTTAACTTGTGGACTATTCCGCATCTTAGCTTGTGATTTCATTATGCTCATGTGTTCCTTTCAAGCTACATACTATTATAGGCTTCCAATGGGCACACTTTCTTTTCCCTTCATGTATTGGAACCTTCATGCATCACACTTGACTTTCTATAGGGTCACACACTTGCTCTCACCAAAGTTATAGTACTTCACTTTGCGTGTTTTCGCAGTAAAGGCATAACATTATCACTCACTAATGGTACTCCTACTGCAAATGGTGTGAGGTCTAGTTGCGACTTCATATTGGGGATATCCCTTTGATCTTGGTAGATCCAAGATTATCAACAATACCCCAGTAGTAATCATGAAATTCCTCGATGGCGTTGACAATGAAAAAACATTAGAATGAAATTGACGCCTTAATTTTGTTGAAACTTTCAAATGATAGACAAACAAATTTACATTATTGGCTTGAGTTGATCCTAGAATATTACTACAAAGAACAAGCTTAGAGGACTGGACCTCAATTGACATATTATGACAAAAATTTACAATGACCTACATGATGGTTTGTTTTGTTCAATCCCTACCCTTTTACATAAGTTTCTTCTGAAAAATGGTACATGACATATTGTTGAGTACCGATCACCGTTAGGGATACTGGCCAATACCAATTGGATGAAAGAGAAAACAAATTGGAAAAAACTTCTTGACACTGAGTGTAAAGATACAAAGGAAGTGTGGGATTATTTCTTAAGAAAATAATCTACATGGTCGATGGATACCTCTCCATGGATTGACACTAATTTGGGTTGACACAGGGGAGGTAAAGGATCATGAAAAATAATGAAGAAAAATGAGAAGAAAGATAATAAAGTTGGAAAAGTGCATGTAACCGACAAACATGGAAGTAAGAAAGTTGACTTTTAGGAAGCAACAAAAAGAAAGTAACTGATCAAGTAGTGACCGACAATATAAAAAATCGACTGACATATTGAAAATAGAAAGGGACAAGAGTAAAAAATAATGGGAACAAATTAGAGAGCAAGAATACCAGAGCAAAAGAATGAAGAATTGGGAATGTGAGAGCAAATATGCACGAGAGTCCTCAGTAGAGTTGAGAGAGGTAGCACTGCCCATACCGATAGAGAATGATGGCCTTCGTTTAACCTCGAGAGAACAAGTAGATGCTATGGAAATTGACGAATTTGGTCCAATAATAAGAAAAACTCTGACTATAGCAATAACAAGTTTCAGTGTTCAATAATTCCTTTAGTCACCAAATTATATAGAAATACTGCAATATGGCATAATGAACGTGAACAAAAAAAAACTTCAAAGAGATTGAAAATTATGACCAAGATCAATCAAACAACAATAATAATCAATTGAAACAAGTAATTTTCCAACTGTGAAATCTCATGATTGTCCCCCCTGCCACAATTACTATTCTTTGAGGAAGCTCAAAATATAGAATCAGTCAACTAAGATTCATGACCCCAAGGAAGTCAGTTCACATTATATATATATATATATATATATATATATATATATATATATATATATATATATATATATATATATATATATATAGATATAGATATATATGTAGGGTGTGTCAGATTGATGAATCACTATCAAAAGATATCCATGAAAAAGAAGAAAAGAAGAATACATTATCCAAAGACGAGCCTGCTTTTTTTTATCAATTGAGTAATATTTTACCACCTTGATCATCAAAAGCTCAATAAAGTAATATGGGTCTCAACAACATACCCCTCTATGAGGGAAATAAAGATTTAAGAAAAAACCACTTTATATGTGAAACATTTTGGGCTGGGAATGATGTCAATCATAACAATAAGAAAATGGCATAGTTCATGAACCTTTCAAAGAATCAACCAAAGTAAAAAAGTGAAATTAAGACTAGTTTTATTAAAGCTTGGGATTTAAATCACTTGGTAGTTCTGAAATTAAAAGAAATTAAGCAAATGCCAATTGAATTTGTACGTGAATAGGGAAAAAAATTAAATATTTAATTATCCAAATTCCACATACCATCGATGAACATCTCTTAGTACAATGGTATGTGGTTGGTCTACCTCAAAAGGTTCATGGTTCACTGAGAATGCATGAAGTGACAACTTGTGAAGACCTGAAATTGGCTCAGTGTATTGAGGAAGATGTTGAAGGTCAATTGATTATCTCATTGACTCACAATAAACTTGAAGACAAACTAGAATTGTTACAAAATGATTTAATGCAATTGAAACTCCAGAAGAACCATCTATGGTGTACCAATTGTCATATTGAAGGGCACATGAAAAATACTTGTAAATTTGTATACTATTTCGATCAATATGTTTGAATAATACAATTCAACGTATACTGTGATATATGCCAAGTTGTGTCAAGTCATTCAACTAAAGACTATCAATTCAAATTTCCAAAATCTAAGGAAAAATGTTGTGTTATTTGTGAGGATAATGCACATTCCATGCAAGAATGACCACTTAATGGGAAAAAAACAAAACTACCATGTTATTTATCACGCATAGGTGACTGACCAATTTAGCAAATCACCATCTTATGATGGACGAGGATGTGGTTGAGGAGGTTACGGTGGATGACAAGGAGGATAAAATGGTAGGGCTCACAGTTGTGGTCATGGTCGAGGAATATTTTTTTCCTATAATTGTTGGAAAGAAGGACATGTAGTAGTTCACTATCTCTTGAAAGACAAAACTAATATGTGATTTTGTGTACGTTGGGTGATCATTCCTTGAAGGATATCCCTAAAATTATTGAAAAAGTATTAAATAAATGAACATTTAATCTGTTACAATCCATCCCAAAGCAGGAGAATATGAATTATAAAAGTTGTAGAGTCTCAAAGAAGGTATGTTTTGATGGTTATTTCAGTATCTTTTTCATTAGGATATATAAGCCTTTCTGCAGTTTAAACTTAGATAATAACGAAACACGTGAGGTTAATAGGAAAAACTGATAATTGTTGTTCTTACGTGCAGGAAAGAGGAAAAGCAGAAATTAGCCATCTCAAAGGGAAAGACGAAGAGGAGCTAACTGCTGTCCCTTTGATGGGAAACCGCAAACAGACCAGATCAAAACGGACCAACCCAGAAAAGGAAGCGGAGATACCAGCTCAGAGCAGAAAAGGAAAGAAGTGACTCAGGGTCAATGATTCTGCGAATCCCTCAGGATATTAGATCCTGAGGGATTGCTATTTTATCTATTTTCTGTATCTAGATATCTCCATCATCATCCTTATATAAGAGATAGCATTGTTGGCTATAAAAAAGGTTCTGTCGTAATTCCTTTTTAACAGATCAAGACTATGATCTTTATGTCCTGTTAAGACTCGCTTTGTTGTAAGTTTATTTCATGCATTAATACAGACTTGGTTACTCTTTTATCTTTGATCCTGGATCAATTTTAAGCGGTGTACCCCTGGAGGCTAAGGACCCGGCCTTGGAGGACACTTGCTCTTGTACCATTACGCATGGTTTTTGTGTGGTTTGTTCATAGGCGTAATATGGTAATCTGTTGTGTTTTATGAACGGTATATTACATGCTCTGTTATGTTTAACTTGTTTAATGTTCCTGCAAATTGAAGTCTTCTATTGACACTGTATTATGTTACCAATTCATTAAAGTGTTGATTAATCTCTACAGGATATTATCACTCCAGTACAGAGTTCATTGTGATTGTGTTTTAGCATTATGACAAGTTACCTTGAGAAGTCTGATTTCAGATGATTATTGAATGTTATTGTTTATATCTTGAGATGCAATCGCATGCGTTTATTTAGATCAATAACAGAAGAAGATTGAGCACGTTGTGTTTCTAGGGTTGGAATTGGTAGTATTGTTCTATAGTATGTGTATATCTTTTGAGACTGCAGGATTGATGTTTTGATTGGAGTGGTTAGATAGAATCGCAGCTTGATGAACTTGGTTATTGCTTATTCCAGTTGTTGTTCCATTTAGTTGCTGTTCCATTTCTGAATTGCTGTTCCATTTAGTTGTTGTTCCATTTCTGAATTGCTGTTCCATTTAGTTGTTGTTCCATTTCTGAATTGCTGTTCCATTTCAATTGCTGGTCTATTTCAAGATTGCTGATTTGTTGTTTCATTTACTTGCCATTTCTTAAGGACAGACTCAGGCTGTAGTGAGTATCAGCATCTGCTATTTGGCTCCCAGACCTCTGATCTGCTCCCATCAGCTATGAAAGGGATGGGTTATTGCTACTAAACCCTTGGCTGATGTGCTGTTCTATTTCATCGCTATTTCCTTTACTTTCCGTTTCATTTATATTCATCAAGGACGATCTCAGGCTGTAGTGAGCCCCAACATCTGCTACCTAGCTCCCAGACCTCAGATTTGTTCTCATCAGTTATGAAAAGGATGGGTTATTGCTACCGAACCTTTGACTGATGCAATGCTTGGTGTGATTTAGCCTTTTGAAGTAGTTAAGTTGTAGACATGCAGCCATTTACTTTTGTAGCCTTTAAGTAGCTGTACTACGAGCATTACTCTGACAAGTGCTAAGCCTCAGACTGAGACACTCTTTTGAAATAGCAAGACGTTCCCAGATTGACATTCTAATGTGAGGTAACTAGAGGTGAAAGAGACCCTTTTTATAGCTCTACAAAAGTCTTCATGTAGTTACAAGATTGGGAGTAGGAAACATGTACTATCAACCCAAATCAACAAGTTATACGAATGGTAAAAAATTAGATGAAATATCCTAATATGCAGGAACAAAATAATACAATGTCGAAAGAAGTAGAATTTTTTATGAAAGAATTTGATTAAAAATGAATATTTAGATAACTCATTTTGGAATAATTCCTTGAAATACTAAGAGAGGAACATTCAGTTTCTCGTTTGGTAGAATTGTTAAATTGTTGAAAAAATACAATGAAGACAGAGAAAAAGGGAAAAATTGTAAGACAAATTTCACAAGGAAATCAATTAGAAGATCATGATCCATAGGTCGACTTAGAAATAAATGGATACATGGTTAGAGAATTTTTTGTTGACTTTGGGTCGCAAGTAAACATTCTTCTGAGAGAAACATAGATTAACATGGGTAGATTGAATCTACAAAGAACAACGAATTATCTCAAACTCGTTGACAAGAGATTTATCTAACCAATTGGGACATTGCAACAAGTACAAACTTCCATAATGGGAATCCTAATAATAGTAGACTTTCAAGTCATTGACTTAGTCAAAGGAATTCCTGCATACCCAAAATTAGTTGTTTGACCTTGGGGACGAAGAATGAAGGCAACGATATCATTGGAAAAAAACCATAATTAAACTAAAACGCAACAATAATAAGATTGACATTCCTTTAGATCCCTGAGAAGGAAAAACACAGGTCAAACATTTGGACGAAGAAGTTAAAATGAGAAAAATCTATTAAGTACTAGATGAAGAATGTGATAATGTTGAAAAAAACGCGTATGATGAAATTCTGTCTGGTTCTCCCTTTTGTATTAGAAACAATTATGACATAGAGCTTTATGAATGGTAGGTTTATAATTATGAATCCAAAGCAAAAGGATGTTAGGTAATATAGGCCATTTCGATATCAATAATTCGACCATGCTATTCTATCAAAGTAGTACCAATTTTGAGAGAAACAAATTGTCAAGAAACTTCATCTCTTCTCCTGACAGATCTAATGTCTGAATTTAGAAATTGTTGGGTTGTGTTATGTTCTTTCGACGACTAGCCCATGTAGTTAACTGGGGGTTAGAGAGGGGGAGGTCATAGGGGGTTTGAGGGGTACCCATAACCCCACTTTATGGGGTCCAGGGCAGCGCCTCGGAAAATTTTGGTTATGGACCCTATGTTAGGTTGGGCGGACCCACCTATGGTTTTGTGCGTGATTTTCACACATGTTTTTTGGATGCGATGGTTTTCGGTCCATGGTTTTGGACGCGATGGTTTTCGGTCCATGGTATTGGATGCTTCAACATGTATAAATATGTATTGTAACATTGAAAGGAACATAATGAAAAATCAAACTGGTAGTCCCGGTTTTGGGATCCAGGGGAAAATCTCTATGTATATGTGTTTTATGTGTTATGCTCTCGCCTTGTTTACTTTATGTGTTTTAGAATACGTATGTAGGTAATTTCTGTATGGGGTTAAAACCTACATTTGGTATCAGAGCAGTTTTGGCTTCAAGGGGACACCTTTGTTGCTGAGGGGTTTTGCTCGGGCTTGTGGTAGACCCTGTTCAGTGGGAGATTTGCAAGATAGATTCTAGTGGTGAAAGAAGATGGAGAGTAGTGGAAAGATAGAGATTGAGAAATTTGATGGTCAGAGTTTTGAGTTGTGGAAACTCAAGATGGAGGATCTGTTGGTGGATAAAGATCAATGGATCACGGTAGATCTGGGTACTAAACCAATGAGAGTGTTCGATGAAGAATGGAAGAAGTTGGATCGGAAGGCAAAGAGCACAATACAATTGTGTGTCTCAGATTCAGTATTGTTGAATGTATCAGGGGAAGCTACGACAAAGGCTTTGTGGGACAAGGTAGGGACTTTGTACCAATCTAAGTCTCTGGTGAATTGTTCATGTGGAAAAAGCTGTATAACCTGAGGATGAAAGATGGAGACTCAGTGACAGAGCATTTGAATGCATTTAATATTGTGGCAAGTTAGTTAGCATCTGTTGATATTAAAATTTCAGATGAAGATAAGTGCATCAGTTTGTTGTGTTTTGTACTAGATTTGTGGGATAGTCTAGTTATTGCAATATGTAGCAATGCAACTGCCTTGTAGTTTGATGAAATAGTTTCATCCTTGCTGACGGAGGAGATGAGACGGAAAAATATGGAGAGCTAGAATGGTGATGCCTTGTCTGTATGAGGACAGTCCCAAAATAGAAACAAAAATAAGTCATCAAGTGGGAGATCTAAATCTAGAGGAAGATCTAAATCTCCAAGAAAACATGTAAAGGTGGTGTGTTGGAAATGCGAAAAGGAAGGGCACTACAAAATGGACTGTAAATATAAAGCTCCTGATAAAGGAAATGGATCTGATGATGCTCCTTCTAGAGAGGCAAAAACCGCCTCAGATGAAGGTGGGGATGTGTACTTGGCTTTTCTAAGTACACATGTAGATCATGAGGCATGGTTGATTGACTTAGGTGAATCCTTTCACTTCACTCCCCTTAGAGAGTGGTTCTGCGAGTATGAGAAATACGATGGTGGTGATGTCTTCTTAGGGGATGATAGGAAGGCTAGAATCGCTGGTCACAGGAAAGTAAAGCTGAAGTTGCAAGGTGGAAGGGTTAGAACACTTCTGGGTGTTCTGCATATTCCTGCATTGGCTAGAAATCTAATTTCTGTAAGAAAGTTGGATGATGCAGGTGTAAAAACAATGTTTGAGAAGGATACCTGCAAAATGGTTCGGGGAGCACTAGTATTGATGCGGGGAGTTTGGATTGGAACTCCCTACAAGCTACAAGGTAGCACTGTTGTTGAAGGGTGAAATAGTTCTGTGGTTCCTGAAAGTGGAGAAGAAAATCTAGTGGTCTCTGGAGAGAAAACCATGTTGTGACATCAAAGGCTTGGACATATTGGAGAGAAGGGCCTTCGAATACTTCATGGTAAAGGTATGGTAGAAGGTATAAGTAATAGCTCTTTGGATTTTGATTTATGTGAAAATTGTGTATATGGGAAGCAGAATCGGGTGAGTTTCCCCTCTGGTATTAGAACTTGTGCACAGTGATGTGTTTGGGTCTGTGAAGGTTCCATCACTGGGTAAGTCTGTGTACTATGTATCATTTATAGATGACTTCTCGAGGAATACATGGATATATTTCCTTAAGAAGAAATATGAAGCCTTTGACAGGTTTAAAGAATTTAAGGCTCTCATGAAAAAACAGACGGAGAAGAAGATGAAGGTGCTGAGGATAAATAATAGTGGAGAGTTTTGCAGCAAGGAACTTGAAGAATTCTCGAACAAGTGTGGTATAGCACGATAGAAGACTACTCCATATGCACCTCAACAAAATGGAGTTGCAGAAAGAATGAATAAGACGTTGATGGAAAGGTCAAGAAGCATGCTCAGTGGTGCTGGGTTAGGACAAGAACTCTGGGAAGAGGCGATGGATACTACATGTTACCTAGTCAATAGTTCACCTTCATCAGCGTAGGAGGATAAGACTCCACAAGAGGTATGGACTGGTAAGAGACCCTCTCTTTCACATCTGAGGGTATTTGGATGTGATGCATATGTGCATGTTCCAAAGGAGAAACGAACCAAGTTGTATAGTAAATATGAAAAGTGCATCTTTATTGGGTATAAGGATGGTTTAAAGGGTTATAAGCTTTGGAAGCCAGTCTCACGGAAGGTTGTGTACAACCGAGATGTGGTGTTCAGAGAGGTAAAAGATGCTATTAAACATGAAGTCCAACCAAAGGAACCTGATAAGATAGATTTTGAGCTTAAGGATGAAGAATCAGACTCTACAGCAGAGGAGGAATTAGAAGATGAAGAGCCACAAACTCCGGGTTTGAGAAGATCAGTTCGAGAAAGAAGGAAACTAGAAAGGTATAGTCCATCCGCTTTCTGTTCAAATTTTTCTTTATCTATTAATGACAATGACCCCAGAACTATGAAGGAAGCAGTAGATTCAGTGGATGAAAAACTCTGGAAAGAGGCCATGGTTGATGAAATGGCATCTTTGCACAAAAATGAGGCTTGGGATCTAGTGGAGTTGCTGGCTAGAAGGAAACCCATTGGCAGCAAATGGGTGTTCAAGAAGAAGACAAATGCAGAAGGAAAAGTGGAGAAATACAAAGCTCGGTTGGTAGCAAAAGGTTATTCCCAGGTGTCGGGAATTGATTTTGGTGATATTTTTTCTCTTGTTGCCAAGGTAACTTCTATTAGATTACTTTTATCTGTTGCTGCTGCTTTTGATTTTGAGGTAGAACAGATGGATGTGAAGATAGAATTTCTTCACGGGGATTTGGAAGAGGAAATATACATGAAGCAACCTAAACGCTTTGTGGTGAAGGGTAAGAAAGAACTGGTATGCAAGTTAAAGAAGTCTCTGTATGGGTTAAAAAAGTCACCAAGGATGTGGTATCAGAAATTTGATATATTTATATGGGGACTTTGCTTCACGAGAAGCAAAGCAGATCACTGTGTGTATTTTAAATTAATTGGTGACCGTGTTATTTATCTAGCCTTGTATGTGGATGATATATTTCTGGTTTGAAATGACAAAGAAATTATCCAGGATCTGAAGACCCAATTTTCCTCCAAATTCGACATGAAAGATCTTAGTGCTGCAAACTATATTTTGGGTATGGAAATTATAAAAGATTGAGCAAAGAGGAAGCTTTTCTTAAACCGGAGGAAGTATGTCAAGACAACACTACAGAGGTTTAATATGCAGGATAGTAAACTGGTGAAGGTTCTTATTCCTGTAGGTGTGAGGTTATATGCTAAACAGTGTCCCAAGACACAAGAAGAGGAAGAGGACATGTCCCGTGTTCCATATGCAAGTGCAGTCGGTAACCTGATGTATGCAATGGTATGTATGAGACTAGACATTACACATGCAGTGGGAGTATGGATCAAGTTTTAGTCAAAACCAGGGAAGGAGCACTGGACAACAGTGAAGCGGGTTTTCAGGTATTGGAACTAGTGATTATGGTTTGTGCTACCAAGGAAGATCAGGATTGGACAGAATGTTGGATATTCATTTCTTTGTTGATGCAGACTGGGCTGGAGATCTGGATCAGAGAAGATCTACAAGTGGGTATGTTTTTAACCTATTTGGAGGTGCAGTCAGTTGGATGAGTAAGAAACAATATGTAGTGGCACTATCAACTACAGAGGCAGAATACATGGCAGCCACTCATGCAAGCAAGGATGCAGTTTGGTTGCAGAGATTGTGTTCAAGTATGGGGTTCGTACAGGAAGCTATAAGGATAGACTATGATAGCCAAAGTGCAATTTTCTTGGCGAAGAACCCCACATATCATTCAAAGACAAAGCTCATTGATGTTCAGTATCACTTTGTGAGGGATATGATAGAAGTCAAAAAGGTGTTGCTGGTAAAGGTGGACACTTTGAAGAATTCTGCAGATGCATTGACAAAATTTGTGTGCTCTGAGAAGTTCTCTTGGTGTAGAGAAACAATGGGTGTTGCAGGGTTGGATAAATGACTAAGCTCTCTTGTGGCCCCATGTGGAAAGAAAACAGCAAGTGGGAGAATGTTGGGTTGTGTTATATTATTTCCATGACTAGCCCATGTAGTTAACAGGGGGTTAGAGGGGGGGAGGTCACAGGGGGTTTGAGGGGTACCCATAACCCCACTTTATGGGGTCCGGGGCAGCGCCTCGGAAAATTTTGGTTTTGGACCCTATGTTAGGTTGGGTGGAACCACCTATGGTTTTGTGCATGATTTTCCCACATGTTTTTTGGACGCGATGGTTTTTGGTCCATGGTATTGGATGCTTTGGCATGTATAAATATGTATTGTAACATTGAAAGGAACATAATGAAAAATCAATCTGGTAGTCCCGGTTTTGGGATCTAGGGGAAAATATTTGTGTATATGTGTTTTATGTGTTATGCTCTCACATTGTTTATTTTCTGTGTTTTAGAATTCATATGTAGGTAATTTCTGTACAGGATTCGACCATGTTATTCTATCAAAGTAGTACCAATTGTGAGAGAAACAAATTGTCAAGAAACTCCATCTCTTCTCCTAACAGATCTAATGTCTAAATCTAGAAATGACATTCGATTTAAGGAAAGAGCATATCCTGTCAACCATATATAACAAGTAACAAAGTCTATTGGTGAACAAGGAATAATGTAAAGTCTAGTGCAAACTTTCACCAACCAAGTCACGAGATGGTGGGATACCCACTCATCTCGACTTCAAACATGGAAAACCGCGACAACGTATTTAATCAAACACTTTGGAGGGATAAAATTGTCTAGACAAGAAATCATACCTAATTTTAGCGTTGGACAAGACCATGTCATACATATCAAAAACTACGAATCAGAATGGAGAAGAATTGGGTACAAAGATGAGCGAGTATGGTTGCATATGTTTCCAAACACTTTAGATGATCTACTGAATAAATGGTACAAACTAGAAGAAACACGAGGTCAATCACTTAAATGGAAAGAACTAAGGGAAAAATTCATCAAGGATTTTGAGTTCAAACCAGAGGAACCAAAGTTAAAGGATGTAGTTAAGAAAATTAAAAGCTTTGTCATAGAAAATCCCACCAACTGTAAAAAATCAGCCAATGCTCCAGTGACCTATAATGATGCATCATATACTTCATAGAAAAAAATGCCCAGTCATTTAGAAATGGAAGAAGCATCTATTGTTGGTTAGAGTTTTTTTCTAAATATGAATCACCTCAAAAATTATAAGAGAATTCAACGAGTATACAAAGTTGGTAAAGAAGAAATTGAGAAATAAGAAAAATTAGAATTTTTGTTAGCATATCAAGAATTAAAAGTCAGATATAAACTATTGAAAAATAAAAATCACATGGCGAGATGGATGGGAAAATTAAAATAGGTGAAGTCAACATATCAAATGATGATTGACTGAAAATCACTTGTCTTTGTGATTATTGGTTAGATAAACAAATTGTAGAATTTTTTAATTTTTATTAAGGAATATCTAGATGCATTTACTCGATATTATAAATACTTAAAATGACTTGTCAAGGAAATGGGAGAAATGAAAATTAATATCATACCAGTGTTATAGTATCATTAAGCACTCATGTAGTACTGATGCCCTGATATGGCCTTAGGAAACCCTTTCCCATTCATACTTGATCATTTATTAAAAAATAATATTTTCAATTCCATACGTGACTCTGCCCTTTCAAAAGCATGTATACATGTGGGTAGCATAATACATAACCCATGTACATGATTTAAAATATGAAAAAATAAAAATATTTCCTATTTCTCGGGCGGGGTTTATAGGTACCACTGAAATCCCACCTAGAGGAGCCTATGGACTAATTGAATCAACTAATTTCTAAAGGTATTTATACACCTCATGGGAAGTCCTAAATCATAGAAGGAGATAGGATATCGACATCATAGTCCCTTTTGCCCCCATATCAAGTCTGATCTTCCACGTGCATCCTGCACCCCCAGTCATAGGAAGCCCTTGTTTCCTTGCAGAGATGTTCATCTTCCATTATATGACATCCTTTTGCACATGCTTGTGAGGTGATCTTTGAGGTTTGGGCGTGACGGATCCAGAGGAAGGTTTCATTGGTATCATGGTTGGATTAGGTTGTATCCTTCTACTACTATTTGTTGATATCAATAAAGAATCTTTATCTTTTTCCTGATATGTTATGGGCTTGTGTTTTTTATGATTCATGTCTAATATATCATGATTTATATGTTTATGCTTGATGATATAACATGATTATTATGCACGCGCTTTGAATTATTTTCTATGTGTATGCTTCTATGGACTGTTTTGCAGGTCTAATCACTTTGGAGGAAGTAGAGGGTTTGGACCCGACGAGATTGACATCAAATGAAGGATCTACATATACTCTTCTCAAACCAAACTTTAGTAGTTTACATAGTTTTCTTTCTTGGATGCATGATATTTTTTATAGTCTGCCTTCGGTCCATTGAGGTTGTCAACCCTTACCTTAGGGAAGTTTTTCTGGCCAACAGAATTGGCGACTCTGCCGGGGAATACAATCTCATATTTCCTAGAAGCATTGTTTTTTCCTTGATCTTGGTGCTTCTATCTTGTTTCTTGACTTTTCCAGTATTATTGACTCATTTTCAGTCTCGACAATTAGTTTGATCATCTGGATCAGGTCTGCATTTTTTATTTTCCCTATTTTTCTGTATATACATGCTTTTTATTGTATACAGTAGCATACACACGTGGTTTCTACCAAATAAACCAGTGTATACGCTTGTTTATTAAGAAACAATTGTTTGTACATATGAATTTGCTTATACATAGTCGCGTATATTTAGAAAAAATGTTTTTTTTTCCATTTTTTTCATTCAGTTGGGGGAGTATCTTGGTTTTCATGTTCTTTTAGAGTCATTCACAGTCTGGAATGGCCTTGTTTCTTGCTAGTGTTAGTTTCTTTGTCTCTTTTTGCAAAATATTATGTCAACCTAGGGTTTGCAATTATTAGAAGTTTTGTATTCTTATTTTTGGATATGAGACCTTTTGGTAAAGTTTCCGACTGTACTATGATTTTGGAATAGTGAGGTGATTCTCACCTTGCCTTATAATCAAATCTTTTCACTACTTCGCTTTGCATTCTTGAAGTTGGCTTATTTTATTTTTGGTTATTTGAGAAAAATCTTTGCAATTTTGGTTCAGTGAAGGGTTTTGGTTTAGTGAAGGCTTTTGGTTCTCTGAAATATTTCTATTTTATGAATCTTTTATGTGTCCTTTAGGTCAAGTTGTTCAAGCGTTTTTTATCTCTTAGTCACTTTGGTCTTATCATCTTGGTGATTGTTTATGGATGGTTAACTTTGGTGTATTTCCACTTGATTTTGATCTTGGGGTGATTGATTGATTTTCCTTCTTGAAACTTTTATTTGAAGTCCTTTAAAAGAAAAAGAAAAAGAAAAAAATTATTTTTCCTTTTCTTTCTTTTGGTTTTTGGTTTCAGATCTTTTGGTTTACCAACAAGTGTGTGAATCTTTGCTTGCCGTTGAAATTTGCTTTGCTTGGGAGATATTTTCATGGACATTTGTTTCCCATTGTTTGGTTAAATTTTGACTTTAGGATATCAAAATAACACGTTTTTTTTTAGAGCATTCCATAGAATCTTACATTTTGGCATTCTAGTATGCGTTAAGGTAGTTTGCATTTAGTAATTTTAGTCTCTTTTGATAGATGTTGAATGTGTGAGCATGTTTAAGAGAAAAAGAAAAGAGTTCTTACTTTCATAGATTTCTCGGAGAACCTTTTAGAGATCACTTTTCATCGAACAAAAAGAAGTTTCATTTGCATGTAGCCTAGTTTTCTATTTGGTTCTTTTTGCGTCAAAACATCATAAGTTTCACCTCCACTACTCATGACCTAAATAAAAACTAATAAAATCAAGTGCTTAATCTAAAACGAACTAGATTTTTCTTTTTTTCATAGATAAAACAATTAGCCTAGCGCATTTAAGGCCTTGGAATAGGTGTGTGGAGAGAAAACTTTCCAAGGCCACTCTAAACTGAAAAAACATAGAATATGAGTAAAGAGTGCAAATCTAGTCTCGTTAGGTTATCCAGGAAATGTCTTTGAACATATGAGTTAAGCACGAGGACGAGTGAAGACACGGAAACGAAGATACCCACTCTCCTACTTGTTGGATCCCGCACCGATGACCGTTTTTCCCGACTTCTGATTATGAGGTGGTGACCTTAGTTGGCTATACTAGGGACCACACAGGTGACTGCAGGGGAAAATACACATGGTACCTGTGATAGGCATTGCATTACTTTCATAGTACTTATGGAGGGTGCCCTTGCGAAGCTTGAGTACTTGCACCAGAAAGGCATATTTTCTGGAGGTCAACGTAACTATTTCTGATACCTTCACGGGTAGGCTTGGGTTGTAATTATCCCAAACTATCTTTGTAAGGTCCTTATCCTCAATTTATTGTATTTTGGTGTCCGGTCCTAATCATCCAGAGCAGAAATACCTGGAATCTGCTTGTTGGGTTTCATCTTTAGGGTCTTTTTAGTGAGTGCTCTTTGCTCCTAGATTGACATAAGTTGTTATTTTTTGAGTCTTTAAAAGCTATCTTAATATTTAAAAGTGGTTGATAGATTGGTCCATCAGTCTAGGAGGCTTCATGGGATTTCACCTTCAAGTGTTGAGCCTTCATCTAGAAGGAATAGGATTATTTATGAAAGTGATTTTCAACCAATAGAAACTCATACATCAAAGATTAATCCTAATTTAGGGGTTCTCATTTCATAAGGCAAACCTAGTGCAGTTCATAAATTGGATGGAAACAATCCAGTCCTTGCTAGGGTACTCTTCCAATTGGAAGAAAAGATTGATATTGAGGATGTTCCCGAGTCCCCCATGACTCCTTCGACACCCCTTACTTCTCACCTTCCGTACGTTGTATCAAACATGGGTACCCAGATTCATAGGCTAGAAAGCCCTGTTCATTCTCCTTATTTTCTCGAGATGGCCAATGTTAGTGGCATAAGTATGGCTACTAATTCTTCTAGTGTTCAGACCCCTCCTTTAGTTGCAGGAGGTTGTACTATTTCTATCTCTATTGTTATACCTGGTAGAGTAGTTGTTGGCTCTACCTCCATTCTGGGTCTGAGTGGGGGCACCCAACTTTATGCTTCTTTCACTGGTCCCTATCGTTTCACGATGCCATCTCGTGGGATTCCCTCACTTCATTCAACCTTCCCATCTATTGTTTCAACATCTATGACTTCTATGCCAGGTGTATCAACATATTTTTAATGTTTTTCTTTTGGAAGTAGTTATATCCCTCCTTCCAATCCATATTTGAACTTAATACATGCTCAAAATGTTAATGCTTTCGAAGGAGGTCAAGGATGGCCAAATCCTTCCATTAGTGATTTAGGGGTTGGGAACTTATCACATCTATTTGATCAAAAAGGGATTATACCCTTCCCTTCCACCAAAAACTCACAGGTCTTTCCTCCTCTAGCTAGTGCATGGAATCCTTATAAAGGGTTACCCCCTTCTTTCAATGTTCTGCTAGGAGGAAAATATCCTATGTATGGTAACCCTGCGGAAGGGGATGGATACCCTCCAAATAATTTTGGGCCAAAAGGTTTTCCTTATGGTTCAGGGCATTTTAGGAGTAACCTATGGCAACCTAGTTCCTCTCCAAATGTAGGATACTCTTTTCCTAATGTCGGAAATTCTGCTCTTAGTGGGTGGAATTTTGCTGCTCCTCCACACTTACCATTCCTAGCAACTTTAAACTTGCCATATCTTTAAAATTTGACAAATGATTAGATTCGATAAAGTCCAACGTGTCCTCTAGCTCCCATGAAACTTCCTTCTTATATTTCTAAATCTAAAGGGAAGTCCGGGGAGGGTCTCACTGATCATATAACCACATTCCATTTTTGGTTCTCATCTAAGCCCTTGATCGATGTTGAGATCAGATTGAGATTATTCTAATGCACCCTAACTAGAAACACTGTAAAATGGTATATTGAGATTAGAGGGGGTACCTTCGCTACGTTTGGTGAAATCAATACTATGTTTTTAAACCATTTTTAGTTGCATATTTGATATGATGCTGGAACTGAGCTTCTAACCAGTTTTGAACAAGACAAATAAACTCATTTTTCTAACCACATCCAAGAGTGGCACAAAAGGAAGAGGTGCATTAAGGCCTATATCCTTGATAAGTCCCTTCATGAATGTTTTTTTAAATCTTTGAAGCCAAAAATTTCTAAGGATGTGTCACTCTTTGAAGTGTTCACTAAAGAAACAACCATCATTAGAGCCCAATAGTTAGAACTCATATATTCTTAGTCTCGAGTCCTTTATAATATTTTGCATGATGCTCCTCGATCGAAGATCTATTTAGCCAAACCTAGGCTAGGACAAAATATCAATGGAATTGTAGGTTCGATTGATAGTAGTACAACTAACATGTTGAATCAATTGCAACAATTGTATTTACAATTTGTTCTCCAACACAAGTTTCACTGTTAGTGGCTATACCTTCCCAACCTTTAGCAGTTAATGTTGTTCAGTCCTCGAATCCCGAAGGAGTTCACCAATTTGATTGGAAAAATAAGGGATGTGGTAAGAAGAAAGATAAGGTTGGGAAGGGGAACACAAACAAGTCCAGTAATGATACTGGAGAGGGTAAGAAGGAGTCGAAAAAGAAAGTAAATTTCACATGCAAGTTATGCAATGGGGATCATCTTCCCATATTTTTCCTAAGATTTAGGATGATTAGTGCTTGTTAGCTTAGCAGGGTTCTTCAAGTTCCCAGGCTATGTTGACTAACCCTTTTCCCCAAGGGAAGCAAATGCTTGCTCACTCACATGCTGGTACTAGACCCCTGATAGGTGGAAACCAAGAAGGGGAATCCACATCAAATGTCTATATGGTAAGATCTCATGTTGATGTTGCTATAAGATCACATGATTATGGTTAGCCAAAACCTTCTAAGGCTAAGGCTGCTTCTAATATCCCAGAAGCACTCCATATGTAGAGGCTCGTAGTTGAGCCTATACCTCATATGCCAAAAGGCTCTACAAAATTTTCCACTATTAATCCCAATGCTATGGATATTCAAAACTATTATATTATCGAAGATTTGGCTCAGAGGCCTTGTGTGGTGTCAGCGTTAGAGTTACTCCAATCGTGTCTTGCACAAAGGAGTGAATTTCTCACTGCAATCAGATAAATAGATCCAAATAAATATCTTGTTATCACATTTGATATGTCAAGTGATAAGAAGAGACTCCCTCATCACATGGATTTCCAGATTAAATCTACATATCAAAAAATCAATATCTTTCGAATTGTAGTTGATGAAGGGGCATCCACATGTGTCATGTTGATTTCATGATGGAAGGATATCGGGTCTCCAGAAGTTGTTCCTTCCCCTACTCTCCTTACTACATTCGATGGTCATTCTCATAGGCATCGTGGAATTATTCTAGCCTTTCCCATCTGTGTTGGGGGTAAGGTTATCAATGTCAAGGTAGACATAGTTGATGCAAACCTTGATTACAATATTTTGTTGGGTCAAAATTTGGGTTTCTGTAATGGATGCTATTGTTTCATCGGATTTTCTCATCATATGTTTCCCTCATGAAGGGAGAATTGTTACAATTGATCAAATGTAGGTGTTCTCCTAATGATCTCAATGCATCTTATGACTCTATCATCCCCTTCGTGAACAATACCAAGCAACCGGTTGAGAATTTGGGAGTTGGAATGTATTCCTCATTGATGGGTACTTTTGATATTCCATCTCCTATTTCTCATGTTAATGCCATTTCATCCTCCAAGGTCACTCCTCGAATAGGTTCATTTAGAACTCATTATTTTTCTGATCAATTTGTTTGGGATGGTTTCACCTAGTGCTCCTTCGATGCTTTGAACAAGGCATTGACCTCTACTCCTCTTTTGAGTCCACTTGATTCTAGCAAGGATTTCCTCTTATATCTTGTTGTGTTAGAATCAACCACTGGTATGGTTCTGGTTCAGGAAGACATTGCTCTTAGAGAGCATGTGATTTATTATCTGAGTTGAGGCATAGTCGGTCCGGAACTTAGGTATTCTCATATAGAGAAATTGGCTTTCGCAACAGTTAATGCTAGCCAGCGACTTCATCATTATATTCTACTTAGATTTTTTTTTTTGTTGGATGATGTCAACCCATTTCAATTTGTCCTCAGTAGGCGAGTGATTGGGGGAAAATATAATAAATTGATTGTAATCTTACAGGAATTTGATCTTGAATTTATGTTAGCCAAGTCCAAAAAATAATTAATATTCATAGAATTGATTTCAGAGTTTCCTTATGAAGAGGATGTTGTTTGTGAAGAGTCATTTCCTCATGAATATCTCTTCCTAATATCTTCACAGGATCCTTGGGATGTAGATATCATAGTATATCTCTAGACTTTGAAGTTTCCTCAGACTTTTTTGAAGAATGAATGTAGAAAATTGCATCACCTAGCTAGAAATTATATTATTATGAGTGACACTTTGTACTGTCACAAGATTGACTCAATCCTTAGAAATTGTTTAACCTTAGAAGAAGATGATTCTATTCTTAATGACTACCATAGTGGACCTTGTGGAGGTCATCTATCTGGGCTTGCTACAAGCCAAAAAATATTGCGTGAAAGCCATTTTTGGCCCGAGATTTTTAAAGATTGTATGGAAGTGGTAAAAAATTTCCATCCTTGTCAAGTATATACTTGTAAAATGTGCACTCATCCAACTCCACTTTTCCCCGTGCTTTTACAAAGTGGGGTATTGATTTTATGACTTGTAACCCAGCTTTGGCTAAGGATAACAAGTACATTATCATAGTAGTAGGATACTTTACGAAGTGAGCTAAAGCTATGTCTACTTTCAAAAATGATGGTGAGACAATATATCTTTTCCTATTCAACCAAATCATTTCACATTTTGGTATTCCAAGGGAGATTGTTACTGATCATGGTTGCCATTTTCAGAATAAGATGATGTCTGAGTTGGCTTTAAAGTTGGGATTTCGGAAGGAGCATACATCTTCATACTATCCTCAAGCTAATGGTCAAGTTAAATCCATGAACAAATCCCTCAAAACTATACTACAAGGGACAATCAATAAAGCTATATCCAACTGGCACATCATGTTATATCCTACACTTTGGGCATACTGGATGTTTGTTAAGACTGCCATGGGTTTTACTCCTTTTCAACTAGTTTACAGTTTGGAATTTGTTATCACTTTGATAATTCCTTTGAATTAATAAGAAGGAAAAACCAAAGGTAACTACTATCCACTTTTGGAGACCAGGACCTAGCCTTCCTAATGCTCAGAGAGGGCTCTCTCTTTAAGTTTTAATTTTTTTTTAGTTAAAATGTTGTAGGCTAGCTATGATCGTTTAAAAGGTTTTTATTTTGTTTGAAATTGGGTGGTGGGATCTCTTAAACAGATGGATAAATTGATGTCTTTCAGACCATTGGGCTATGGAGTCAACTGATAAGGAAGCAAGGCTAGATAAACTCACTAAAGGGGATGTTTCAAGGGCAAGATAGCAGAGTGTATGTTAGATATTTGAGACAGAGGGGTGAAAGGGTGTCACTCATGGTGAGAGAGCAGTTAAGGGCTCTCAGACCCGGATAATGAATGAGGAAAGAAGGGATAATCGAAGTCAAAGGGTAGTTAAGAATCCTTTAACCTGGATTATTATTTAAATCAATTTAAAGCAAAGAGAAATTAAGAATTATTTAATTTAAATATCAGAAGAAAACATTCAAATGCTTAAATGTTAAAATGGAGTTGATTCAAACAAGTTCTGAAATATTATTCCAGTTATAGCATTTAGATTGAAACACATATAAGATTATGAATAACTTTGAGAAAATGACAAAGACACATGAAAATACTTTCCTAATATTCGCTCAACACATGAATCCTTGGAACAGTCTGATCTTTATTAATCAATCCAACTTGCTGGCTCATCAACTGATATAATAACCTTATGGTTATTCTTGATCAAAAATTCTATAGAAATGTCTAATAGAATCCACACTACAAACTTCGAATTGTGAAGTATTTATACAAAAATTTATTACAAAATATCTCAAACTAATTTGAGATTTAATCTAGGAAATAAAAATATCTTCTTGCAAGAAGATAGAGACAACTATTGAACTGCTTCATGCTGTCCCTTTTATTTTGGTATTGTTGGCTTTTATGGTTTGATTTTAGCCCTTTATGCTACTTTGTTGTTTGATCTTTCACACTAGAATCTTCATTTACTTTTGGCTTTCATCTGATACACTTTAACTCTGTTGATCTGTCTTCATCTTTTTACCTGGATGTTTTACTTTTACTATACTTTAACCTTTTTACTGCATATTTCTTACAGTAAATCAGTTAATTTCTCCCATGCTTCAGCATCAGGTAATTGGATTTTTAGCATCCTCCTATATATTTCATCTGCCTCGGTGTATTTGGAAAAATTAGGCTTATTGATAAACAAGTGTTTTACCTCATGCTGGAGGTAAAACAAGTTTTCAAATGTCTGGTAGAGTACTTTTCCTGTTGGAAATGCCTTGATTGATGATGTATTGACTTGTTCTTTTGCTAGCTCTCTGATTTTGCTGTTGTAATCCTGTTGTGTCATGAGCTTGTCATTTATCACTAAGGGACTGGGTAACCCTTTCTCTCTCAAAATTTGAAACTTAGCCATAAATCTGTCAATGGCTACCTGCATATTCTGACACTTGTCCTCCAAGTTTAGCATTAAGTTTCTCTTGGAGAGGACATTTCTCACCTCCAAAATTGTTTCTGTTCTATCCTCTATTTCCCATTCCTGAAGCTCACACTTATTCTTACTGTTAAGAAACTGGATAATCCTGGTAGCATCTTCTGGCATTTCTCCTAATTCTTCTTTTACTCTTTGGATGACCTCTGTAGCCATCTTTATTAAATCTACCTATTCAAAATCACCTGAATATATGGCCAAATATCATTGATAGAGCCAATGATATTGTCCCATAGTAGTTCTTTAGCTTTCCCAAGGAGTTCTTTCAGTGTTAGGTCCTTCTCCATGGCTTTCAATCTCTCACTCATCCTGGTAGCTTTTTGCACTTCTTCTTTGTGCATGATTTTGGCAAGCTTGTAATCAGTTTCCAAGCTTGTCAGCTTTTCTTTGAGCTTATTTATCTCTATTTCCTGTATGGACATCTCTTCCATATCTCTAACCAACTTTGCAACTTCTTCACTTGACGTACCTGCTATTAATTTAGACTCTGTTGAAACTTGTTATGTTGTGTCCATAGGAGCTGTGGGAGCCAATGAGGCTGCCAATGTGGAAGGAGTAGTCATTGTAACTGCTGGGATGACATTCACTGATGTAGTGCCAAGATCACTTTGCTTCAATTGGATTAAACTTTCCAATTCCTTCTCTGTCTCCTGTTGGGTCTTGAAAATGTCATTCATTTCTATTACACTTTCACTATTGTGGCTACTCATAATACTGTTGCAAGAATTTTCTAAGACACTCATGAACCTGCAAATAAAAAAATTCAACCACAGTAATCCACAAAAACGCAAAACACAAAAAAATGTCAAACTTCAACTGCACGATCTGGCCAAACGAAGATGAATTTAAGAAAAATAAACCATGGGTTTTTTTTCGCCAATAGGGTCAATTAGATAACCCAAAAACTGTTTTAAGGAATTTGAAGCGGTTTGGGAGATCTCCTCGGTTCTTTGGAGCTCATTTTTGCATGTCGCGGGAGAGAAAAATGGAAATTAAATTGATGAACAAATTGTTGTTACACCATGCCTCAATCTTGTGTGCTGACATTTCATTTTTGTCTTAGCCATGCATCAATCATGTTTGTTGGAATTCAATATTGACTTAAATGACTAATGGTTTCTCCTCGTGACTTGTACATTACTTACGACTGATTACATTACGTTTCAAAAAATCACATGACTCTTTTCACTGAATTATTTCCACATTGCAGAGATTGGATCAGGTCCAGCTATGTTATTCCATTTTTAACTCAAACTCCACCATGTCTCCCGCCATGCCTCACGCCTTCCATTTTTAACCCATACTTCGTGGATGTCGTGGTCTATTTGATTGAATCTCTTGCAGCTATATCTCTGTATATGGATGAGTTTGCAATTGTTGGAAACTGCAGAGGAGTTGATTTCCTTGGAGAATTTCAAAATTATTCCCGTTGTATGGAGGAACTGATTCCCATGACTATCATCATCGATTGAAGCCTAGGAATTGCTCATGGACTGGTTATTTGGACTGATAAAGGGTACCTGTGTATCAATTAGTTGAAGGAAGAGAACATCACAGACAGGCCTAGATCACTCTCAGTTAGTTCCAAAAACGTGTTTTGTCCAGTGTTGTGTAGAAGAGCAGCTTCCTGGGTAATTGTTAATGCTGATCTCAAACATTTTTTTTGTTAAGTCAGAAATAATCTCCAGATCCACCCATATGCACTTCTTTGAATTCTATTTCATGTGGTTTGCGGGTTGAGTGAAGTAAACAATGGGATGTAAAGTTTTCAGTGATTGAGACTTCTATTGCAGCAGTAACAGAACTGCCAAAGCATGGAGAAAGGTGGTTCAAAAACATTGCCACACTTGCCACATTGCTGTCAAGTTTGTTGGTTGTCGAATCCTTTGTTGAGTATCCTCCATTGGGTCATTTTGCAGTCAGGGATATGTGTCAAATGGTTGCTGTAGGAGTCATTAAAGCTGTTGAAAAGATCATACATTTCCATTACTTTGATATATTTTCATCACTAAAACTGTTTTGCTTCATTTACCATTTACAAAGGTTTTATTTTTTATTTTTCAGGCAGACAGTGAAGAAAATAAAAAAAAAATATAGCAGATCATGAATAATTGGTCTTGTGCACCAGTTGTGATCATAGGCTCTATCTCCCTGGTACTTGGCTGCATAAAATCTCTTTTCCAATAACTTAAATCAAAAAATTGATGGTTGGATGTCTTTTAGCTATGGAATGCAGTTTGATTTCGCAGCTAATTGGAAATTCCACAACCATTTTCATACTTATATAGGTTATAGGTGTCAAGAGATGAAACGAATCACATGGATAGCTGGGAAAATGTTAGTAAATGGATGGTGTCCTATCCATTTGATCCAAATCAATGGAAAAGACCCCGGTCAAAGGAAATTCAAAGTGTGTGTTATCACTAAGTCGCCACACTAAGTCACCACACTAAGTCACCGCGTGTCAAGAAAAAAAAAAAATTTGAATCAATGAAATGAATAAGTTATTTGCTCACTTTTCTGAAGGTATTGATTAATTTTCGACTGAAGATGAAATTTGAATGGCTGACCTTTTATTCAAGATTTTTAGCTACAGAAACTGTGCACATTCCACAGCTAAAGTCCAATTCCACAGCTAAACATCAATTTGCAGCTGAAAAACCTCATTGTTCAAATCAACCTAACTTTCTCATATAAAATCAGATTTTGATGATTCAAGTATTGTTGGAAAGATCTCAACAATATTTACACAATGATAAATCCATCATTAGAGTTTGAAATGACAAATAATGAAATAAATTGCTGAAAAGAAGCAACATTGAACTTGGGGCACCAATTCCAAAGCAGGTATAAATTCTTTTGATTTTTCATTTGATAACTTGTTTCATTAATACAAATTCTTAGTTTTATGTGTAAATATCATAACTAGAGAGATTGATCACCTCTCTCCTTTGATAATCATACATTCCATTGCAGAAGAAGTATTAGTTTTTTTGTAGGTTCGAGGAGGAAGGACAAATGACTACAAGAGAATGGTGTCTCTCTAAGAGATCAATTTTTTCATAAGAGGATGATCAACAACAAAGAGGAAATATGCTAATGCAAAATCAGATCCAAACACTTGAAAAACTTTCAGATACTATTGTCTCCATGACATCCATACCTCATAATAAACAATTCACCTTATTCCACTTCATATTTTCCATTTACATTCACATACACTTTCCATCTCTTTTTATCCAATCATAACCCACAAATAAAAACAAGAGGCTCATTCACATGCTTATTGCCCATTGCCATTTCTACTCTCCATTGTCATCTTCCATTTTCATCTTCCATTTCTTGTCATTTTCATTTCATAAATAAGCCCTACTTCAATGCAAATTATTGAGTCCATAGCCCTTTGAGTCTAAGTCTCTTGTAAAGACACCTTGAGGCTTGCATGCCTTAATGGAAAGTTGTCATGCTGACAAACAATGGGAATAGATTAATGTCCCTTGTTCATCAGATCTTCTAGGTGACTCGACATCGGCAAAACTATTTGTACCTAGCAAGATGTGTTTGGGCATCTTGACTCTCATTGTCATCAATGGTGAGAGTTCTCGTGTTGACTAGTGGCATCCATTAATGGCCACTAAGTCAATAATTTCCTACTATATTCGACATCAGAACATTTTTTTCACATAGTAGGAATTGTGCCAATGAGTTTTGAAGACATGAAGACTATTATTTTTAGCATTTTGGAGCAAATTCAACAACTTTTAGTAGAGCAGTAAAAAGTCATCTTAACTCTTTATCCATGACTCTTCTTGTTCAGCCACTTGAAGAAGAATATGATCAGAATTTTGTAGCCACCACACATACAACTCATCCATTCCAAAGGGTAAGTTAAGGTACATCATTTTCTAACTTTTGACCATAGAATTCCATAAAAAGCTAGAATGATAATTGTTGGAAAAACATTTCTCTTCCTCATTTCATAAAATTGCCAATACCATCAATTGGGGGGGGGGATACATTCATCTTCATATTTTCCATGTCCATTCAGGAGCCCACATACTTCCAACATATATTAATTGTTACATCATTATTATGAGCATACAATGGCTTTTTTAAAAGTGCTTAAAGGATAAATTGGATATAAACAAAATCATGGTTGTTACACAAGAACCAACCATCATGCAATCCAACAAAGATATACTTTGCAACAATAATCAAAATATCATTATGCGAAGTTCAAAGATCAAAATAGAATGCAACAACAGAAAAAAAACGGTTGTAACACAAGAACCAACCATGTTGCAATTCAAGTAAAACACTTCGCAGAAATACAAAGTTATTAAATGATATCATGCAAAGTTAAGCCAAAGCTCAAGGATCAAAAGAATTAATGTAATATATATTGCATGAGGACATGCAATAGCTTTAGTTGGGGGGTATGTTGGGTCTTGAAAATGTCATTTATTTCCATTACACTTTCACTATTATGTCCATTATATCAATTCCATTTCACCTCCATTTCACTACTATGTCATTACATTCATCCCACTTTCATTATCATTGGGACACAATTATGTTTTTCCAAACTTTATTAATTATTAGCCTTTTTAAGTGAATTTGTGGTTAAAAATTAGAAAATAATGTGCATATTCTTATACCTAACAAGTGGGTTGAGATTATTGACATGTGTAGGTCAAAAGGAGGCTTCTAGAAGACCCTTATGTGGCACTCTAAGGCCAAATTCGAATTTGAGTGGAAAGAATCATGGGATCATGATGATACATGTCACATATCCTAATTGTATTGAAACTCCAAGAAGACATGTGTCTTATCAATTCCTATTTTGATTAGGACTCTGGAGGTAGAGGAAGAGATTCATGGATTCCAATTAATGAGATGGTTTCTCATCTTTTTGATAAATAGGAGATCTCGCTCCTTCATTTGTTAGACTTAGCTTAGCTTGGCTTTTAGTTCTTTAGTTTGGAGTTTTTAGTTCTTCCTTGATGGCTTTGGAAAGCTTTGGAGAGCTTTGTTGTACTTTGTACTTTTGAAGAATTTGAATAAAGCTTTGATGTTCTCAAAATGGAAGGAGATGTGAAGTAGATGTTATGGAGCACATTAGAATGTAAGGTAGAGTAGATTTTATTTTGTAATTTTGCTTTGATTTCATTCATGTATATCATTTTATTGCTTTCAATTTTGATAGATTAGATTTTCCATTCATGCAATTTTACTTCATGCAAGTGTGTTTAACCGGTCGATTGTAGATTAGTTTTTGCATCAAATAATGACTTGAGATTTGCCTCTCTGTTGAACTTTTTCTTAAGTTTTTCAATTTCAATTATGCTTTGATTTCAGTCTTATTTATTTGTTGTTGTTAGCTATTTTAGATATCAAATTCTTCATGTTATTTGACGTTATCTCCAGAGCCATGGCTTAACCCTGAAAAGCTACTTGGTGAACTATCAGATTATAAGTGAAGTGATTTGATTTTACTTTCATTCTGCAAGTAGGTAGTTTAGATATCAAGTTCTTCATGTTATTTGACGTTATCTCCGGAGCCATGGCTTAACCCAGAAAAGCTACTTGGTGAGCTATCAGATTATAAATGAAGTAATTCGATTTTGCTTTCATTAATCTGCAAGTAGGTAATTTACATATAAATTCTTCATGTTATTTAACGTTATCTTCGGAGCCATGGCCTGACCCCGAAAAGCTACTTGGCGAGCTATCAGAGTATAAGTGAAGTGATTTGATTTTACTTTCATTCTGCAAGTAGGTAGTTTAGATATCAAGTTCTTCATGTTATTTGACGTTATATTCGGAGCCATGGTTTAACCCTGAAAAGCTACTTGGCGAGCTATCGGATTATAAGTGAAGTAATTTGATTTTAATTTCATTAATCTACAAGTAGGTAATTTAGATATAAATTCTTCATGTTATTTGACGTTATCTCTGGAGCCATGGCTTAATCCCGAAAAGCTACTTGGCGAGCTATCGGATTATAAGTGAAGTAAATTGATCTTGCTTTCGTTAGTCTGCAATTTTTGGTTTGTTTTGAGTGCAAAAGTTTAGATTATATTTTTGTAATTAGATGGGCAGCAGAGACAGTGATTTCATGATCAAAATTTCATGTTTTGTTAGATTTAGATAGCTGCATATTTACATTCCTGTTCAAGTATTCATTTTATCAATAGCATGTTTTGAGATCTTTTGAAGTGCTAAATTTTGGAAGTTACCATAATGGAGATAAACCTTGTCTTGAGATCTACATTTATACTTAACCTTGAAAAGTATTCTTAAGACCTTAGAATAGGATTTCCAAATGTATTAGACACTTTAGGAGATCAACAAGAACAAATCCCCAAAACAAGATAAAAACTATAAAACAACGAAGTAAGAAAAAAGGTTAACTAAGCACATATGGTGCACCACACTTCATTAGTTTACGATATCTAGATTGATAATTTATGTAGAAAAATTTAAGATGTTAAATTAACTAGACATTTTGGCGTCGTTGCCAGGGAAGTGTAATTAGGAGACCTTATTTCTTACATCTATTTTTTTTTTTTAATTCTTGAGTATGCTCTCCTCCTGCAATTTCTGTGATCTGGAGGATCACAAAAAGAATTGTTATGTTAAAAAAAGAAAAAGAAAAAGGAGACAAAATAAACTTCATCATTTGAATTGATTCAATAAAAAAAACACTATAAAAAAATATAATAAAAAATAAAAAATGAAACCCAACTGTTTTGATAGGTTTCGCTGTCCAAGATTGACTGGTTATGGTTTGTAATTGTCCTCAAAACACTGTGTCATATTTTAATAAGATTTTGCAACTTAGCTGTGGAATGCAGTCTGATTCCGCAACTAACTGTGAATTCCACAGCTAATTTCAAGGTTTAGCAGGTTACAGGCATCCAAGGAAGAAACCAACCACATGGGCATCTCAGGAATTGTCCTGACATGGATCCTATCATAGTCACCCAGCCCAGATTGATAAAAAATAAGCTTAAGACCTCAGTCAAAGTCCATTTTTTAGCATGTCACCTTGAAGTCTTTGCTGCCTGAAATTGAAAATCATTAATCATTCTTATAAAATTTCACAATTTCAGAAAAAAAAAGGGAAAACAAATATGGCTATCTTCAATCCTATCTTTCACTATGGCCTCAATAGAAAATCTGCATCCATGTTTAAGCTTTGGCCTTAAAACGAACCTGCCAAAAAAAATAAAAAAAATAAAACTGCAAAAGCCTTCTCTAGTTGTTTTCTTGACTCTTGTAATCAACAGCAGTAGGCTAATGTTAGTGAAAATCTTCAGCCCTTGTAGGCAACCCATTTGCATTCATCTGAATCATGTATATTACTCATATGGAGAGCTTCCAATGGATTACAAAAATTTCTAAACAAAACTATTAGAAAGATTGTTGCTAAGGTGCAAGACGGTATGCCAAGCCACAAAGAAATCACTGTTATTTTTCTTCCAGATTTATTTACACGCTTTCCTTCTTTGGAGAGTTGGAAGGGTCAGTATTTAGAGCATGAAAAGGCTAGAATTGAGAGAGAGTGTGAAACTGCACTGCAAGTGAAACTTTTGTTTTTTAACTTTCTTTTTCAATCTGGTATTTCTATGAGGATAGTTAACAGAGTAGAGAGAGAAAAAAAAATAGTTTCAGATTATAAAATGCAAACTCGGCAGATCAAAAACGGTGTGTTATTTAGGAAAAGTCTGACGGACAGTTGCTATCTCCAAGTGCATAAAATCAACGCAAAGCTCCATGTGGTAGGTTTTCACTGTGGCTGCTCATAATACTACTCCAATAATTTTCCAAGACGCTCATGAACCTTCAAATAAAAAAAATTCAACCACAGTAATCCACAAAAATTCAAAAAACTAAAAAAACTCAAACTTCAATAGCACGATCTGGCCAAATGGAGATGAATTTAGGAAAAATAAAACATGGGTTTTTTTCGCCAATAGGGTCAATTAGATAACCCAGAAACCGTTTTAAGGAATTTGAAGCAGTTTGGGAGATCTCCTCGGTTCTTTGGAGCTCATTTTTGCATGTTGTGGGAGAGAAAAATCGAAATTAAATTGATGAACAAACTATTGTTACACCACACCTCAATCTTGTGTGCTGACATTTCATTTTTGTTTTAGCCACGCCTCAGTGTTGTCTACTGGAATTCAATATTGACTTAAATGACTAACGGTTTCTTCTCGTGACCTGTACATTAGTTACGACTGATTACATTACGTATCCAAAAATCACACGACTCTTTTCATTGAATTATTTCCATGTTGCAGAGCTTGGATCAGGTCCGGCTATGTTATTCCATTTTTAACTCAGACTCCACATCTCCGGCCATGTCTCACGCCTTCCATTTTTAACCCATACTTTGTGGATGCCATGGTCTATTTGATTGAATCTCTTGCAGCTATATCTCTGTATATGGATGAGTTTGCGAGTGTTGGAAACTGCAGAGGAGCTGATTTCCTTGGAGCATTTCAAAATTATTCCCGTTGTATGGAGGAACTGATTTCCATGACTATCATCATCGATTGAAGCCTAGGAATTGCTCATGGACTGGTTATTTGGACTGATAAAGGGTACCTGTGTATCAATTAGTTGAAGGAAGAGAACATCACAGACAGGCCTAGATCACTCTCAGTTAGTTCCAGAAACGAGTTTTGTGTAGAGTTGTGTAGACGAGCAACTTCCTGGGTAATTGTTAATGCTGATCTCAAACATTTTTTTTGTTAAGTCAGAAATAATCTCCAGATCCACCCATATGCACTTCTTTGAATTCTATTTCATGTGGTTTGTGGGTTGAGTTAAGTAAACAATGGGATGTAAAGTTTTCAGTGATTGAGACTTCTATTGCAGCAATAACAGAACTACCAAAGCATGGATAAAGGTGGTTCAAAATCATTGCCACACTTGCCACATTGCTGTCAAGTTTGCTGGTTGTCGAATCCTTCGCTGAGTATCCTCCATTGGGTTGTTTTGTAGTCAGGGATATGTGTCAAATGGTTGCTGGAGGAGTCATTAAAGCTGTTGAAAAGATCATACATTTCCATTACTTTGATATATTTTCATCATTAACACTGTTTTGCTTTATATACAATTTACAAAGTTTTTATTTTTTTATTTTTCAGGCAGACAGTGAAGAAAATAAAAAAAAAATATAACAAATCATGAATAATTGGTATTGTGCACCAGTTGTGATCTTAGGTTCTATCTCCTTGGTACTTGGCTGCATAAAATCTCTTTTCCAATAACTTAAATCAGAAAACTAATGGTTGATTGTCTTTTAGCTATGGAATGCAACATGATTCCGTAGCTAACTGGCAATTCCACAACCATTTTCATACTTCTATAGGTTATAGGTGTCAAGAGATGAAATGAATCACATGGATAGCTAGGAAAATGTTAGTACATGGATGGTGTCCTATCCATTTGATCCAAATCAATGGAAAAGACCCCTGTCAAAGGAAAGTCAAAGTGTGTGTTATCACTAAGTCACCACACTAAGTCACCGCATGTCAAGAAAAAAACAATTTTGAATCAATGAAATGAATAAGTTATTTGCTCACTTTTCTGAAGGTATTGATTAATTTCGGACAGATGATGAAAGATGAATGGATAACTTTTTATTCAAAATTTTTAGCTACAGAAACTGTGCACATTCTGCAGCTAAAGTCCAATTCCGCAGCTAAACATCAATTTGCAGCTGAAAAACCTTATTGTTCAAATCATCCTAACTTTCTCATACAAAATTAGATTTTGATGATTCAAGTATCGTTGGAAAGATCTCAACAAGATCTACACAATGATAAATCCATCGTTAGAGTTTGAAATGAAAAATAATGTAATAAATTGCTGAAAAGAAGCAACATTCAACTTGGGGCACCAATTCCAAAGCAGATATAAATTCTTTTGATTTTTCATTTGATAACTTGTTTCATTAATACAAATTCTTAGTTTTGTGTGTAAATATCATAACTAGAGAGATTGATCACCTCTCTCCTTTGATAATCATACATTCCATTGCAGAAGAAGTATTAGTTTTTTTGCAAGTTCCAGGAGGAAGGACAAATGACTACAAGAGAATGGTGTCTCTCTAAGAGACTAATTTGTTTCATGAGAAGATGATCAGCAACAAAGAGGAAATACGCTGATTCAAAAACAGATCCAAACACTTGAAACTTTCAGATACTATTGTCTCTATCACATCCATACCTCATAATAAACCATTCAGCTCATTTCACTTCATATTTTCCATTTACATTCACATACACTTTCCATCACTTTTTATCTATTCATAACCCACAAATAAAAGCAAGAGGCTCATTCACATGCTTATTGCCCATTGCCATCTTCCATTTCTTGTCATTTTCATTTCATAAATAAGCCCTACTTCAATGAAAATTATTGAGTCCATAGTCCTTTGGGTCTAAGTTCCTTGTAGAGACACCTTGAGGCTTGCATGCCTTAATGGCAAGTTCTCATGCTGACAAACAATGGGAATACATTAATGTCCCTTGTTCATCATATCTACTAGGTGACTTGACATCGACAAAACTATTCGTACCTAGCAAGATGTGTTTGGGCATTTTGACTCTCATTGTCATCAATGGTGAGAGTTCTCGTGTTGACTAGTGGCATCCATTAATGGCCACTAAGTCAACAATTTCCTACTATGTTCGACATCAGAACATTTTTTTCACATATTAGGAATTGTGCCAATGAGTTTTGAAGACACAAAGACTATTATTTTCAGCCATTTGGAGCAGATTCAACAACTTTTAATAGAGCAATAAAAAGTCATCTTAACTCTTTATCCATGACTCTTCTTGTTTAGCCACTTGAAGAAGTATATGATCAAAATTTTGCAGCCACCACACATACAACTCATCCATTCCAAAGGGTAAATTAAGGTACGTCATTTTCTAACTTTTGACCATAGAATTCCATAAAAAGCTAGAATGATAATTGTTGGAAAAACATTTCTCTTCCTCATTTCATAAAATTGCCAATACCATCAGTTTTTTTTTTTTTTGGGGGGGGGGAATACATTCATCTTCATATTTTGCCATGTCCATTCAGGAGCCCACATACTTCCAAAATATATTTAATTGTTACATCGTTATTATGAGCATACAATGGCTTTTTAAAAAGTACTTAAAGGATAAATTGGATACAAACAAAATCATGGTTGTCACACAAGAACCAACCATCATGCAATCCAATAAAGATATACTTTGCAACAATAATCAAAATATCATTATGCAAAATTCAAAAATCAAAATAGAATGCAACAACAAAAAAAATGGTTGTAACACAAGAACCAACCATGTTGCAATTCAAGTAACACACTTTGCAAAAATATGAAGTTATCGTATGATATCATGCAAAGTTAAGCCAAAGCTCAAGGATCAAAATAATTAATGTAATATATATTGCATGAGGACATGCAATAGCTTTAGTTGGGGGGTATGTTGGGTCTTGAAAATGTCATTCATTTCCATTACACTTTCACTATTATGTCCATTATATCACCTCCATTTCACTACTATGTCATTACATTCATCCCACTTTCATTATCATTGGGCCACATTTATGTTTTTCCAAATTTTATTAATTCTTAGCCTTCTTAAGTGAATTTGTGGTTAAAAATTAGAAAATAATGTGCATATGATTATACCTAACAAGTGGGTTGAGATTGTTGACATGTGTAGGTCAAAAGGAGGTTTCTAGAAGACCCTTATGTGGCACTCTAATGCCAAATTCGAATTTGAGTGGAAAGAATCATGGGATCATGAGGATATGTGTCACATCTCCTAATTGTATTGAAACTCCAAGAAGACGTGTGTCTTATCAGTTCCTATTTGGATTAGGACTCTGGAGGTTGAGGGAGAGATTCATGGACTCTCATTAATGAGATGGCTTCTCATCTTTTTGTATAAATAGGAGATCTCGCTCCTTCATTTGTTAGTCTTAGCTTAGCTTGGCTTTTAGTTCTTTAGTTTGGAGTTTGTAGTTCTTCACTGATGGCTTTGGAAAGCTTTGGAGAGCTTTGTTATACATTGTAACTTTGAAGAATTTGAATAAAGCTTTGATGTTCTCAACATGGAAGGAGATGTGAAGTAGATGTTATAGAGCACATTAGAATGTAAGGTAGAGTAGATTTTATTTTGTAATTTTGCTTTGATTTCTTTCATGTATATCATTTTATTGCTTTCAATTTTGATAGATTAGATTTTCCATTCATGCAATTTTAATTCATGCAAGTGTGTTTAACTGGTTGATTGTAGATTATTTTTTGCATCAAATAGTGACATGAGATTTGCCTCTCTGCTTAACAGTTTCTTAAGTTTTTCAATTTCAATTATGCTTTGATTTCATTTTTATTTATTCGTTGTTGTTAGCTAGTTTAGATATCAAATTCTTCATGTTATTTGACGTTATCTATGGAGCCATGGCTCAACCCCGAAAAGCTACTTGGCGAGCTATCGGATTGTAAGTGAAGTGATTTGATTTTACTTTCATTCTGCAAGTAGGTAGTTTAGATATCAAGTTTTTCATGTTATTTGACGTTATCTCCGGAGCCATGGCTTAACCTCGAAAAGCTACTTGGTGAGCTATCGGATTATAAGTGAAGTAATTTGATTTTGCTTTCATTAATCTGCAAGTAGGTAATCAATTCTTCATGTTATTTGACGTTATCTTCGGAGCCATGGCTTAACCCCGAAAAACTACTTGGCAAGCTATCAGATTATAAGTGAACTGATTTGATTTTACTTTCATTCTACAAGTAGATAGTTTAGATATCAAGTTCTTCATGTTATTTGACGTTATCTCTGGAGCCATGGCTTAAACCCGAAAAGCTACTTTGCAAGCTGATTATAAGTGAACTAATTTGATTTTGCTTTCACTAATCTACAAGTAGGTAATTTAGGTATCAATTCTTCATGTTATTTGGCGTTATCTCTGGAGCCATGGCTTAACCCCGAAAAGCTACTTGGCAAGCTATCGGATTATAATTGAAGTAAATTGATCTTGCTTTCATTAGTCTGCAATTTTTGGTTTGTTTTGTGTGCAATAGTTTAGATTGTATTTCTGTAATTAGATGGGCAGCAGAGACAACGATTTCATGATTAGTATTTCATCTTTTGTTTGATTTAAGTAGCTGCATATTTACATTCCTCTTCAAGTATTAATTTTATCAATAGCATGTTTTGAGATCTTTTGAAGTGTTAAGTTTTAAAAATTATCATAAGGGACATAAACCTTGTCTTGAGATCTACATCCATACTTAACCTTTAAAAGTATTCTTAAGACCTTAGAATAGGATTTCCATTTGTATTAGACACTTTAAGAAATCAACAAGAACAAAACCCCAAAACAAGATAAAAACTATAAAACAACGAAGTAAGAAAAAAGGTTAACTAAGCACATATGGTGCACCACACTTCATCAGTTTATGATATCCAGATTGATAATTTATGTAAAGCAATTTAAGATGTTAAATTGACTAGACATTTTGGCGTCGTTGCTAGGGAAGTGTAATTAGGAGACCTTATTTCTTATATCTATTTTTTTTTTTTTTTTTTAATTCTTGAGTATTCTCTCCTCCTGCACTTTCTGTGATCTGGAGGATCACAAAAAGAATTGTTATGTTAAAAAAAAAAGAAAAAGAAAAAGAAAAAGGAGACAAAATAAACTTCATCATTTGAATTGATTCAATAAAAAAAAACACTATAAAAAAAAATAATAAAAAATAAAAAATGAAACCCAACTGCTTTGATAGGTTTAGTTGTCCAAGATTGACTAGCTATGGTTTGTAGTGGTCCTCAAAACATTGTGTCCTATTTTAATAAGATTTTGCAACTTAGCTGTGGAATGTAACCTGATTCTGTAGCTAATTGTGAATTCTGCAGCTAATTTCAAGGTTTAGCAGGTTACAGGCATCCAAGGAAGAAACCGACCACATGGGCATCTCAGGAATTGTCTTGACATGGATCCTATCATAGTCACCCAACCCAGATTGATAAAAAACTAGCTTAAGACCTCAGTCAAAGTCCTATTTTTAGCATGTTTAGCTTGAAGTCTTTGCTGCTTGAAATTGAAAATCATTAATCATTCTTATAAAATTTCACAATTTAAGAAAAAAAAAAGGAAAACAATCTATGGCTATCTTCAATCCTAGCTTTCACTGTGGCCTCAATAGAAAATCTGCATCCTTGTTCAAGCTTTGGCCTTAAAACGAACCTGCAAAAACATTTAAAAAAAAAACTGCAAAAGCCTTCTCTAGTTGTTTGCTTGACTCTTGTAATCAACAGCAACAGGCCAATGTTAGTGAAAATCTTCAGCCCTTGTAAGCAACCCATTTGCATTCATCTGAATCATGTATCTTACTCATATGGAGAGCTTTCAATGGATTACAAAAATTGCTAAACAAAACTAATAGGAAGATTGTTGCTAAGGTGCAAGACGGCCTGCCAAGCCACAAAGAAATCACTGTTATTTTTCTTCTAGATTTATCTACATGCTTTCCTTCTTCGAAGAGTTGGAAGGGTCAGTATTTAGAGCATGAAAAGGCTAGAATTGAGAGAGAGTGTGAAGCTGCACTGCAAGTGAAACTTCTGTTTTTTTTCTTTCTTTTTCAATCTGGTATTTCTATGCGGATAGTTAACAGAGCAGAGAGAAAAAAAACACAGTTTCAGATTATAAAATGCAAACTCGGCAGATCAAAAACAGTGTGTTATTTAGGAAACGTCTGACGAACAGTTGCTATCTCCAAGTGCATAAAATCAACGCAAAGCTCCATGTGGTAGGTTTTCACTATGGCTGCTCATAATACTATTGCAATAATTTTCAAAGACGCTCATGAACCTGCAAATAAAAAAAATTCAACCATAGTAATCTACAAAAACGCAAAACACTGAAAAACGTCAAAATTCAATAGCACGATCTGGCCAAACAGAGACGAATT
Source organism: Pinus tabuliformis (assembly GCA_031772625.1). Classification (NCBI taxonomy): domain Eukaryota; kingdom Viridiplantae; phylum Streptophyta; class Pinopsida; order Pinales; family Pinaceae; genus Pinus; species Pinus tabuliformis. Next base: position 694,435,015 of record CM062815.1, read on the forward strand.
TAGGAAAAATAAAACATGGGTTTTTCGGCAATAGGGTCAATTAGATAAATTAGAAACCATTTTAAGGAATTTGGAGCAGTTTGGTAGATCTCCTCGGTAAATTATTTATGGGTTTCTTTCCCATGATCCTAGATTGTGCACCCATTGTGTGTTATAGGCAGTCAAGATAAGAAATCAAAATGTAAAACCACTTAAAGGGTTCTTGTATCAATGCAAATAAAAATGTTTATGTCATGAAAATATCTAGATAATGCCCAAGAAATCATGTTGGGTGGGCACTAAGGGTTGACCTCAAAGAGGCTTAAGGACCCACTTAAGTGGCTATATATTGAAGAGGCATTCATCCTCTAAAGATACACTTGGACATTCGACTTTCAAAAGGATATATGAGGCAGAATAAAATTGTTAAGAGGAGGAAGAAGGAAATAATATTTGGAATATTTTTTTGGTATTGGTTTTGGTTTATCTCTCTCACTAGTAGCCGAATTCTATGAAGAAAGACTAATTGTTGATTGGTTAGTTGGCCTAATATTTTGGTGTATGGTATAATCTCTTCGTCTTGGAAGTCTTCATTTAAAATTCTATAGCACGAAGTTCTATAGTTTTTCCTCTCTAGGAGAGGTTTTGGCCTTGACTTGCAACCTACATCTTGCGTTCATTTGTTTGCGTTCTGATATTCTAGTTGGAATTGGTCTTGATGATGAAATAAAATAATTAATAATTCTAATTCACTAATAAAACTCACAAGAAAATGTCAATAATTGCAGAGAAATCAGTTTAAGCATAACCCTAACTAACTTCCCTAGATTTCCCAACATGGTATCAGAGCTAGGTCTTGAAACAGTGGGCAAAAAAAAGATCAGTTCGACATGAATTATACCTCAAGGATATCGAGTTTTCTAGATCGACTTTGTTAAGACAAAAATAAGACATTATGGGAAATTTTGAAGCTCTAATTGTAGAGATTAGGCTGCAGGTCTTTTCAAATATAGTGAAGGTATCTAGAAAGCACCTTAACTCTGGTTTGAAATTTTGAATGATTAAGGGAACAACCTTCTCAAGTTCACACTCATTGACATAAGTAATGAAAATTAAAGGGTGGTTTTTTAAGCTCTGGAAAAAAACAAATTCTTCGAACTTCAACCTAGCCTTATTTCTCTGGTATGTACTCTATATCAGAATTTTTCTCTAAATGGTTATGGAAAGATTAGTCTAGCCTTTGCAAAGTATTAAAAGACTATTCTCTACCATATACAAAAACCCTTGAAAGGAACCAAATTATCTAACCTTAAGTTTTGTGCATAAGTATATAGGGTATCAAATGATGTCTATATTCCTGTAGCATTTTTCAAAAGTGTAAGATACAAATCCTCACCATACTCTTGAAGAGATCCGAGAAGTGAAAGACTATTCCTAAATATTACCGTCAATCCTTTATAGAGAACTGAAGTTCTTAAGCATACTCTCATTATCAAATATATTCAACGCAAGTTCTGAGCACGATCATTGTTTTAAGAAACTCCAATCGTCTAATGAAAGGAATTAGGTTGTAAGTGTTGTTAGTCCAAGGGATATTTTGAGCATAGTATTCTATCATAATTTCACTATAAGGTCAAAATTACTCAATTCGAGCATCATGGAACATGAGCCAAGACTTCTATTACACTGCAGTGCATAGATAAGAAGCTAAGTTGAAGGTACTCCAATAGCATAAAATATCTTAATTTTACCATCAAATTAAAGGAGTCGAGACTCGCATTACACTATAGTACATAGAGAAGAACCTAGATTGAAGGATCATTAAGTTGATCATATCATACAATGTTTCTAAGAGAAGATTCCTCACCTTGCTCTTAGTCCCGGGCAGTGGCATTGGACATATAAATCATATGTGCATTCTATAGTAACAAGATAATTACATTCATACATTCTGAAGTCTATATAAGTCAATGAGGCTGACTCCTTAGAAAGGCACCTTTGTTTAGTGAGTATGAGGCTATTTTTAAGTCCTAGTCTTAGCATATAGGCATCAACGAAAAAGGATATTGGGAAGGAAGACAAGCTACAGGTGGAAGGTAAAGTCACATATTTGTGACAATGACATCATAAGTGTTATTTTTTTGGCAATAAAGGTAGTAGTCTCGAGGAAAATTAAATAGAATATGCCAGAGAATAAAATATATCTTGAATTGATGATCACCTTGAAGGAAAAACCTTTGAAGACACCATGGCATCTGAAAGTGCAGGCCTTGATAGGTATATAATCATGAGGTATGATATATTATTATTTTGATAAGGTTCCAACATAAATTTCGATGGGGTTGGTTGAGTGTATGGGGTTTATTGTTGAAATTAGTAAAGCCCTCGTCATATAGAAACCCTAACCCTTTTCCCCTCATGAAAACCTAACTCGTGGTCTTTAGGGTTTGTATGCAATATAGGGTTCATGTGAGGTAAGTTATATATGATTCCTTGGCCTACAATTGGCACTTGGAAAACCCTAGAAATAAAACCTCTATGTCTCATGGTAACCTTATTTTCATATATATATCATGCTCTTGTTATTATATACTTTTGTTGGTTATACTTGTCAGTGAATATTGCAGGTACCAGAAGTAAAGGAAGATGGATGGGTTGATCCTCTATTTTGAGAATCATGATGGAAAGAGGGAGATGTATGAACCCTTGGATCCTAAGGCACTAGGATAGGTTCGTGATATAACCATGGAACTATGGAATTCCTGGTACATAGAAACAAGAAGTAGAAGGTGAAAAGACATCTACTATGGTTGAATGATTGCATCCAATCATGGTAATTATGAAAGGATGCATCATATTTAAAACATGTCATCATACTAGAAGCATACCATTGAAGCAAGACCTCATGACATCATCAGAAATGCTTGAAATAATACCTAAAGTATAATTCTACATGGATGTAGTTGTCCTCATATAAAAGAAGTAGCTCTTGGTAACCTCATTAAAAGAATATATAATATATATGGTTTAAATAAAGTCATATAGCATGATAGAAGGAATTAATCATACATCATGATCATGAAAGGAGCATTTTCTAAATGAGGATAATCTAGATCCTCTGTTGGAATCTTGATTAGAAGGTTCACCCCTACCTAGAACAAGCAAGTGTCTCGATGATATTCACAGCTTGTGTGGGATCCAATATTTAGAAGGATGATGGTATGATAACAGAGGAATGCATCATGTCGATATGGTTGAAGTACTTTCAGTGAAGGAAGTTTTTGAAGGATGTCTAAATGAAAAAAAAGAGAGGTATGTTTAACTCATGCAATCATATGTTTGCAGATAGAATGGGTAAATTCTCTTTTTTCAAAGCATGATCAAGGATATTTTCCTTTGAAAAGATGCATGAACACATGGTTCACATATTGATAAGATGAAATAAACATAATATGTCCTCATATGAGGTGGTTGGAAATGATGATGTAACTATGGATGGAAGTTCCCACGGAACAATATGTGTAGAAAGAATGAAGATATCGTGAGAAGTGCAAATCAACATCTGATGACTAGAAGAATTCAACATGATATCTCCATGAAGGAGGAATGAAGACCCTAGTAAGGTCTAAAAAGAAAGGAGATCCTTGACATTCAAAATTCTTGGGGATGTGCCTGTGAGAGTGCATGATGTTAATGTTTCAAAAAACCATGATGAAAGGCCATCAGAAAAGGTAACTATGATTTGATGTAAATCTAGATGGGTTGATAAGGGGCTATTGAAAAGAGAGTTGTAGATGTCACTTAAAACTAGCACTCATGTGGTTGGATAAAAGATCCTAGATTAAAAATTACTTGAAATAGGTATCTATATGAGCAAAAATATAGAAGGGAACTAGAGGATCACTTTCTGATAGAGAGAAGGATGACATGACCAATGTGAATCACGAAGGAAAGCGATGGATGGATGAAGCCCTACAAAATATGAAGGATCCACAATGTTGAAGATAAACTTCATGACATTGAAAGGATCCCCACAAGAAGTTGTTAGTCCCATGATCTCCACCTACAGTAGAAAGCTACTAGAAGAAAAACCCTAGTTAAGAGGGAGATGGAAGAGTCCATGGATAAGAGGGGTCTTGGGTACATTACTTTTATAGGAATGGGTACATTCCTTTATAGGAATGGGCACATTCATTTATAAGAATGGGTATATCCTCCCTAATTGAGAGGGAGAGATAGGCACATCATTATTGTCTTCACTTCGGGAAGAAAAAATGGAGGATTGGGTAACCATCTGACATCCAATACTCTTTGAGGATGAGAGAGGACATCCAAGGTAACAATAGTTGAAGAATATTGATATTCTTGAGGAATGGGAATCCAAGATAAGAATAGTCCTAGAAGTACATACTCTGTGAACAACCATATGGGGTATGTACCTTGAGATGAAATTATGATGGTGTCTATAATTGATTAGTCTCACGAGCATTGTCCTCTAATCTTGTGAACATATAGAGATGTTAGTCAAGGCCTTTCTATGTGATAATGTTGGATGATATGATGCTAAACAAACGGACTACCATTATGACTCTTCTTGATGAGCACCAATATTGCAGCAAGAATGTTGCAACTCCTAGGCTACCAGATTTACTTTATCAACTTTGGGCTCGTACAAACTTGGAGGTGATAGTGTTGTATACACAAGTAAAAGTGATGGTTCTGCCTTTTGTCACTGTTCAACTAGCGAGAGACCACTGGTGTTTTCAAGCCAGACTTCTATGGAGTCAAAAGAAGCTTGGTTTCTTGATGGAAGAAAGGGAAGTCTACTCTAAGGGAGAGCTACTCTACTGTAATAATGAAAAAGACCAAAATTCAATGCTAAATCACACCATTTCCTAATTAACTACCAAGAAACTATGCTTTGCTATCATGCTAAATTAACATGAACCAAATTCTACTATATAAGAATGGAAGTAAACAAAATCAAACATAACTAATGTGCAAGTAAAGGGACTGAAATAAATTTGTTTTTGTCTTTTTGTCTTTTCATGCAAAATCAAGTATGCAAACTAATTTATTTTGATGATGTGGCAGGTGAACTAAGGATGTTGGAGGATGGTTGGAAGGGTTAGGAGATGGTTGGATGGTGTGGGAAATCCTTGGGTGACATTTGGTGTCTTCCTAGAGGTTTTCCCTCAACTCGGCCTCAAAACAGGCCATTACAGGGAAACCTACAGGATGTGCTAGAAACCCAGAGGATTCCTTATAAACCTACAGGATACGGCGGAGAGTAAAATGGGAGCTATTGGAGGTGATGTAAAGCTTAGGGACCGTGGTTGATGGGTGGAATGGAGAGAGAAAAGGTCTAGGATCACTCAAAAGTCAACAACAAAGATAGAAGATGGTTGGATTGGCTCAATGTGCTTGGAAGAATTTCTATGTAAAATGATGAAAACTAGTGAAGGCAATGGTGAAAACAACAAATGACTATGGTCGATGAAGTGGAAGGTGGTTTCTAGATATGAAGTCTTTGTTTACTCCCGAAGCACCTGATCTGCATAAAACATGTATAATTTCCAAAAAGCTATGTAAACAAGAAGCAATCGCATAAGCTAGAAAAGCATAATTAATGAACTAACTACCTACATTATGCATGAGGAATGTTGTTGAAAGGAATGAAAGCATGGATGAGATCTACTACAAGAATGAATATAGAAGAGATGGAAATGAAATCCTACTTTGAAAAAGTGATGAAATGCTAACTTAAATACAATAAACTCTAAAGCTCATACAAGTAATAGAAATTTGTGTTTTTGGGGCTGCATAAGGGTTCCTTCCACAAATCATGATCCCAAATGGAGCAAATGAGGGCAAGACACCTACTGAAAGCCTTGTGTTTCTCCTTTTATCCCTTCTAACCTACTACAGAAGTAAGGCACAAATGGAAGCAAACTAATAAACAACCAATCCAATCTACACTACTTGTAATGAAAATACATCTAAAGGAAAATTAACAATGAAGCTATGAGACTAATATAAACATACATATACAAGAAAGAGGAGACTTGGATTCTAGGGTTGGGCCTTGACCAAAGAGCTTCAACCCTCTTAATTAACTTAGTGTTGGCTCAAAACAAAACTCATTCTTATTACCAAAACAAAAAATTATATCAATAAAACTTCCACAAGTTTGGAGCTCGAAAATAACTTAGAGTTTTACAACAAAAAATCGAATCCTAATGAGGCTCTAGGCCTCTCTACTTATACAACTAAATTCCCTAATGACTTCCTTAAAATTAGGGAGGCTCGGCTCCCAAAATCGAGGTAAACTAGCTCTTTGAGTCTCAATTTCTCAACTCCCTTCTAATCCTCATGACTTCGTTGCTTGCACTCCGAGCTAGTGTGATAAATGGAGGAATATTCGAATGGGGGAGAAGTAAACGAGGAGGATTTACCTCCTATAATCCCTCTCCCTTGTCCCATTCGAGTTTTAACCTTAGTATTTTCCAAAATTCCTTGATTTTATCCTTCAATCCCACATTCAATGCATATTAGTCCACTAGGCATAATATCCAACTCTAGCTTGTCTCATAAACAAAATATAATAAAAAAATGTAATAAGTTGTGAGAAAATTTGGTTTGACTAAGCTAGGAGGTGAATTAAGGCCCATATAATTACCCAATGATGAGGCTCATCATCACCCCCATATTGAAAGTGTTTCTCATCCTCTAAGCAACTCAATCAATATCCATATTCTTCATAGCTCTAGTAACCTCCCTGACATCCCATGCCTCTGTTGTGGTTTCTTCTTCTTGTTCATAGAAGCCTGCTTTCTTTTCTACCTCCTCCCACTGCCTCTTTTCTTCTTCTTCCTTCCTTCCTTCTAGCATTCCTAAGAGTAGTGGTGGACTGAGTTTCAGGCCAATCCAATTGAATTTCAGCCTTTGCATAGATTGCTTGTACATGGGTGTCCTGTTCAATGATTCTCTCAATATTTGAGGAGAGTGGTACTCTCTTATCTTTAAGTTGTGTGACAATGTGTTCCATATCCTCATGCAAGCATGTATTCTATCATCCCCTAACAACCTGAACATGTCCTCAAAATGTAAAATTTCTTTCTCTTGGGTAGAAAGATACTTGGGTGCAAGCTGAGGATCATTTGAAATCAAATTATGGCTACTAATGAGGGCCATGGGATCTAACTGTTCAGCTCTGATCATAAGAGGTACATTTTTTTCTCTTGCCAATATCTTCTTCATCTCTGCATCCCTTGATTCCTCATGGTTTATCCATAACGCCAAAGCCATCATCTGTAAATATCCTAGCTTGGCATTAGGGTCGCATACATTCATGTTTGTTAAGGCCATGTTATGTGTTGGGCATTGGATCCGCCCATAGCATGTTTTTGGGGATTGAAGCCCGAGTTTTGGTCGAGTGTAATGTAAAGACCCCACGAAATGCAGGCGGGGAGCGTGAGAGTCTAGGTTTGTCTGCCCTAAAATAATTTAATTTAATATAAAGTGTGTCGGCCTACCCATGGTCCGCGAACCATGGGATTGTATAAATAGAGTGAGGCTCTAAGTGTAAAGTTAGTCTAAGTTTTGACAAGTAATAAACATATGCGAAGGCATGGTTAGAAGATAGAAGTGGATCTGAAGTGTATTGGGTCATAGTGGTAGGTAGAGGCTCTGTATCTGAGTGCGCAGAGGCTTAGGAGAGTCCACAGCTAAGTGCGTGGACCCTTGCAATTGAGTGCGCAGGGTGGAGTCGGGTCTGTAATTGAACTTGAGTATTAATAAAGATAAGATTGATTCAGAATATTGTGTGTCTATTTGTAGATTTGTATTTCTATGTTCTGGTTATCTTTATGCACTTATATTGTTTTCGAGTACGTGCACTTATCTGAAAGTTGAATAAGTAATAAGAATATTGGGGCTGCACAGACTAAGTTAAGCACTAATATAATAACACAGTAAGGATTAGATCGGAATAATATTGTATTCTCAAAGGTGCACACAGGTTGCGAAGAATAGAAAGCTGCACAGAGCAGCACAGCCCACAGATTAGGATCATGAACCTCCAGAACCCTCATCAAGACATCCCTAGGGTGCGGAAACTTGGTTCCAGCACCCTCCCATACTACTTCGGGTGAGATCTCTGTCTGCACTCCACACACTATTACCGAAAGGGCTAGTAGTACTGGGATTTGCTTGGCTAAACTCACTACTGAACCTGGGTTAGGCCCCACGTAGCCAACAAATGGTTTAGTTGCTAGGACTGGGATCTGCCTAAGGGATGTCCGATGTCGTGCCGCTGGAACCCAACAAAGAAGGAAATTAAAGAGTGGTTGGACAAGAAGATTCACGAGTTCATGACACAGGAAAATAGAACCTCGTAGGTATCCGAGAAGAGGTGGCTGGATCACTACGTGTATACGAAAATCCACGATATTTTATTTGCATCCTTTCCTTCTGAACTGTATTAGTGGATCGCAAGGTTAGCCGACAGCTAGGGAAGGTGTAAGCTCGACCAACCGATAGTGTGGACTCTGGAATTAGTGCACAAACTAGAGACATCAGAAGACAATATCGCGTGAGCTGTGGACCATTGGCTCGACCGAATAATAAGGGGATTTATCACTGAGTTTATGATAGACATGATCATGAGCTACAGTGAAGCAGAACAACGTTTTCTCAAGGGACCATGAGGTAAGCACATTAAATATTTGAATACTTGGATTAAGATGTTGTTATGTGAAAAGCAGGTTATTCGAATACATTAATGTTTGGAACAACGTGGAGTGGAAATATCTACAAAGGTAGCGGGGAATTATGAAACAGTCCCTTAATTTCACCTTCGCGAGAGAGCGAGGAAGAGCTCACTCGGGTCTCTCTAAGAAGTGTGGTTAGTTTGATAAGGTAGCACATTTCGCAGTTACCACCTCCACCCATGCCACCACCCACTTCACCTCCTTCACCTCCATCTCCACCCACTCCACCTCCACCAACCCCGCAGTTCATCATGGCGAGCGCGATCAAGCTACCTATATTTAGAGGAGTAGGGAATGAGGATCCGTACTAGTTTTGGTTCATGGTAAGAGTAGTGTGGGAAGCACAAGGGGTCACAGACGAACATTAAGAAGGCTACATTGGTGAAGGCACTGCAGGATTGCACGTTGACATGGTATATCAAGTACTCTAATGACCACCCAACCACAGGTATAGCAGAGATCCACAATGTGTTGAACAAGGAATTTAGCTGGCCGAAATTAGAGACACAGTCAATCACTGGGTTTAAAGAGATCGCGATGCTCACAGGTGAGACCCCCTAGGATCTGGATCAGTGGCTAAAGAGTACGATTTGCAAGGCTAATATGATGCTAATGAATGCGCAGCACCGCGCATGGCTTGTGGTGTCTCTAACAATGCACCTGAGGACTACGCTGTCACAATAGAAACTTTCCACCCATGCCGAAGCGTTAGAAATGGCGATAAGGTTGCATGAGACCCCGATACAAGATCTAGGGCCAGGGATTCAACAATCCACGTGCAACTACAGAATCTCTGCTTGGAAATGCATAGTTTGAAGGCACCGTGGCCAGAGGTGCGCGAGGAAGTATGGTGCATAAAATGCAAGGGCTAGGGCCATGACAAGGACCATTTTCCTATATTCGCGAACTACTTGGCAGGAGGGGGGCCAATGCCATTGAGACTGGAGGCACAGGCAGGGCCAAGTGTGACACCCACGTTATGGTGTGCGATCTATCAGATAGGAGGAAAACACATAATGGATAATTGTCATTTGTTGCAGAAGTATACACAGACTCCCCAACAGTTGTTTTCTAATTTCTACAAGTTGGTAGGCTGTGACGAGTGCACTTGTCACAGCTACGAGTTAATGATGGATCGGACCCCAGCCTATATGATGGAGATAGAAACGCAAGCCCTCAACCCAACTGCGGGGATGGCACGTGCTGGATTTCAGGGGCGAGGTCAAGGATGAGGAGGAATGGGACCAAGAAGGGGCCCCGAACAATTAATTTATTACAATTGTAGAGGACCAGGGCACTACGCCCGCAATTTTACCAACTTTAAGAGAATATCATATTCATATTGTGCCCAGTTTGATAATGAAATGATAGATTGTCCTACGTTGATCGCACATATGCGTGAGAAAGGGGTATTCCAGCCACCTCTGACTCAGAATATCCAAATGATGAGGTCTGAATTGAGCAAAGAAGACCCAAATGTGAACATGATGCTCAGAAGCGGTGTGACCATCGGGGAGGATAAGGGGATGTAGCTCGAGGAAGATTCATGGATTCGCAAGACTCCTACAAAGAAACCTGAGTTTGACTAAGAACGCGCAAAGGAGACGTTCATGGAAGCTAACAAGAGCTTCACGGAGGCCTCCACTTCAAGTAGTAAGGATCAACCAAAGCCAGGGATGGATCCTTCTATGCTTACTACCTTTCTAGAGACATGCATGAAACTGTTGCACGACAATAAGGTAGTTAAGAGACTATAGGAGTTGATCACGAGGTGCGTAGGGTCACGGGAACCATGCGTAGTTCGAAAACTGGGAAAGCATGCATTGTGCACTAGGAGGGAAATGAAATTGACGGCATATATTGATGAGTATGAAATGGATCAGGTAATCCTAGACCTGGGTTTGGACGCGAATGTATTACCAAAGTAGACATGGGAATGTATAGGCAAGCCCGTGTTACAGTGGTCCCCTATTCAATTACGAATGGTGAACCAATAGAATATTTTGCCCATAGGGAGGTTGCAAGGGGTAATAGTTGGTATCGAAGGCACGGGCACACAGACAGAATTTGAAGTAATAGAGATTGTCGATGAGAGCAATCCTTATCCCGTGTTACTAGGAATATACTGGGCCATCGATATGAATGGAGTCATCAACCTGATGAAGCGGAAGATGATATTTGAGAAAAAGTACCTACGCGTAGTAGTCCAACTGGACCCAACCGAAGGAGCACGCTACACTGAACCAGTGCGTGATGATGAAAATGATGATGAGATGGACTGTATTTACCACATAACAACACGAGACTAGGATCGGGTGAACCCAACTGCAGATGGGAGAATCTCGTGGGAGCGCGATAGCTCCCATACTTCGGATTCAAAAAAAGAAGTAGAATGTTGACAGAACTGGTTGCATGAAGTGACAATGTTGAATTGAAACATGATGATTAGATCACTACATTTCATGATGACAGAGGCAAGGGAATTGCCAACATATAATGGAGTGACAACGGTGGATGAAGTCCTGCACAAATTTGAAAGCGTAGTACCGGAACAACAACGGTTCAGTGTGTTGGAATGGGCATTGCAGGCAACACCCTCACGATGGTGGAGTACACATCAGAAGACCATTGTAAACTGGCGCGAATATAGAAGGTGGATGCCCTTACGATTTGGAAGCCCCAGTGTCGAACGAGAGCTAGGCAACTAGGCCAAAGGAGCTTGCATGCCCTCCTGTGTCGATGGGTGCATACATGGGCCATGTAGTCCACACAAGAACACCTTCGACTAAGGATTGAAATTCGGAATTAGATGCAGCAGTAGGAAAAGTGACACACACCACAAATATTCTAGGTCGAAGCATTCAAAAAGATATGCGGAATCATGAATAGAGTTCACCAGACAAGATGAATAGATTGGGACCTGCGCGTACCAGTGGTTCGATGGCCCTATGTGGCCATGAGCAAAAACCTGAGCGCAAAAATGACTTTAACATTGGCGAGAAGAGACAAGACCATAAGAGCAAACATACAAGAGCTCCCACAGTTGGGATAGTATGTGAGGACCCAGGTAAAGGAATTATGTGGTTACAAGAAGCCATTCAGCAAGGGAACTTGAAACTTCATGAACTCGAAGAAGATCGGGTATGGCTAAGAAAGAAAAGCATGATATTGGACGAAGAAATCAACAAACTAGAAACCGAAGTCATGTGAGCATGCTACACTGAGAAACTAAGCATGATGGGGCAAGGTATGGCCAGCCATACTACTGCATTAGAAGAATTTGTGGCCCTGCTACCATGGCTGCGACCGCACCTTACTAGGCAAAGTAAATAGGGGAGCACACCATACAAGGAAGAACACGACACACTGACAGACGCGAGGGTAATTGAGGGGTGCCCGCAGACTGGGCTGAAAGTTAAATTGAAGCCTCGCATAGATGGTGTGACCACCTGACTATACGTGGAGAGCACAGTCTCAACGCTCCAAGCAGTTGAAAGAGAGTGTGGGACTATAAAAGAGATTGTATGGGAGCTGCACGAAACAGAGGTTGTGTGTAGGATCGGTAGGTCACAGGGGTCATGGCCACACATAGGGGGTTGTGTGGGTAGGCTTGGAGGTGACCATTGGTGTCACTGTTCATGATAAGAGGTCCACTTTAAGGCAAAAAGGAGTAGGCGATGGGCAATTAAGACATGAATTAAGAGCTAGATTTGGGACGATTTGCCGCCAAGAAGGAATTAATGATATAGAAGTTGGGGGGAAGGATCAAATTCAAATTCAAAAGATGCTATAAAACGCCTAGGGCTAGCTCCAAGGCAACACTTGGTTGTTTGAGAATTGAGCAAGTACAGCACATTGAGCCTCATGTACTCTTACCATCCTCAAGTGTAGACACAATGACGGCTGCTAGAACGAGAGTGTGATTCGTCGAAGTTACCGTGGAGCCCAATATGGCCATGAGGAGCCTAGAGAGGTGGTAGGTGTGCCAAAAGTTCCAAAATCACCGTGCACGCCATGGCCATGGAAGATAAGTAAATGATGGGGACAGTTCGTGTATCCACAAGAAAATCACGATTTGGCAAATTGTCAATGGCAGAGAAGGGAAAAGTCGTCACCATTGAAACAGAGGAGGAGGAGGAAGACTTGCAAGCCCTGATCACCCAAATTTAGGAGCAGAATGATGAGGTGGAGGATGTCTCCCAAATACATTCCGTGACAAAGTTACTTCCTTACATCCCCCGTGGAAGGGGAAGCCAAGGTAGTGAAGGACCTAGAGGCTACGAAGAGTGAGCTCTAGATGCCACTCCTCATCAATGATATAAGGTTTGAAGGTCCATTGTTGGGACGAGTACCTACTATGAAGTTTGAAGATTGGGACCTCGCGGGTAGTGAGAAGTTCCCACAGTTGGCTGCGGAGAGGTTAATGAAGCAGAAATGGTTGTGTGGTGTGGAGAAGGCGGGGTTACTCTAGCTGCGATGGATACCCCACTACCACTGCGTGCCCATCACCATTTTTGTCATTAGGCAGCTACTATGCCTAGTGCATGGTGGGTATCTCTAGATAGAGGATCTGATTCCCATCATGACTGATCTAATTCACCAAATTTCTCGACTGCCAGTCAAAGGAAATGACCCCGTGGCCATAGTAGGAAAAAACAATGATTTTACCCTCGCAGAAGCTATGAATGCCAAATATAAACTAGAAAAGAGAAATTGGGGGTACACAATAACAAGCATTAAAGACCAAGGGGTGCGTGTAGCCACCCAACTACTGGCTAGCAAGCTAATGAGGAAATGTTGCATCGACAAAGTACCAGTGTCTATGATTGCATTGGCAAAGCAATGCGTAAAGGGGGTCCAGTTCAGCTGGGCGTAGCTCCTCTATGATGAGTTCTTGATGAATTGCAAGGAGGCCCAGGAGCAGGGTAATACCTTCCACTATGCATGGTTGCTCTTATCCATCCTGTTGGTTGTAGGGGAGCTGCCGCCGGACAGCCAGTTTCCCATTACAGAGGGTGACCTGCTCGAAGCCACAAGGTACACCTCGTTATGGGCTCTAAAAGACGTGAACATGATTCACGAGATAAAGGTGTTGTGGGTGTTCATGGAGGCGAGCATCGAAACATGGATCAATCGCAGGCTGTGCTTGTCCCCTACAGGTCATAATAGCTTGAAAAGCATGATAGAATTCAAGGCAGATATGCATAACCTGTATATCCGAGCATGCAAGGATCCATCATGAAAATGGTAGAAGCTTTCGTTCATTGCAATGGATGATGTGATCTTCATAGTAATGGAGTCATGGCCTCTAGAGTGGCCTACCTCGGACTTGGCGGAAATGGAGAAGGTCACAACTTAGCAATGAAAGAAGGACACCAAGCTGCGCATCGCGCAGCTAGCTGAGAGGAGCTTCCAGGAACAAGAAGCAGCAACATAGCAGAAGGAGGTTGATACGGCAGCAACAACATAGACGGTAGAGACCACAATTGCACCAACCAAAAAGGCCAAGGAGGGCCAGGAGATGTCCTCGTGGCAGCACACCGGGGAAGTGGACAGGGAGGAGGACCACGCAGACTGAAGCATGACATAAACACAACTTAAGCAGCCACGTGACCCAGAGAAAATAGCCCCTAGGAAGAAAGGAATAGCCACGAAGACGTTTGTCAATCTGATCACGCTCACAAAAGGTGATCTGTTGGGTATCAACAAAATGATTCATGAAGTCGCAGAGGACGTGCTCTCGGGATTGCGGATGGAGTAGAACACTGTGTTGGGGGTGCTCAGCATGCAGCTACAAGGCTTACAAGTACAACACCCCCAAATAGGCACAATGGCCCAGTATGTCGCAGTAGGAATCGCTGAGGCCGAAGAAATGTTGCATGACCGTATCGGTAACACCTTCATATTTCCCGAAGGTGCGCTAGCAGTAGCAAGCAAGGATGACTGGGCTATGATGAGTAGCATGAAATCTGTTGGCTTGAACTTGGCCGCCCTGCTGCATGAATTATTGTACTAGCTGCAGGATGGGGTCATCACCAAACTCCGTGCCCGAGAAGGCTGAGCGATCCAGGTCTTGCATGAGCAGAAACTCCACATGGAGTAGCTCAGCATCTAGAGGGATGAGTTGGTTGTGTAGGCTAGTGGACTGGAGTAGGTTGTAGAGGATGCATGCAGGAGCGTTCCAGAATTTACCGTGCCAGTAGAGCTACCAGTAGCAGAGTGGGTCCATAGATTGGTAGTTTGAGTCTGCAAGGCTCGGGAAGAAACGTCAAAGGTTCAGTTGGAGCTAAACCTGCAAATTGCTGAGCTACGATTGAAGGCGGAGCCTTCCACACCCCTAGAAGTTAGAGAGCAGTGCACCCATGCTATCCAGATGGGGTTGGAACAAATTGGCCAAGCGACACAAGGGTGCACCGAGATGTTGTAGAAAGCACTAACCATAATTAAGCACCTGCAGGAAGACCTGAACCTACAACACATAGAGACAAAGGCGCACGAGTTGTAGCAGGAGTACAACAGTGTCCAGGGCACCATGCAAATGGTTTCCCTTACTCAGCGACTCACCGGACTATAGCAGGAAAGGGCACTAAAGGACCGATTAAACGTCGTGCACCAAAAGGAACCCTTGCTTAAAGCTTGCATCCAACCATGGATCGATGAAGCGTTCACAATTACAGCTACCATTGAAGGGAAGCTGGCACATATGTAGGAATAGTATATGGTTCGATAGGAATGTGACCTTGCTCACGAAAGTTCAGAGATACGTGTGCAACAAGTACAACAGGCGGCAGAACAGTGTGTTGCAGACACCTAAGCTACACAAGACTTGCTGCATGGAATTCATGCCAAGATTGCCACACTAGCAGAGTGACTCGAGACGAGTCACGATGGTTGTGTTGGGAGCTTGTTGGGCAGTGGATCCCCCCATAGCATGTTTTTGGAGTTTGAAGCTCGAGTTTTGGTCAAGTGTAATGTAAAGTCCCCGCGAAATGTCGTTGTGGAGCGCGAGAGTCTAGGGTTGTCTGCCCTAAAATAATGTAATTTAATGTAAAGTGTGTCAGCCTACCCATGGTCCGCGGACCATGGGATTGTATAAATAGAGCGAGGCTCTAAGTGTAAAGTTAGTCTGAGCTTTGACAAGTAATAAACATATGTGAAGGCACGGCTAGAAGATAGAAGTGGATCTGATGTGTATTGGGTTGTAGTGGTAGGTAGAGGCTCTGTAGCTGAGTGCGCAGAGGCCTAGGAGAGTCTGCAGCTGAGTGCGCAGACCCTTGCAGCTGAGTGTGCAGGGTGGATTCGGGTCTATAACTAAACTTGAGTATTAATAAAGATAATATTGATTCAGAATATTGTGTGTCTGTTTGTAGATCTGTATTTCTATGTTCTAGTTATCTTTATGCACTTATATTGTTTTCGAGTACGCGTACTTATCTGAAAGTTGAATAAGTAATAAGAATATTGGGGTGGCACAAACTAAGTTAAGCACTAATATAATAACATGGTAAGGATTGGATCGTAATAATACTGTATTCTAAGTGTGCACGGGTTGTGAAGAATAGAAAACTGCGTGGAGTAGCGCAGCCCACAGATTAGGATCACGAACCTCCAGAACCCTCATCAAGACATCTCTAGGGTGTGGAAACTTGGTTCCAGCACCCTCCCATACTACTTCAAGTGATACCTCAGTCCGCGCTCTATAGACTATTGCCGAAAGGGCCAGTAGTACCGATATTTTCTTGGCTAAACTCACCGCTGAATCTGGGACAGGCCCCACATAGCCAACATGTAATAAGTTGTGAGAAAAATTGGTTTGACTAAGCTAGGAGGTGAATTAAGGCCCATATAATTACCCAATGATGAGGCTCATCATCACCCCCATATTGAAAGTGTTACTCATCCTCTAAGCAACTCAATCAATATCCATATCCTTCATAGCTCTAGTCACCTCCCTGACATCCCATGCCTTTGTTGTGGTTTCTTCTTCTTGTCCATAGAAGCTTGATTTCTTTTCTACCTCCTCCCATTGCCTCTTTTCTTCTTCTTCCTTCCTTACTTCTAGCATTCCTAAGAGTAGTGGTGGACTGAGTTGCAGGACAATCCAATTAACTCTTAGCCTTTGCATAGACTGCTTGCACATGGGTGTCTTGTTTAATGATTCTCTCAATATTTGAGGAGAGTGGTACTCTCTTATCTTTAAGTTGTATGGCAATGTGTTCCATCTCCTCAGGCAAGCATGTATGCTATCATCCCCTAACAACCTGGACATGTCCTAAAAATGTGAAATTTATTTCTCTTGGGCAGCAAGATACTTGAGTGCAAGCTGAGGATAATTTGCAATAAAATTATGGCTATTGATGAGGGCCATGGGATTTGAATGTTCAACTCTGATCATAAGAGCTTCATTTTGTTCTCTTTCCAATATCTTCTTCATCTCTGCATCCCTTGATTCCTCATGGTTTATCCATGATGCCAAAGCCATCAACTGTAAATATCCTAGCTTGGCATTAGGGTCCCATACATTCATGTCTGTTAAGGCCATGTTATGCAAATAAAACTCAGACATCTCGGGCCTATCTTCTAGTGTGTTCTGATCCCATTCGAGTTTTAACCGTAGTATTTTCCAAAATTCCTTGATTTTATCCTTCAATCCTGCATTCAATGCATATTGGTCCACTAGGCATAATATCCAACTCTAACTCGTCTCATAAATAAAATATAATAAAAAAACATGTAATAAGTTGTGAGAAAAGTTGGTTTGACTAAGCTAGGAGGTGAATTAAGGCCCATATAATTACCGAGTGATGAGGCTCATCATCACCCCCTACTGAAATTGTTTCTCATCCTCTAAGCAACTCAATCAATATCCATATCCTTCATGGCTCTAGTTGCCTCCTTGACATCCCATGCCTCTGTTGTGGTTTCTTCTTCTTGTTCATAGAAGCCTGCTTTCTTTTCTACCTCCTCCCACTGCCTCTTTTCTTCTTCTTCCTTCCTTCCTTCTAGCATTCCTAAGAGTAGTGGTAGACTGATTTTCAGGCCAATCCAATTGACTTTCAGCCTTTGCATAGATTGCTTGTACATGGGTGTCTCGTTCAATGATTCTCTCAATATTTGAGGAGAGTGGTACTCTCTTATCTTTAATTTGTATGGCAATGTGTTCTGTCTCCTCAGGCATGAATGTATGCTATCATCCCCTAACAACCTGAACATGTCCTCAAAATGTGAAATTTCTTTCTATTGGGCAGCAAGATACTTGGGTGCAAGCTGAGGATCATTTGCAATCAAATTATGGCTACTGATAAGGGCCATGGGATCTGACTGTTCAGCTCTGATCATAAGACGTTCATTTTTTTCTCTTGCCAATATCTTCTTCATCTCTACATCCCTTGATTCCTCATGGTTTATCAATGATGCCAAAGCCATCAACTGTAAATATCTTAGCTTGGCATTAGGGTGCCATACATTCATGTATGTTAAGGCACGTTATGCAAATAAAACTCAGACATCTTGGCCCTATCTTTTAGTGTGCTTTGATCACAAAGATCAATGAACTGCCTGTAGTCCTAAAATGGAATGGTGCCTCTCTGTGCTAGAGTCTTGATCTGGAACTAGCTCTTCGTTTCTCACCTTCTCGGCTCCCTTCTAATCCTCATGACCTGGCTGCTTGCACTCCAAGCTGGTGTGATAAATGGAGGAATATTCGAATGGGGGAGAAGTAAATGAGGAGGATTTACCTCCTATAATCCCTCTCCCTTGTCCCATTTGAGTTTTAACCTTAGTATTTGCCAAAATTCCTTGATTTTATCCTTCAATCCTGCATTCAATGCATATTAGTCCACTAGGCATAATATTCAACTCTAACTCGTCTCATAAAAAAAATATAATAAGAAAAATGTAATAAGTTGTGACAAAAGTTGGTTTGACTATGCTAGGAGGTGAATTAAGGCCCATATAATTACCTAATGATGAGGCTCATCATCACCCCCCTACTAAAAGTGTTCCTCATCGTCTAAGCAACTCAATCAATATCCATATCCTTCATATCTCTAGTCACCTTCCTGACATCCCATGCCTCTGTTGTGGTTTCTTCTTCTTGTTCATAGAAGCTCGCTTTCTTTTCTACCTTCTCCCACTGCCTTTTTTCTTCTTCTTCCTTCCTTCCTTCTAGCATTCCTAAGAGTAGTGGTGGACTGATTTTTAGGCCAATCCAATTGAATTTCAACCTTTCAATAGATTGCTTGTACATGGGTGTCTTGTTCAATGACTCTCTCAATCTTTGAGGAGAGTAATATTATCTTATCTTTAATTTGTATGGAAATGTGTTCCATCTCCTCAGGCACACATGTATGCTATCATCCCCTAACAACCTGAACATGTCCTCAAAATGTAAAATTTCTTTCTCTTGGGTAGTAAGATACTTGGGTGCAAGCTGAGGATCATTTGCAATCAAATTATGGCTATTGATGAGGGCCATGGTATCTCATTGTTCAGCTTTGATCATAAGAGGTTCATTTTGTTCTCTTGCCAATATCTTCTTCATCTCTGCATCCCTTGATTCCTCATGGTTTATCAACGATGCCAAATCCATCAAATATAAATATCCTAGCTTGGCATTAGGGTCACATACATTCATGTCTGTTAAGGCCATGATATGCAAATAAAACTTAGACATCTTGGCCCTATCTTCTAGTGTGCTCTGTTCACAAAGATCAGTGAACTGCCTGTAGTCCTGAAATGGAATGGCGCCCCTCTGTGTTAGGGTATTGATTTGGAACTGCAACCACTATTCCTTGAGGTATAGGGCATAGGATTTAGCTGGCATCCTACACTAGATTTCTTCCATAGAGAGATTGTCCATACATGCCAATTGATTCTCTCTTTCTTGCAGCTGTCCTCTCAACCATGCATTTTCTGTTTCCAATTGATTTTTCATTATGGCCTCCCTATCTCTCAAGCTACTTAGCTCTCTACCCATCTCCTTGAGCTTCTCCTCCATGTGCCCAATGTCTTCCACCCCCTTGGATTTTAAAATCTACATCCATCGATGAGTTTTGGCTCTCTCCTTCTCAAGCTCGAAGAATAGTGGAATAGTAAATTTTTTAGGAATGACCCTACCTCCTGTAATAAACCTGTAGTAGTAGTCAAGGTTAGGTTGGGGGCTAGGTTCTTTTAACTCTCGGTCCTCTTCTTTAGTTTCTTGATATTTTCCTCCCTCCTTTTCCAATTTTTGTGTCTCTTGCAGGTTCAACAAAGTATCTTGTAGGACTGCTTCAGCTTCCTGTAGATCCTACTATGTATCCTGTAGGGTTTCTTTTCCCTTGGAGGAGGTGGATCTTGTCATAGGCCTTCTCACATAAGTGATGGGAGACTTAGGAAAAGGAATTTTCTCCTATTGTTTAGGTGAGTCCTCAATCACAATGGGAATTTTGGTTGGTGTTTGGGGTTTCCCCTACCTTATTCTTGTGTTTTTCCTTGTCATGAAATATAAGGGGGTCTGCCTCTGTCTTTTGCCTTTTTGCTTGATGGGGGTGCTAAGAGTAGTGATGGTAACTATTTCCTCTCTCTCAGTGGGTTCTTGATACACCCTAGGTGACTCCTCCTTGTCTTCTACCCGCTCTTTCCCATTTCTTTCTTCGCCTATGTTATTCCTTTCTTCTTCCTCTTGTAGATCCTCATCTTCTTTATCAGTTTCCTCCTTAACATCCTCCTCTATTTCTTCCTCATCATCCTTCTCTTTCTCCTCTTCTTCTTCCTACTCTTCTTCTTCTTCCTCTGCTTCAGTCTCTTCCTCATCCTTTCCATTGATAGTAGGAATAACATCATATGTGAGAGCTTTCATGTCCTCCTCTGCCTGCATGTCTCTAAAAACTGACCATTGCATAGGAATTTCAAGGTTTTGGAGGTGATCTTCTATAAGGATTCTAATTAACCCATGGTGAGATAATTATTGGGAATTTCCCTCTTGCACCTTGGCACTTTTTTCTATCAGTGATTGTAGCAGGAAGTATGGTATGTTAAGCCTATGGTGAGGGGGTGTTTCTACTCCAAATCTCAACTCTTCAAGAAGCCTAAAATGATAGCCATAGACCACACTATACCTACCCTCACATGATATGTATTTGATAAGTTGGTAGCTCACCTCATTCTAGGGATATGGGAGACATGCTCTCCTTACTCCATTCTTGTCCTCAATGGGTTCCTCACCTTCTAAAAATAATTTTTTTTTGGTAATATGGCTATCACCTTTGTCTTCCTTCCTCCATGGTACTCTTAGGGGAAGTGTGGTAAATCTATTGATGAGTTCAAGGGTGAGCTTTATGGAGAGGCCTCTTACCACAACAATGGCATGGACTCTGGTAAGTGGAATTAGGGAGAGAGAAAAATCTCGAGCCACCTCATCATCATAGCCCCTTAATTTTTTGAAATACCCCATTGAATTATGCCTTCTGAAGATTTCTAGCACCTGAGGGTGTTGTTGGATTCTCACAGTGTTAATGGTCTTTCTTCTATTAAACTCTCCTATCATCTTGGTTGGTGAAGTTTGAGGAGATGATATGGTTGATACAATTTTCAAATGCAGAAGTAAAAATATAAAATGACTGTGTGGACAATTCTCTTGCACAGCTGCCAAATTCACTCAAACTAGAGGATTTTTTGTTCAATTTACTTGGAAAGAGGGATGTAATTACAGGGCCTACCTCTTCATAGTGTTTGCTATGGCCAACCCATTGTTTTCCCCTATGAAACTCCTCTCAGCCTATCCTATAGACTGTCTCTATGTATCCTATAGGAATCTTATGTGCAATCCTGTAAGATTTCCTCTGCAACCCTGTAGGAATTCTTGTGCAGAAAAACAATAGATTTTTCCTTTCTGTAGGTTTTCTGGGTATGAGAGCAACTTGTGAGAGTGAGCCTCAAGGAAATGAATGCATGAATGCATGGGGACGACGATTATTTCCTCTTATGGTCATTTGGGGTGAGGTGGTGTGCTGACAACCGAGGTACGATTTCCATTTTTGGACCGTTGGTCCCCACTACCACCTCATCATTCCCCACTCCTCGTAATCAACTCCCACTTCATGCTTCCGCAGCCTTAACTAATTTTGTCCTTCTCCTTTTTTTTTTTGAGTTGACTGCTGCCATGTGTGAGAGGACAAATTGTTTTGTCTTTGTTGATTGACTGAAGGTGGCCAAGTTAATTGGCCACCTTTCGCTTATAAACCAACTTACTCGTAATCTTTACATCTTTTGACTACATTGTGCACATGAGAGAGTGAGCGGGATACATACCTATGGTGCTAATACCTTGTTGCAGTTGTTGAAGACCAGAGGTGCTTGTTGCATGTATTGGTTGCATGCTATTATTCTTCCCTTTGTTTTGTTGTTCTCTGATGATTCTTTTGTTGTGCAGGTACCTAGTGTTGAAGATGATGGTGTTGTTGCTGCTTTGGAGTTCCTTCTGCTCTTGGATCATCATGCTGGAAGCTTGTTGTTCTTATGATTTGTATTCTGTGGGATAGGTTGCTACAAGATTTCCTACAGGATGTCTTGTAGCTGCTTCTCCCTCAGAACTCTTAATCATACACTTTGCTGGGATTTTGAGGATGGTGACATGGATGGAGAGGGACACTAGGAGTGTGAAATGCTCAAGTGATGCTCTCTTATGCTCTTTGTTTCCTTCCTCCTTTGAAGACTATGAAAATGTTTTTCAAATTGATTTTTTTTAAGGGTGAATGCAGGAGTGATGAAGGTGTACATAGGTATGGTAATGGAATGATGATGTAGGGGTGCTATTTTATTGACATATTAGGTCATTTTTTTGCCCCAGGGTTGCTTCTTGTAGGATTCTAGGTCACTGTGATTTCTACAAGATCATCCTGTAGGTTTTCAGGGGATCTTGTAAGTTTATAGGGGATCTTGTAGAAAACATAGTCCCCTTGTAAACTGAAGCAAAGGAGTGGAAAAAATGAAAGAAATGGTAGAGTGATGAATTAAAATGAGTGGAAAAAAAAATGTGAGTGAAATAGGTCTCTTTGTGATCCTCCTTTGCTCTCTGATCGTCCTTCTTGCTGACTTGCAAAATAGAAATTTTCATGATTTTTCTCTTTTTTTCTTTTTTTTTTGAAAACAACTAGGCTTCCTTTGAGAGGTTTTCATCCTAGTTGTTTGCCTTGGGTGCCTCAAGAGAGGTTTTCACTTAGGGATCTTTTTATTCTCATTTTTTTTTTCTTTTTTTTTTCTTTTTATTGACACCATTGGGCCCCCCCAAGAGGTTTTCAACCCGATAGTGGGACTTAGGACCCTCATGGAGGTTTTCACCTGAGTCCTTATTCTTTTTTTCCTCCCAGTGATTTGATGAGGTAGGAGCTGAAACTTTCTCCACTACCATCACTGTTTTATTGATACAATCAATGAACACTTGTTTTGACAGTGGTCTCTTGTAAATTTTCAATCAGTTTCCATTAACAAGTAAAGGAATGGCCTCTTCATCTATGGTTTTGATCTGTACTAAACCATTATCATGGAACCTTTCTACAACATAGGGTCCTAGCCATCTTGTCCTTAACTTGCCCTTGAAGTCCTTATACCTGGAATCATATAACAAAGCCCAATCACCTTCTTCAAATTTCTTTTCCTTGATGTTCTTATCATGCCATATCTTTCTCTGAAGTTGAATTACCTCTCTATGTAGGAGAGCCTGCATTCTGAACTCATCTAAACCATTCAACTAGAGAAATCTCTCTCTTTTTGCACTACTAAGATCTAGATCTAGTTGGGCTGTCATCCTTAATGTGTTATACTCAAATTCAATGGACATCAGGGCCTTTTTCCCATAGACCAGCTCATAGGGTGTGAATCCAGTGGTGGTCTTCTAGGTGGTATTATAGGCCTAGGTGGCCTCGACTAGTCTATTTGCCCAATCCTTCCTACTACTGCTTACCACTTTGGTTAAGATTCCTTCCACCGCTTTGTTGGTCACCTCCACTTGTCCGTTAGCTTGTGTATGATAGGGAGTGGAGGTTATATTCTTGATCTTGTGCTGGTTGAGCAAGTCTTCAATCATGTTGGAGGTAAAATGGCTACCTTGGTCTGTGACTAGCTCTCTAGGGTACCCTACTTTGTAGAATACATTCTCTCTTAGGAACTCAGCTACCTTCTCCTCTATTGTTGCTTTAATTGCCTTGGTTTCAGCCCACTTAGTCAAATAGCCAGTGCACACAATGATATACTATTTTTGTTTGGAAGGAGGGTCAATAGGTCCAATGAAGTCCATGTCCCACTTATCAAATGGCTGGAAAGTCACTTGAGGCTGCAGAGGTATTTCATATCTTGGAGTAGGCCTTCCCATCCTTTGGCACCAATCACACTGACTAGTATATCTTTTCACATCCTGATGAAGAGTGGGCCAATAATAGTCTGCTTGTAACACTTTGAATGTTGTCTTCTTTGCTACAAAGTGACCACCACAAGGCCCATCATGACAGGTTAGAAGGATGTCAAAGACTTCCTCCTCCCTGACACACCTTCTCAAGATTTGATCTGGGCCAAGTTTGAAGAGATTGCCCCCAATCCAAGTGAAGGGGGCACTCTTCCTTACTATCTTTCTTTTCTCTTTGGAGGAAAAGTTCGGTGGCAACTGCGTAGATACCAAATAGTTTTCTATATCACCAAACCATGGAGAGAGAAATGAAATAGGAAATATGTGCTGATCCGGTAATTGGTCATCAACCATTCCTTCTTCACCTGTAGGAAAATTTAATCTAGAAAAAAAGCCTACAACACATTTTCCTTACCAGGCTTATCAACAATAGTTAGATCAAACTGATGTAATAAAAGTAACCATCTTATAATTCGAGCATTCACATATGGTTTATTCATTAAATATTTGATTGCAACATGGTTAGTATGTACAAATGTTTGATAGCCTGTAATATAATGCCTAAATTTTTTCAATGAATGCACAACAACCAGGAGTTCCTTTTTGGTCACTGTGTAGTTTATTTCAGCCTTTGACAGATTCTTACTGATAAAGTAGATAACATAAGGCAATTTTTCATCTATCTAACCTAGGGCTTCTCCTATGGCTTTGTGTGAGGCATAAGCATGAATAGGAAAATGAAGGGCCTAATTTGGGCCTTGGAGAATCAATGCAGTGGTTAACTTGTTCTTTAGGGTGTCTAAGGCCTCTTCACAACTTTTTGACCATATAAACTCAGAGTCCTTGGCCAAAAAAACAAATAAAGGAGAGGCAAACTTGCTGAAGTCCTTTATGAACCTTTGGTAGTATCCAATTAACCCTAGGAAACTTCTGACATCTCTTTTCTTTTGAGGAGGTGGGACCCTTTGGATGATAGCTATTTTGTTTGGGTTCACTTGCAGTCCTTGGTGAGATATTGAATGACCTAGCACGGTCCCTGCAGTCATAAAGAATTCACATTTTTGGGACTGAGACAAGTTTATTTCAATGCATTTGTGTAGTACTTTTCCTATGTTGGACAAATCCTCTTGAAAATCACAGCCATAAGGTGTAAAATCATCCATATAAATTTCTACCGCATCATGGACTAACTCGAGAAAAATACTCAAGACGAATCTTTGGAAAATGGCAGGAGCATTGCATAGGACAAAAGGAAGGAAACTATGGGAAAAAGTACCCCAAGGACAAATGAAGGTGGTTTTATCCTGGTATTTTGGCTGATCTGGATTTGGTTGTACCCACTGAATCCATCTAGGAAAGAGAAAAACCTTTTCCTTGCCAGGGCATCTAGCACTTAGTAAATGAAAGGTAGAGGAAAATGGTCCTTCTTTGTGGCTTTGTTGAACTCCCTGTAATCGACACAAATCCTCAACTTACCATTTTTCTTTGGAACTAACACCAAAGGAGAGACCCACTCACTATCAGACATAGGGCAAATGAATCCTGCATCTAGCAGTTTTTGCAGTTCTTCTTTGACTATATCTTTAAGAGTTGGATTCATCCTCCTTTGGGGTTGTTGGACTGGCTTGCAACCTTCTTTGATGTATATGTGGTGAGTACACATTGAGGGGTGCACTCCCTTCATTTTTTTGTAACTCGAAGTGAAGGCATCTAGATGCTCCTTTAGCATGTTGCATAACTTCTCTTCTTAGAGAGCAAAAAGTGATGGATTGATTTTCAAGGTTCTCTCAGGGCTGAATTCTATGGTTTTGACATGGAGAGGGTTGGAATAGGCCAAGCATAGGTCAATTGGATTATTTTTCTTGGTTTCCTTTACTACATCTTCTAAGGACAATGTACTGGGAGTTGGACTTTAGAGATCAAATCGTCTTCATCCTGCTATCCTCCTCCCATGGTTGTTTCTAAAGTTTAAAGTTGGGCAGAATAAACTTCATCTTCTTCCTCCTCCTCCAGCCATAAAGGTAAATCATGCTCTAGAGATGGTTGAGCAGGAGTGTAGAGGACTAACTACTTGGACATATGCCCATTCTTGATGATGATATTCCCAACTTTGCAGCTGACCTAAGCATCAGAAATGGACAACCAAGGTTTCCCAAGGATGAGAGGGTAACCGGTAAGCTTAGCCTTAGGGTGGAGAACTAGGAAATTTGTAGGGTACTCCCAAGAGTCAATGGAGACCATCACATCCTCCGCAATCCCCTCAGGGGTCATTGTGGAGTAGTCTGCAAGCTACATAACTCTTGTGGTCTTCCTCAATGAACCTTGGAGGTTGAGCTTGAGCATGGTATCATTGGTCATCACATTAATGGCAACCCCAAGATCGATCAAAGTGTGTGGGATGTGCACATCTACTATAGGGCTTCCAGGGTCCAAATACTTTGGGATAGATTACCTGCCTGATCCGAATTTAAACAGGAACGCAACAAATTACAGAGATAACCATATACACAAAGATGCAGCGGAAACAATACTTCATTTCATTAATGGAAAATACTGAAATATGCTTATAAACAGAAATGGAAATAAACCAGCTAGGGCGATGGTAGCTTATCTCTGAGAAGAGATGTGGTGGCTACATGCATCTGAACTGTTCTAAACTATGTTACAATGAGGCTCGAAGGCCTATTTATTGTTGAGAAACAATGGAAAACCCTTAACATTCCGAAATCTAACCCTAGAAGATGAAACGCCAAATTGTGGGCCCCGTTTGGGTAAATTGGTACATCAATTTCTCGGGGTCGTAACTTTGGCATATGATCTTCGTTTGACGTGTACAATAGCCCATTAGAAAGATCTACCCGAGCACTACAACTTTGGGAGGCAACATGTTCCATGGAACCATGTTGCCCCAGATTTCCAAAAAAACGTCGTTTAGGGCCTTAAAATGACTCCGGAAGTTCAGGACCCGAAAAGCTGCTAAAAATAGTAAACTGTGCTACAATTTAGGAAACTGAAAAGGCTACAAGAGACAGTTGTGGGGGTCCAAATGGGATAGGTGGGTGGCCACCAACATCCACCTGGATCATTCCTCCCCCCTTAGGAAGCAATGGTCCCCATTGCGTTGAGTTCCTCCTTGAGATGAGGAAGCTTCTGCTGAGTTGGGTCTCTGGTGAGCTGTTCTCCAATCTCTGATGTGTCCAGAAATGGTGGGAAGCATGGTCGGCGATGGTCCACATTGAACAATCAGTGCAAGCGAAGGAATGGAGGAATGTTGTGCTTCAGAGCATTGTTGCCCACAGCCTTGTTACTGGTGTAAGGACCATGTCGAAGTGGTCTGAGTTTCTGATGGGTTCTGGTAAGGCGTTCTCTCTGCAGATGTAACCAAACTTTGTCGCCCACCTGAAACTTGTGTGGTACCCCTCTGGGTAAGGAGAAGTTGTTCCTGTGTTCTGTCATGACTATATCCCTATGTTGCTGCTGATGCGTGGAGGAACCCTTTGCGGGGGTCATGGATGTAGCAACGATCTTCCCCTTACTTTGAGAGCGAACCAGACAGAAAATAAATTTCCTAGTCTGTGAGATGAGCTTGCTGCCTTTCTTAGCAGTGATCAAAGAGGTGACAGTAGGTGGCCTTGACTCATACATAGCATGTCGCCTCCACAAGTATGGTTGGCCTAATAGTACATCAAAAACATCCAAAGGTGTAACATCACACAATACCTCATCTGTGAAGGGCTTGATGTTGTAGGGAAGGCGACACTGCTGGCGAACTTTGAGATCTCGTCCTTTGTGAAGCCACTCGATACTGTACGGTTGTGGGTGTGGCGTAGTTGGTAGGCCCAACCGCTTCACGACCTCTGACGAAATGAGGTTCTTTTGACTCCTGCTATCAACAATGAACTGTATCGGGGAGCCCTTTACCCACATCTGGGAGTGGAAGAGACGCTCCTCCTCCTCTGGATCTTCGGGTTCATTTTTTTGGATCTTAGCGGTAGCAACAGTGGCGTTGGGGTCCACATCAATGATCTGCTTCCCTTTGTCATTCCCCTTATCGGGTTCTGACTCAGAGTTAGAACATGCATCTGATTCTGAAACCTTTGGCTTAGCCACCAGTGACTGCTTGGCCCAACACTCACTTGTGTTGTGAGTGGAGCTCTTATGGAACTCACACCATTTTCCCGTGTCATTTTTCGGCTTTGCGGCGCTGTTCTTTGCTTGCAGCTTCAGCGGGTTGTCTTGGGCTGTCCCGCCTTGGCTTTGTCCTTTGTTCTGTGGTTTAGGGGCACCTTTCCCCTGCTTTGGATTCGCAGATCCAAAGTCTCGCTTCTTTTGTTTAAACTTCTGCTCGACCTTGACAGCATATCGGTATGCTGCACCGAGCGAGGAGATGTTCAGGAATTGTATTTCTTCCTGGATGTACTTGTGTAGGCAGCCATGGTATTTGAGTATCAAATGTTGCTTCGAATCCTTGATACCCAACTTTGTGCGAAGGGTATGGAAAAGATTGGTGAACTCTGGCACATCTTGGTCCCTTCCCTGCCGTAGCGTGGTCCACTTTATGTATTCATCCTCATAGCTTCCGACAGGGTAGTACTGCTCCTTGATGGCATCCCGGAATGAATTCCAGGTGGGTGCGGCTGAAAATAGTGAGCCAGTACTTTCATCCTTCTGCTCGCAGTAGGTTTCCCACCAGTCCTTGACGTGGGGGGCTACTTTGAGAAGAGTGAAAACAATCTTTTCCCGACTTGAAAATTCATGAATAGAAAAATACCCATCTAGCAGATTTAACCATTTATCTACGGCATCTGCGTCTATTTGACCCTCGAAGATGGGGATTTCAAAATTAACTTGTACCTTAAACGGTGTGGCGTTTCCAGAGTAGCTGTTGGAAGCCGATGCGTCGCCTCTGGGTAGCCGCTGAAGGATTTGCGCAAAGCTATCCATCATCGCATTCCTTTGTCGCTCGAGGGCTTCTTCGAGCAAGATTTTGATAGGATCTCCTGCCCCCTCGTCTTTCTTTTCATCCGCCATGGGAGGTCGTCAGGATTTTCAAGGCTGGTCTTGCAAAGGTTCGACCAGTTCAAGCCCTAACTCCTTATATCCCGACCTCGTTGGGGACATGCAAAGAAAAACAGAGAAAAAGCAGACCGCTCTGATACCACTGATCCGGATTTAAACAGGAACGCAACAAATTACAGAGATAACCATATACACAAATATGCAGCGGAAATAATACTTCATTTCATTAATGGAAAATACTGAAATATGCTTATAAACAGAAATGGAAATAAACCAGCTAGGGCGATGGTAGCTTATCTCTGAGAAGAGATGTGGTGGCTACATGCCTCTGAACTATTCTAAACTATGTTACAATGAGGCTCAAAGGCCTATTTATTGTTGAGAAACAATGGAAAACCCTTAACATTTCGAAATCTAACCCTAGAAGATGAAACGCCAAATTGTGGGCCCCGTTTGGGTAAATTGGTACATCAATTTCTTGGGGTCGTAACTTTGGCATACGATCCTCGTTTGACGCGTACAATAGCTCATTAGAAAGATCTATCTGAGCACTACAACTTTGGGAGGCAACATCAGTCCATGGACCCATGTTGCCCCAGATTTCCAAAAAAACTTCGTTTAGGGCCTTAAAACGGCTCTGGAAGTTCACGACCCGAAAAGCTGCTAAAAATAGTAAACTGTGCTACAATTTAGGAAACTGAAAAGACTACAAGAGATAGTTGTGGGGGTCCAAATGGGATAGGTGGGTGGCCACCAACATCCACCTGGATCACTGCCCCAGCATTAAGTCAGACAATTGTCCAGTGACATTAATGGTAGGGGAATATCTTCTTCACCTCCCTGGATGCTTGAAGCACTGATCTTTAATCAATTTATTTTAAATAGGCACATATTTTATTGCTTGGAGAAGTGGAAGATTTACACACAATTTTTTCAATTCTCCTAGAAGTTTAGTCTCTTCTGGGGTAGGCTAGAGTGGTTCGGTTAATATTTCAGGAAAGGGTGGATTTACTTTAAGAATTATTTCCTATCTTTCTTCCTCAACCTCCCGAAGTGGAGGTGGAGGTCATTTATTTGAGAGAACTCTCCCAGATCTCAGGTTAATCTCTTGGTTTTCCACAACATAACCTTGATATGATGTCTCTCCACTGTATACTTGATGAGCCTGTCTGTTGTTTGGGTTCAGATTTGGTTGTGCAGTTATTTGAGGTTGCATGGGTGGAGCAGAGTGTAATAGATGTGGTTGGGTATGTAGTGTAGGCAATAAAGATGGAACATTGTTGTATTGGGGCCTCCACCCCTGGGGTGGTGCATTCCACTGAGGTTGTGGCGAATCATATGGTTGAAATGACTGGCTGGCTGGCTGGAAGCGATAATGAGATGCAAAGGACCACAGAGGAGGTGTAAACCAAGAATGATGAGTAGGGGGTCCCCAAGAAGGTATGGATGTGGTTTGGTTGGGGTTGTAATATTCATGGGATAACCCTTACATGCCTTACTGGTATGGTCTAGGCCCATGAGGTCTCCTTTGGTTTATGTAGCAGAGCTTCTTAGAGACCCATTCATCTCCTTGATATACAACTTTGAGTCCAAGCGAAGAAGGGCACTTGTCTTTGGAGTGGTGTTCTTCACGGACTGAGCAAATTTCAATAGAATGCAATGGACATTCATTCCTATGGTGCCTCTTGGTGCATCTAGGACAGAAAATGGCCAAGGCTCTCTCTGCTTCCTCCTGCTTTCTCTTAATGTGTATAGTGTCCATTTGTAAGGCAAGTGTTTGTAACATCTCACTCTTGAAATATTCCAGCATGTTTCTAATTTCACCCTTGATGGATGAGTTGGAAGAGGATGTACTGACCATAGGTTGACTACCCCTACCCTTTTTCCTAGATGCCCTAGAATGGTTTCTAAAGACAAACTTGATATCCTCATAGGGTAATTGGTAGATATCTCCTCCTACTAACAAGAGTAGGGTATCCAAAAGATCTTCCCTTACTTCCCTAAGTGGGACTAACTTTAGTGACTCATGTTCAAGTATGCACCTAGCTCTTTTGTAACTAAGATGGAATCTTTCTCCATAATCCTCTACGGATTCATCATTTCCTATGGTCATCCATGAAATTTCCTTTGTAGTATTCTTTGACCTACAATAGTCTTGATACTTGTTGTTAAAGGTTTATTGCATCTAAGCCCAAGTTGTGATACTATCGCCAGATAAACCCATGAACCAGTGTAATGTTGCATCGTTGAGGGTAGATGGAAATAGTCTTAACTTCTGCTCATCATCTGTATAGTCATAGGTTCAGCATATAACATCAAACTCAAATATGAAAGTGTCGGGACCTTCTGTGGTTAGGCCATGGAAATGAGGTAGGGAAAAGGGGCTTGTATTTTTCATCTTAGTGTCCCCATTGGTTTCCTGGATGGGGAAGGCACCCTCAACTATCTCTCTATTCTCTTTTTCATTTATGTTTTCAGCCATTGGTTCAGTAGGAATGGGTTCTTCTTCTTCTTCTTCCCCTGTAGGTCCTTCAAATATGTCAGGTTTCTCACCTAAGGGTTCCTCAAATTCACAGTCGCCAAAGCAGAGGGAAGGTTGGCTATTTGATGCAGTGGGGTTATTTGGAAAAAATTTCCCTAAGTTATCCTTATTCCTACGAGGCATGAAATGAAATGTTTTTGGTTTGGATTTGTGTTTTTTTTTTTCAAACTTGGAGAGTAGTTTTCAGAATTGAAATTGCTAATTAAATGAAAACTACTGGCTTGATGAAAAAAATACTTGTTGAACTGAAATCCTACTTGCAAAATGGAAAGGAAAGCAGAAAATGTAGAATGAAAAAGGAAGCATCTAAATTACTTTTGCAGAAATAAACTAATGGTAGAATATTAGAGACAAGAAATAGAAGAAAGAAGCAGTAATCACATATTACTCAAAAACCTCCTTGGAAACAACACCAAAAAGTGATGAGCGCCAGTATTATAGCAAGAATGTTGCAACTCCTGGGCTACCATCTTTACTTTATCAACTCAGGGTCCGTACAAACTTGGAGGTGAGAGTGCTGTATACACAAGTAAAAGTGATGGTTCTGCCTTTTGTCATTGTTTAGCTGGCGAGAGACCATTGCAGTTTTCGAGCCATAATTCTATGGAGTCAGAAGAATCTCAGTTTCTTGGTGGAGGAAGGGGAATTCTACTCTAAGGGAGAGCTACTCTACTGCAATAATGAAAAAGACCGAAATTCAATGCTAAATCACACAATTTCCTAACTAACTGCCAAGAAACTATGCTTTGCAATAATTCTAAATTAACATGAACCTGTTGTGGTCACCAACAACCCCCCTCTTTGTTTGATATTAGCAATAACACCAAGCAAAGGGGGACCCTTAACAAAAAAATCCAAAAAATATTTTTATCAAAATTTTTGTATTTTAACTCCCTAAAGCTAGATCGCATTGCGAAGAGAAAGTGAAGTGTTTCCTATGCGCATAAATAAGCTGCGAAGAAGCGACGCGAAATTCATCACATCGCATATATTGAAAGCGCTCTTAAATGAAAAATCTTAAGGAATCGCCGACGGCCGATATGCGACGTCGCATATCGCAACATTGCATAAGCAACACATAGTGATTGAATGAAAAACGCGATCTGCGATCTTGCGATCTGCGATCTGCGATCTTACAATCTGCGATCTGCGATCTGCGATGAATGAGACTATCAATTCCTGCGATGACACTTCTTGACATCGCAATCCTCGATACTGCGATGCGAATCGCAGAAACCACTCATCACAATATTTCCTCGACATAGTCTGTAAACCCAAAATTGAGCGCGCACCTTAAGGGAAATTAATGATTATACGCCTGAGTATCCAAGAATGATTGTGTTGCGTTTTTCGAAGAGTCAAGTCATTATGAGTGTCATGATTATGCATTCATTAGAACGTAAAGCTTTCATGTCAATATTTTCGTCATTTCTCTTTTCCTTTGCGTAAACTGTAAGGCAGCAACTAATATAAATCAATATGCAGGAAACATCTAAGGAAAAGGGGAAAGCGCCAATACTAGGAGAACAGAGAGGAGATGCCTTCGCAAATGGTTGCCGCATGCAGCAGGACCATGGATTCCAGAGTATCACTCAACAGATACTGATGGAAATATACTATCCAAGACTCAGAGTCAAAGGCGCACAAAAGCAGCATGTTTACAAAAGATCCTGAAGCTCAGACTGGGTAAAGCAAAAAGAAAAACGCTAAAGAGGGAAGACGCTCCAGAAAAGCCTGGAACAAAGAACAGAAGCAATTTTCAATACAGAAGATTGTTCAGGCAATGAAATCCCTAACTCATTGAGTCATTCACACGGCCGAAAACCGAAATAGCAACAACACAATCAGTTTGAAAGAAATCTAGGTTATACTAAGTATACACATAGCGAATACACCCAGCTAGAGGAAGATTTTCGAAAATATCTTCTAGTTTGTCAGAAAGAGGTGCCAGCTCTTGTTATTTCTACTTTTATCGCTCGAACGAAAGGAAAAGACAACCAACCGACTCTTTCCAGGCGAATGTTGCATTGCTTACAGCACTAAGGAGCAGATACAAAAACGATTAGAAATTAGATTCAATTTTTAGAAATAAATTTGTTTTAGTAAAAGGGCGGTCATTTGAAGCCGTTTCCTAAATTTGTGTAATTAAGATTAATTAGTTAGTAGTATTTAACCCTTCTCATGGCATTTGGAGAAGGGTCCAGAAATTTGTCAAAAAACTTGTCCTCAGAACATGCACTTTTGCACCCTCGGAGGGGGTTTTTGATGAATGGATGGATCGATATTTATTTATGTTTGCATTTTAATGTCTGCTACTGATGTTGCACTTCTGTACTCTTAGTAGATATTAGAACAAGTAGAGATAAATCGTTATTGCTTGAAGTTTGTGAGTGAAATCAGTCATAAATGGTACTTTTATCTCTTGACCAATTTCTGCTTATATTCTTAGAGTGATATGCAGCTGAGTTTGTTTATATGTTAATTTATGAATGTGTGGGTTACCATTTGGCACTTCTGTACAGTGGAGTCATTTATTTGTGCTTGACATATGAATAACTTATTATGCGATATGTTGTTCACAATTGTTTTGCCTAACTTTTTATGCAGAATGGTTTATCTTAATTGATTTATATTCTTATGATAGCTGAATGATCTTTATTACCAGTTATTGTTCGAAATCTTTTTAGATCGCATAATAGAGGAAATCTACCCTGGGTTAGCGTAGATTAGATGTGTTGTTTTTGTTAGATTACAATAGCATAGAGTCAGTTTAGAAGTTAGAATTAAATTAGCTTAAAATACTTCTAGATCAGCATCATCAAACTCTACACATACACACACCCCTTAGATTGGGAAACTGGTCCCATTATCCCCAGTCGAACCCGCTATACCAAACGGACAAGGAGCTGCCAACCAAGTTCCGGACCGGGTGGGTATCCCCCTTTTTATTGACCCGATTTTAGGGCCCTCAACATATTTGGCGCTAGAAGGAGGGCACGAACTATGAATGGCACCTAAATCAAAATCTAAATACCATTCTGAGAGTAAATCACCGTCATCAACTCCCCCGACTTCTCCAGTACGGTTAAATCCGGAGTTAGAAGTCGCTCGAGTATCCACCGCTACTACATACCCTAATATATCAGACCAACTTATCATTGAACCCCCTGAAATTCAAACTTTGATTCGTAAACTCCAGGGATTCTCTATTTTTAATCAGAGGTCTGATAAATCTCAAAGCAGCGTGACTTCGCAGTACAATCCTGCTCATCCCCTGACCAGATTGAAAAGTGAAAAGTTTGGCATCCAGCCAACTGAACTTCCCCTCCCCACCAGGAAAAGAGCAAGGAAAACACCACCAGAGTCTGACAGTGAGACTCTTTCATCTACTTCGTCCATTTCAACTCCCTCACCGCGAAGTCAGCCACCCACATCTTCATTCCAAATCACTCATCCATCTTCCACAACCCTTCCTCTTCAATCATCAAAGATTATAATATCTTCATCTTCTCAGCATCAGGGATCACCCTCTGCACTTTCATTAACTAGCATCTCAACGATGGCCCAGTCTCCATGGAACAATCCTGGGGCGGTTTTAATGCCTCCACCCCGGAGCCCAATACCGGCCCATCCTGAGAAATGGCTACCTAAATTCAATCCAGAAACATGCATGCTAGCTGAAGAGCATATCAATAATTTCATGCTTTTTGTTAATCTCAATGGAGTTACCAACGAAGATGCTTTTGTCCGGCTTTTTCCCTATACAATGCAAGGAACAGCTGGGTCATGGTACTTTTCATTACCTTCCAGGTCTATCACAAGTTGGGACATTTTTCAAATTCAATTCCTTACCAAGTTCGGTGATGACAGATCAACAGCGACATTGATCAATGACCTATCCAATCTTAAAGCTGAGGCTAGAGAACCCATTAAAGATTTCAATTTACAGTTCAATAATATCCTCAACAAAATTCTCGCTGCTTCTCAACCCAGAGAGGAAGTAAGATGTGAATGGTATATCACGACCTTACCATCAAACCTGGCTATCTTCGTAGATAGGGCAAACAAGACGACCTTAGTTGAAAACTTGACAGAGGCGTTAGCAGTAGAAAAACATGTAGTAGCCCTAGAAAAGAGATCTGCATAGAGGAACGCAAATCTAAGAAAATCTCTTTCAAAGAAGACACCAAGAAGAAACAAACGAAAGATCCTTTCGATTTGGAAGGATTACAAAAAGTGTTAAAGGCCATGTACAATGAGATGATTGACATAAGAAAACAAGTAGCAGAAACTTCTTCAAAAAATCCCTACAGAGCTTTTAAAAGAAATCCTCCCATGGATGTGAAACCACCCAATGCTGTCTCAAACGTCGAATCTGAAGAAGAAGAAGAAGAAGAGAATACCACTGAAGGGCAGATCGATGAGGAAGAAGTTGTAGAACTACAAGGAATGTGGGATTTCATCCTCCCACAAGAAGAAGATCAAGAAGCATTTCCGGTTAGCACACGAAGCAAAAATCAACTTGATCCTCCCCAAACTACCCCTAAACAGAAGGGTGCAAGCCCTGCAACAAAAGATAAGGTCGCAACAAAGAAAACAACCGCTAGAGCGACCCAATTTAGCCCAGTCCAATCAGATCAAGCACCTCCATCAAGAACACTGATAATGTCGGATGAAATGGAGTATAACATTATCGATGACATGAAAAAGACTAGGGCTAATATCACTCTTTGCGAGTTGATAAAATTGAAACATCAACAGAAAATAATGATGAAAGAATTACATGCCATACCTACTACATCTTTACCTACAGCTGTAGCTTCCCACAACATGGGAAGACCTCCAACCAACATGATCAATAAGATTGATCCAAATGACATCGCCTTGATTGGAGGAAGATCAAGATCTCATACTCCTCCTTTTCTTCTCACTTATGAAATTTTCAATAAAAACGTGCACAATTGCTTGGTTAATTCGGTGCTTCGACGAATATTTTACCCAGATCAATATGTGCCAAATTGAATGTTCAACCACAAAAATCCGCAGTGCGCATAGTTCAACTTGATCGATCTCAAGTCGAAGTGATTGGTGAACTTAATCAAGTGACCATAAGATTGTCGTCTAACCCGAAGGTATGCCAGGTTATCGACATTCTAGTAGCTGATATCCCTGAATTCTATGGTTTGATTCTTAGCAGGGATTGGTCCGAAAAACTCCACGGATATTTCTCAACCGACTAGTCGCACATGTGGTTACCCTACAACGGTAAACCGAATCAAATAAAGGTTGAACGAGAGTTGCACCAAAAGTACATAGTGACGGAATTGGAAGGAGAGAATGAAGCAATAGCATACAACATCAGTATCATAGGCAATTACTCAGTAGATTCCTTCCTCGGCAATTTCAATGCTCATACCTCCCCTTACTTAGAAAATTCATTTTTGTCCCAAGTTGAAATTTTTTCCCAAATTGATAATTCAAAGTGTGTTAATTTTTTAGATAACCCTATAAATACATCTTTGTTTTGGAAATTATATTTTGATGGCTCTAAATCTAACGAGGGAGCAGGAGCAAGATGCGTTCTGATTAGCCCAGACGGAAATAAGACCATGCTTACATGCAGACTTGAGTTCGATTGCACAAACAATACAGCGGAATATGAGGCCTTGGTGCAAGGCCTATACAAAGCAATCGGGTTGAACGTTAAGTACCTTCAAGTCTTTGGAGATTCTGAGATTGTCATCAAATAGGTACATAACACCATACATTGCCTATCAGGTCATTTGAAGCACTATCAATCTTTAGTACAAGATTTGACTGCACATTTCATAGCATTCAATATTTCGTCAATCCCAAGACTCCAAAATGCGAGCGCAGACCTGTTAGCTAACGTAGCCTCTAGACTTATTCCCTCCGAAGATTTTAGTCCAGATAGATTCTTAATAGAATTAATCTTTAGACCATCCATCCCTGACAACATCACCAACTGGAGAGTATTCAACGACGATCCTGACATTGTAAATTTCCTCACTTCTGAAGGATCCTACTCAAACCAAATAATTGACGAAGACCATCATGATCACCAAATACAACAAAATAGCACTGATAATGCTATACCTAAATCGGTGGTTAAGTTAGAAGACTTATATGATTTAAAAAGTCGGTTTAAAAGGTCTGCCAATTCTAAACTCTACAGTTCGAATCTGAACTATGAATTAGTGAACCTAGGAACCGACGAGAAGCCACAAAACGTTAATCTAGGCCATGGCCTAGCCCCTGAAGAAAAATTAGCATATATCCGTCTTCTGAGACAATACAAAAACGTTTTTTCCTGGAATTACGATGAGCTGAAGACATACGACACTTCTATCATTCAACACACTATCCCTATGATTGACAATGAAAAACCTGTCTAGCAGAAACTCAGAAAAATCCACCCCAACTTAGAAAATCAGATAAAGACTGAGCTAAATAAGTTGTTGAGAGCCAAAATAATTTTCCCCGTCAGACATTCCAAATGGGTATCCAATATGGTGCCCGTTAGAAAGAAAAACAGAGATATTAGGATCTATATCGATTTCCAGAATCTCAACAAAGCCTGTCAAAAAGACAATTTTCCCCTCCCACCTATGGAGCAAATATTACAGGCAGTAGCAGGCTCAGAATTAATGTCTTTTCTGGATGGATTTTCAGGATACAATCAAGTGCTAGTACACCCCGATGATCAGTTAAAAACCACATTCCGAACTAAATGGGGCACATACGCATATCGGAAGATGCCATTTGGTCTGATCAATGCCGGCGCTACCTTTCAGAGAGCCATGGACATCGCATTTAAAGGTTTAGTCAATAAATCTGTAGTGATTTACCTGGATGATATAACAGTGTACTCCAAGAAGCGAAGCGACCATCTCAAAGGCTTGAAACAAATCTTTCAAAGATGTTTAAGGTATGGGATTTCACTTAACCCAAAGAAATCTTTTTTCGCATTAAGTGAAGGGAAATTGCTAGGATTCATAGTGTCAAAATCTGGTATTCACATTGAACCTGACAGAATCAAAGAAATTTCCGAAATATCCATGCCCCATAACAAAAAGGCCATGCAATCTTTCCTTGGTCAAATCAATTTTGTAAAGAGGTTTGTCCCGGATTTTTCACGTATTATTTCTCCTTTACAAAATATGATAAAAAAGAATTCAAATTTTAAATGGGGTCAAGATGAGCATGAAGCATTCAACTTGATCAAACAAGCTATCATCAACGCTCCATCTTTAGCGACCCCAAATTTTTCAGAATCTTTTATCTTATACACATTTGCCTCAGAGAAATCTTATGTCGCGATTTTAACTCAAGCAAATCAAGAGAAGGCGGAAGCTCCAATCGCATTTTTTAGCTCGAACTTACAAGGTGCTGAACTCAATTATTCAGACGTGGAAAAACAGGCATATGCTATTTTCAAAGCGATCAAGTATTTCAGACCTTTCTTACTTAAAGCCCATACCAAAGTCGTAGTACCGTTTCCGGCGGTAAGAAACCTTCTGATACAGAAGGATGTGGGTGAAAAGAGAGCAAATTGGATTACTGCCTTACAAGAATACGATCTTGAGATCAAGCCAGCAAACATCGTAAGAGGTCAAGGCTTCTGCAAGATGTTAGCTGGAGCATCGCAAATTCCTGAGAACTCATCTGAAGAGGTACATACGTATGAGGTAAGCCTAAACGACGCAGAATCATTATATGCTGACACCCTTTATTATCTTAAGAACGGGTATGCTCCATCACACCTGGACCACACCAAGAAAAGAGCTCTGAGATTGAAAGCTAAATAATACCAGCTCATAAATGATGTTCTGTTTAAAAGGAATTACGATTTTGTACTTCTTAGGTGTCTTGAGAAAACTGAAGCCGAAAAGGTTTTGCAGGAACTCCACGATGGACCAGCAGGTGGACACTATGCTGGAGAAGCTACTGCACATAAAATCTTACGTGCAGGATATTATTGGCCCACGCTGTTCAAAGACTCATTCAATTACGTAAGGAAATGCCAAGTCTGCCAGACTGCTGCAGGGAAACAAAGGAAATCGTCCATGCCACTACAGTCGGTTAACATCGAGCAACCATTCAGCCAATGGGGCTTGGACATAATAGGTGAGATCGTTCCTCACTCTTCTAAGCAGCATAGGTATATCCTCACGGCAACAGATTATTTTACTAAATGGGTAAAGAAGTTCCTCTCAAGACAGCTAATTCTGAAAACATTATTGAATTCATAGATCAATTTATAATCACTAGGTTTGGATTGCCAACGGCCTTAATGTTTGATAATGCCTCATACTTTTCTGGAAATACAATGACTGAGTTTGCACTTAAAAGAGGGTTCAAACTGAAGTATTCTGCCAACTACTATCCGCAAGGTAATGGGTTGGCTGAATCAACAAACAAAAACCTAATCAGGATTATTAAAAGAACAGTCGACCAAAACCAAAAGAATTGGCACAAAGCGTTGGTAAATGCTTT
The DNA here is from genome assembly GCA_031772625.1 of Pinus tabuliformis. Classification (NCBI taxonomy): domain Eukaryota; kingdom Viridiplantae; phylum Streptophyta; class Pinopsida; order Pinales; family Pinaceae; genus Pinus; species Pinus tabuliformis. The sequence continues at coordinate 694,475,225 of CM062815.1, forward strand.
ATGGGCAGATAGAATTACTAAGAAAGCTTCAATCGGCACTTCTCCCTTTAATTTAGTTTATGGGAAAGAAGTGGTTCTTCCAACTCACTTAGTCATTCCCTCTTTGTCTTTAGTACAATACATAGATGAAGTATCTACTTCCTCCTTACAACTGAGACAAATGGAAATAATCAAACTAGAAGAACGACGAGAACAAGCTAAGAAAACCCATGCTCACCACCAAGCGCTAATAAAATCCTCTTTTGACTCAAGCATAATGACCAGAAAAAACTTTCAGATGGGAGATTTAGTTTTGAAATGGGATAAGGCTCATGAAGAAAAGGGCAAACATATGAAATATCAGAAGCTGTGGCTTGGTCCTTTTTAGATTGTAGAAGTCATAGGCCCATCGACGTTTGTGTTGCAGGATTTGGTAGGTAGAAGAGATTCTTTGCTTGTGAATGGACAGATTCTTAAAATGTATTTTCCATAGAAGATCATTCTTCTATTTTTGTAGGATAGTTTTAGTTTTTTTTATTTGTTTTTCTCTTTCTTATAAATAAAACCGGTTGTAAATGATCATCAAAAAGGATTCATGAAAGAGCACACCAATCCTCTATCAGATTTTGATTTCGCTTGTACAAGTAGCAAAACTTTTCGAAAAATCTGATTTTTATTATTGACAAATAGAGTTAACTTTAGCTTGAATATGATGTTAGTTTCAACCTCAAAAAACTTTGATGAAAGCAACCTTTGGTAAAAAATTGTTTTATATCAGCACAATGAAAGGTATCAATAATAAAATAAATATTCTCTGTAAAGCTGCTGTTTTCAAACTCTATTATTGTCGTCCAGAGCTTTCTAAAGGAAAAACAATGACTTCCTCCTTGCTAAATGAAATCGCAGCATTCAGAGGAACAACCCGAGAAAACACTATATCTCAAAGAATAAGAGGTCTCATCACGAGCCGGCTTATCATGATCACAGATATTATAACTTGCTGACTTTGCCAATACTCTCTATCAAAACAGGGCAACGACTCAAGATTGTTGCAATCAAAAGACAAGGGGTCTCATCACGAGCCAGCTTGTTCAGCAAAAGTGTAAATCAAGTGAATGACTGTGTCATAATTTGGCCACCAAACCAAGACATTGTTCTTTAGAGAATAAAAAAGGAAAAAGTGTCAAAAAGGATTTTTCTCTGAAATGTTGTAAATAACCTCAAGCAGGAAAAAGGATCATTGTTGGATAACATGGTAACCCTGTCGAGGCTATGGACGCTTGCGGGCAGCAGAGGCTCTACCTACGACAAATGAGCATATTTTAAAAAGCCAGTACGCAGAGAAGACCTTATTTTATCTTTAAAAAGACCGAGTAATGTCTGGTATGAATGCAAGAACTAAGCATGAGGAAGCAGACAATTGGAATATGAAAAGGTTGAGACAAAGTATCATTGACAGGATAAGGAGTAATGTACTCTATTTGTCCATAACAAAATTTAGACATATGAAAATTTTTCTGTTTCGGAAGTGGAAATTCAATAGAAAAGCAGAGATAACTGGTTCTTCACAGTGAATCGCCATTGTTGTGGTCACCAACAACCCCCCTCTTTGTTTGATATTAGCAATAACACCAAGCAAAGGGGGACCCTTAACAAAAAATCCGAAAAATACTTTTATCAATTTTTTTGTATTTTAACTCCCTAAAGCTAGATCGCATTGTGAAGAGAAAGTGAAGCGTTTCCTATGCGCATAAATAAGCTGCGAAGAAGCGACGCGAAATTCATTGCATCGCATATATTGAAAGCGCTCTTAAATGAAAAATCTTAAGGAATCGCCGACGGCCGATATGCGACATCGCATATCGCAACATCGCATAAGCAGCACACAGTGATTGAATGAAAAACGTGATCTGCGATCTGCGATCTTACAATCTGCGATCTGCGATGAATGAGACTATCAATTCCTACAATGACACTTCTTGACATCGCAATCCTCGATACTGCGATGCGAATCGCAAAAACCACTCATCGCAAGATTTCCTTGACATAGTCTGTAAACCCAAAATTGAGCGCGCACCTTAAGGGAAATTAATGATTGTACGCCTGAGTATCCAAGAATGATTGTGTTGCGTTTTTTGAAGAGTCAAGTCATTATGAGTGTCATGATTATGCATTCATTAGAACTTAAAGCTTTCATGTCAATCTTTTCGTCATTTCTCTTTTCCTTTGCGTAAACTGTAAGGCAGCAACTAATATAAATCAATATGCAGGAAACATCTAAGGAAAAGGGGAAAGCGCCAATACTAGGAGAACAGAGAGGAGATGCCTTCGCAAATGGTTGCCGCATGCAGCCGGACCGCAGATTCCAGAGTATCACTCAATAGATACTGATGGAAATAGACTATCCAAGACTCAGAGTCAAAGGCGCACAAAAGCAGCATGTTTACAAAAGATCCTGAAGCTCAGACTGGGTAAAGCAAAAAGAAAAACGCTAAAGAGGGAGGACGCTCCAGAAAAGCCTGGAACAAAGAACGGAAGCAATTTTCAATACAGAAGATTGTTCAGGCAACGAAATCCCTAACTCATTGAGTCATTCGCACGGCCGGAAACCGAAATAGCAACAACACAATCAGTTTGAAAGAAATCTGGGTTATACTAAGTATACACACAGCGAATACACCCAGCCAGAGGAATATTTTCGAAAATATCTTCTAGTTTGTCAGAAAGAGGTGCTAGCTCTTGTTATTTCTACTTTTATCGCTCGAACGAAAGGAAAAGACAACCAGCCGACTCTTTCCAGGCGAACGTTGCATTGCTTACAGCACTAAGGAGCAAATACAGAAACGGTTAGAAATTAGATTCAATTTTTAGAAATAAATTTGTTTTAGTAAAAGGGCGGTCATTTGAAGCCATTTCCTAAATTTGTGTAATTAAGATTAATTAGTTAGTAGTATTTAACCCGTCTCATGGCATTTGGAGAAGGGTCTGGAAATTTTTCAAAAAACTTGTCCTCAGAACATGCACTTTTGCACCCTCGGAGGGGGTTTTTGATGAATGGATGGATCGAGATTTATTTATGTTTGCATTTTAATGTCTGCTACTGATGTTGCACTTTTGTACTCTTAGTAGATATTAGAACAAGTAGAGATAAATCGTTATTGCTTGAAGTTTGTGAGTGAAATCAGTCATAAATGGCACTTTTATCTCTTGACCAATTTCTGCTTATATTCTTAGAGTGATATGCAGCTGAGTTGTTTATATGTTAATGTATGAATGTGTGGGTTATCATTTGGCACTTCTGTACGGTGGAGTCATTTATTTGTGCTTGACATATGAATAACTTATTATGCAATATGCTGTTCACAACTGTTTTGCCTAACTTTTTATGCAGAATGGTTTATCTTAATTGATTTATATTCTTATGATAGTTGAATGATCTTTATTACTAGTTATTGTTCGAAATCTTTTTAGATCGCATAATAGAGGAAATCTACCCCGGGTTAGCGTAGATTAGATGTGTTGTTTTTGTTATATTACAATAGCATAGAGTCAGTTTAGAAGTTAGAATTAAATTAGCTTAAAATACTTCTAGATCAGCATCATCAAACTCTACACATACACACACCCCTTAGATTGGGAAACTGGTCCCATTATCCCCAGTCGGACCCGCTATACCAAACGGACAAGGAGCTGCCAACCAAGTTCCGAACCGGGTGGGTATCCCCCTTGTTGTTGACCCGATTTTAGGGCCCTCAACAGAACCAAATGCTACTATTTAAGCATGGAAGTAAACAACATCAAACATCACTAATGTGCAAGGGACTGAAATAAATATTTTTTTGTCTTTTTCTCTTTTCATGAAAAATTAAGTGTGAAAACTAATTTATTTTGGTGATGTGGCAAGTGAATTAAGGATGTTGGAGGATGGTTGGAAGGGTAACGAGATGGTTGGATGGTATGGGAGACCCCTGGGTAACCTTTGGTGGCTTCCAAGAGGTTTTCCCCCAATTCAACTTCAAAACAGACCATTATTGGAAAACCTATAGGATGTACTAGAATCCTAGAGGATTCCCCGTAAACCTACAGGATCCAGCTGAGAGAAAAATGGGAGGTGTTGGAGGTGATGGAAGGCTTAGGGAAGGTGGTTTATGGGTGGAATCAAGTGAGAAAAGGTCTAGGATCACCCAGAAGTCAACAACAGGATAGAATATGGTTGGATTCACTCAATGTGCTTGGAATAATTTCTATGTAAAATGATGAAAACTAGTGAAGGCAATGGTGAAAACAAGGAATAACTATGGTGGGTGAAGTGGAAGGTGGTTGTTGGCTATGAAGCCATTTCCTACTCCTAAAGAACCTGCTCTACATAAAACATGTATAATTTCCAAAAAGCTATGTAAACAAGAAGCATTCTCATAAGCTAGAAAAACAAAATTAATGAACTAACTACCTACATTATGCATGAGGAAAGTTGTTGAAAAGAATGAAAGCATGGATTAGATCTATTGCAAGAATGAATATTGAAGAGATGGAAATGAAATCCTACTTTGCAAGACTGATCAAATGCTAATTTAAATACCGTAAACTCTAAAGCTAATACAAGAAATAGAAATTTGTGTTTTTGGGGCTGCATAAGGGTCCCTTCCTCAAATCATGAGCCCAAAGGAAGGAAATGAGGCCAAGACACCTACTGACAACTTTGTGGTGCTACTTTTATCCCTACTAACTTGCTACTGAAGTATGACACAAATGGAAGCAAACTAATAAACAACCAATCTGATATACACTACTTGTAATTAAAATACATCTAAAGGCAAATTAACAATGAAGCCATGAGAATAATCTAAACATACAGATAGAAGAAAGAGGAGCCCTAGCTGCTAGGGTTGGGCCCTAACCCAAGAGCTTTATCCCTCTGAGTTAACTCGGTGTTGGCTCAAAAAATAACTCATTCTTATTACGAAGACAGAAAATTACATCAATAAAACTTCCACAAGTCTGGAGCTCGAAAATAACTTAGAGTTTTACAACAAAAATTCAAATCCTAATGAGGCTCTAGGCATCTCTACTTATACAACTAAATTCCCCAACGACTTCCTTAAAATTAGGGAGGCTCAGCTCCCAAACTCGAGATAAACTAGCTCTTTGTCTCTCACTTGCTCGGCTGCCTTCTAATCCTCATGACTTGGTTTCTTACACTCCAAGCTGGTGTGATAAATGGAGGAATATTCGAATGGGGGAGAAGTAAATGAGGAGGATTTACCTCCTATAATCCCTCTCCCTTGTCCCATTCAAGTTTCAACCTTATTCTTTGCCAAAATTCCTTGATTTTCTCCTTCAATCCTGCATTCAATGAATATTAGTCTAGTAAGCATAATATCCAACTCTAACTCATCTCATAAACAAAATATAATAAAAAACATGTAATATGTTGTGAGAAATGTTGGTTTGACTAAGCTAGGAGGTGAATTAAGGCCCATATAATTACCCAATGATGAGGCTCATCACTTCTTATGACAAATTTTCAATGGAAGTATTGTCTGTGTACCTATTGTCATTTATGAGTACCTCCCTAGTTAAGACGAAGTGTTGAAATGTAACTAGTATCTGTCTTCATAATTATGATGTAATAATTGTAATTGTCAAAAGAAAGAAAAAGAAAAAAAATATTTTTGTAAATGAAAATTATATATTGGTCTCTTACCCATGATATTAGGTTGTGCACCCATTGTGTGATCTAGGGAGTCAAGGTAAAAAATCAAAATGTAAAACCCCTTAAAGGGCTCTTGTATCAATGTAAAGAAATATAATTTATATCATGAAAATATCTAGATATTTCCCAAGAGATCAGGTTGGCTAGCCCTAAGGGTCACCGTAGAAGAGGCTTAAGGACCCTCTCAAATGACTTTATATTAGAGAGGAAATAAACCTACAAAGACACACTTATACATTTGAATTTCAAAAGGACATATGAGGCAGAAAAAAATGTGAAGATGAGGAAGAAGGACAACATATTTGAAAGTTTTTTTTTGGTATTGGTTCTAGTTTATGTCTCTCATTAGCAGTCAATGTAGGTTTTAACCCCGTACAGAAATTACCTACATATGAATTCTAAAACACAAAAAATAAACAATGCGAGATCATAACACATAAAACACATATACACAGAGATTTCCCCTGGATCCCAAAACTGGGACTACTAGCTTGATTTTTCATTATGTTCCTTTCAATGTTACAATACATATTTATACATGCTGAAGCATCCAATACCATGGATTGAAAACCATCGCGTCCAATACCATGGATCGAAAACCATCGTGTCCAATACCATGGATCGAAAACCATCACGTCCAATACCATGGATCGAAAACCATCGTGTCCAAAAAAAAACATGTGCGAAAATCATGCACAAAACCATAGGTGGGTCTGCCCAACCTAACATAGGGTCCAAAACCAAAATTTTCCAGGGTGCTGCCCTGGACCACATAAAGTGGTGTTACGGGTGCCCTTTAAACCCCCTGTTAACTAGGTATAAAGAATATAACACAACCCAACATTCTCCCACTTGTTGTTTTCTTTCCACAGGGGGCCACAAGAGAGCTTAGTCATTTTCCCAGCCCTAAAATGCCCATTGTCTCTCTACACCAAAAGAACTTCTCAGAGCTCACAAATTTTGTCAATGCATCTACAGTATTCTTCAAAGTGTCCACCTTTACCAGCAACACCTTTTCTCCTTCTATCATATCCCTCACAAAGTGATGTTGAACATCAATGTGCTTTGTCTTTGAATGATATGCAGGGTTCTTTGCCAAGAAAATTGCACTTTGGCTGTCACAGTCTACCCTTAGAGCCTCCTGTACTAACCCGATACTTGAAGACAATCTCTACAACCAAACTGCTTCCTTGCTTGCATGACTGGATACCATGTATTCTGCCTCTATAGTTGATAGTACCACTACAGATTGTTTCTTACTCATCCAACTGACTGCACCTCCAAATAGGTTAAACACATACCCACTTGTAAATCTTCTTTGATCCAGATCTCCAGCCTAGTCTGCATCAACAAAACCATGAATATCCAACACTATGTCCAATCGTCGTCTTCCTTGGTAGCATAGACCATAATCACTAGTGCCATGCAAATACCTAAGAACATGCTTCACTGTTGTCCAATGCTCCTTTCCTAGTTTTGACATAAACCTGCTCAATACTCCCACTGCATGTGCAATGTCAGGTCTAATATAGACCATTGCATACATCAGGCTACTGACTGTAGTTGCATATGGAATACGGGACATGTCCTCTTCCTCTTCTTGTCTTTTGGGACATTGTTCAGCAGATAACCTCACACCTACAGGAATAGGAACCTTCACCGGTTTACTATCTTGCATATTAAACCTCTGCAGTATTGCCTTGACATACTTCCTCTGGTTTAACCAGAGCTTCCTCTTTTCCCGATCTCTTTTAATTTCCATGCCGAAAATATAGTTTGAAACACTAAGATCTTTCATGTCGAATTTGGAGGCCAAATGGGTCTTAAAATCCTGGATAATTTCTTTGTCATTCCCAACCAGCAACATATCATTCACATACAAGACCAGATAAATAACATGGTCACCAATTAATTTAAAATACACATTGATCTGCTTTGCTTCTGGTGAAGCCAAGTCCCCATATAAATGTATCAAATTTCTAATACCACATCCTTGGTGATTGTTTTAACCAATACAAAGACTTCTTTAACTTGCATACCAGTTCTTTCTTACCCTTCGCTGTAAAGCCTTCAGGTTGCTTCACGTAGATTTCCTCTTCCAGATCCCCATGAAGAAATGTTGTCTTCACATCCATCTATTCTGCCTCAAAATCAAAAGCAGCAACAACAGATAAAAGTAATCTAATAGAAGTTACCTTGGCAACAGGAGAAAAAATATCACCAAAATCAATTCCCGACACCTGGGAATAACCTTTTGCTACCAACTGAGCTTTGTATTTCTCCACTTTTCCTTTTGCGTTTGTCTTCTTTTTGAACACCCATTTGCTACCAATGGGTTTCCTTCCAGAAGGCAACTCCACCAGATCCCAGGCCTCATTTTATGCAAAGATGCCATTTCATCAACCATGGCCTCTTTTTAGAATTTTCCATCCTCTGAATCTACTGCTTCCTTCACAGTTCTGGGATCATTGTCAGTAATAGATAAAGCAAAATTTGAACAAAAAGCATATGGACTATACCTTTCAGGCTGCCTTCTTTCTCAAACTGATCTTCTCATAGCCAGATTTTGTGGCTCTTCATCTTCTAATTGCTCCTCTGGTGTAGAGTCTGATTCTTCCTCCTTTAGCTCAAACTCTAACTTCTCAGGTTCCTTTTGTTGGACTTCATGTTTAATAACATCTTTCACCTCTCTGTACACCACATCTCGGTTGTACACAACCTTTCGTGTGACTCGGTTCCAAAGCTTATAACCCTTTCAACCATCCTTATACCCAATAAAGATGCACTTTTCATATTTACTATCCAACTTGGTTCGTTTCTCCTTTGGAAGATGTACATATGCATCACATCCAAATACCCTCAGATGTGAAAGAGAGGGTTTCTTACCAGTCCATACCTCTTGTAGAGTCTTATCCTCCAACGCTGATGAAGGTGGCCTGTTGACCAGGTAACATGTAGTATCCACCGCCTCTGCCCAGAATTCCTGTCCTAACCCGACACCACTGAGCATGCTTCTTGCCCTTTCCGTCAATGTATTATTCATTCTTTCTGCAACTCCATTTTGCTGAGGTGTATATGGAGTAGTCTTCTGTCGTGCTATACCACACTTCTTACAGAATTCTTCAAATTCCTCACTGCAAAACTCTCCACCATTATCTGTCCTTAGCACCTTTATCTTCTTCTCTGTCTGGTTTTCCACAAGAGCCTTAAATTCTTTAAACCTGTCAAAGACTTGAGATTTCTTCTTAAGGAAATATATCCATGTATTCCTTGAGAATTCATCTATAAATGATACATAGTACACAGACTTACCCAGTGATGGAACCTTCACAGGTCCAAACACATCATTGTGTACAAGTTCTAATATCTATTTCACCCTCTTACTACCAGAGGGGAAACTTACCCGATTCTACTTCCCATATACACAATTTTCACAGAAATCAAAATCAAGAGAGCTATTACTCATACCTTCTACCATACCTTTAGCATGAAGTATCTGAATTCCCTTTTCTCCAATATATCCAAGCCTTTGATGCCACAGCATGGTCTTCTCTCTAGAGACCACTAGATTTTCTGCTCCACTTTCAGGAACCACAGAACTGTTGCACCCATCAATAACAGTGCTACCTTGTAGCTTGTACAGAGTTCCAATACAAACTCCCCACATCAAAACCAATGCTCCCTGAACCATCTTGCAGGTATCCTTCTCGAACACTGTTTTTACACCTGCATCATCTAGCTTGCTAACAGAAATCATATTTCTGGCTAATGTAGGGATATGTAGAACACCTGGAAGCGTTCTAACTGTTCCACCTTGTAACTTCAACTTTACTTTTACGCGACCAATGATTCTAGCCTTCCTGTCATCCCACAAGAAGACATCACCACCATCATATTTCTCATATTCACAAAATCACTCTCTATGGGGAGTGAAGTGAAAGGATGCACCTGAGTCAATCAACCATGCCTCATGATCTACATGTGTACTTGAAGAAGCCAAGTACACATCCCCATATTCATCTGAGGTGGTTTTTGCCTCTGCAGAAGGAGCCTCATCAGATCCCTTTCCTTTGTAAGGATATTTACATTTATAGTCCCTTTTGTAGTGCCCTCCCTTTCCACATTTCTAGCACACCACCTTTACAGGTTTTCCTGGAGATTTAGATCTCCCTTTAGATTTAGATCTCCCACTCGATGACTTATTTTTTTTTCTGTTCTAGGTCTGCCCTCATACAGACAAGGCATCACCATTTTCGCTCTCCATATTTTTCTATCTCATCTCCTCCGTCAGAAAGGATGAGATTATTTCATCAAAATGCAAGGCAGTTGCATTGCTACCTATTTCAATAACCAGACTATCCCACGAATGTGGTAGAGATCACAACAAACTGATGCACTTATCTTCATCTGAAATTTTAATATCAACAGATGCTAATTGATTACCAAAGTATTAAATGCATTCAGATGCTCAGTCACCGAGTCTCCATCTTTCATCCTCAGGTTATACATCTTTTTCTGCAGGAACAATTTATTCACCAGAGACTTAGATTGGTACAAAGTCCCTAACTTGTCCCACAAAGCCTTCGTCGTAGCTTCCCCTAATACATTTAGCAATACTGAATCTGAAACATACCATCGTATTGTGCTCTTTGCCTTCTGATCCAACTTCTTCCATTCTTCATCAGACACTCCCATTGGTTTAGTACCCGAATATACCGTGATCCACTGGTCTTTATCCACCAACAGATCCTCCATCTTGAGTTTCCACAACTCAAAACTATGACCATTAAATTTCTCGATCTCTATCTTTCCATTGCTTGCCATCTTCTTTCACCACCAGAATCGATCTCGTAGATCTCCCACTGAATAGGGCCTACCATAGGCCTGAGTGAAACCCCTCAACAACAAAGGTGTCCCCTTGAAGCCAAAATAGCTCTGATACCAAATGTAGGTTTTAACCCTGTACAGAAATTACCTGCATACGAATTCTAAAACACTGAAAATAAAAAATGCGAGATCATAACACATAAAACACATATACACAGAGATTTTCCTCTGGATCCCAAAACTGGGACTACCACTTTGATTTTTCATTATGCTCCTTTCAATGTTACAATACAAATTTATACATGCCGAAGCATCTAATACCATGGACAGAAAACCATCGCGTCCAAAAAAAAAAAACATGTGCAAAAATCATGCACAAAACTGGGTCCGCCCAACCTAACATAGGGCCCCATAAAGTGGGGTTATGGGTGCCCTTCAAACCCCCTGTTAACTACGTGGAAAGAATATAACAGAACCCAACAGTCAAATTATATGAATAAAGACAGATTGTTGTTTGGGTAGTCGGCTTGATCTTTTGGTGAATGGTCTAGTGTCTTGGTATTGTAAGTCTTCATTGAAAATTATATCTAGTGTTCATCAGATTCCATAATTGTAGGTGCTCATTGTTCAATGCAAATTGTTCTTTTGAAAAACACAATAATGACAAAGAGTTGTTAAAGAAATGAAGGCACCTAGTTTTGTTATTGTGTAAGAAATTCATGATTGATTTTCTAGTAACAAGTTGCTAATACATTATATTTGATGTATACAATGAAAAATATTTCTTCATCAAAAGAAGGCATCTAGATTTATTGTTATTTGTGAGATGCATAGTTTTTACTCTAACAAAATGTTGCTAGTAAACTATAACTTTTGTAGACAATCAACCATTTATCAAGCAACTTTACATTGGGAATTCTTCTAGATGCACCTATTAGGGTCCTATAATAATAGGATTCAAAATATTGAATTGACTATGGTCAGTATTGTAAAATTATACATACCTTTTCTTTCTGTAAATGTTTTCTATATTAAAATTAAAAAATGTAAAGAGAGTATGTCCTAAAAGAATAATCGAAGCATAGAAAAAAAGAAACAGAAGGGCAAAAAGAATAAGAAAATATAAAAAAATGAAAATATATGAATCGAAAATACAAAAACAAATCATGAAAGTGTGCAAGTCTAAATGCCACTACTATGTTACTTCTTCTGCAAATAATGGTTGTGTGCAACTTGTCAAACATGCCACAACCCATGGTAGTCAAACTACTTAATCTTGACTATGTCATGCTTTGAATTTTATTTTATAGTTAGAGAATAAAATCTGACGAATCAGCTTAATCTTGGCAAATCAGTAGATAGGTAGAGAAATAAAATGAGCTCATCAGTTTAATCTGAGCCCTTTGAAGATATAAGGTTAGAAGTAGATAGTTTGTTTTATAAAAGAAAAGGAAAGAAAAGGGTATGCTAGCCTAAATGCACCCAAATAAGTATAAAGAAGAATAAAATGTTAGGGTAGGTAATGGGTAAGTAGAAGAAAGGTTGTTGAAGTATAAAGTTGATTGGATCAAAACACATTCCTCATGCTTAGACATATGTGCCAATATGTATGATTAATTATGAAGAAAAAAGCAAAAGTTTACAAGTTAATTTAATTAACTCCCCCTCAGTCATTTTTTCCCCTATACTTACTAATTTCCTATCCACAAGCATGTTCTAGTACTTTTAATCCTTCAAGTCAAAGAGGCTCAGAGCATTTCTCTGAATTTTGGTGGGACTGGACCCTCGGCTTAATGACTTATGGGCATCGAGTGTTAGAATCCCCTACATAAAAGTGACCCCCTTCATTTCCCTAATAAAACTTGTTTTCCTAAGGTTAAACTCCATTAGCCTATGAAAAGTGAGAAATACCATGTTAAATCCCATTTCATTCAAAAACCCACAAAATATTTTATCCTAAGTTAAGTGTATGTAAAGGAAATGTACAAATATTACATTACACTTAATACTATTTTCATCTCTACTCATTTCATTTCATATTAATTTCTAATTTAATTATATAGATCCCAGAATCCCCTGTTTCTCCTATATAAATAAATCCCTATGTATTATCCCCACCCATAGTTTAACTATAAACTATAGTTTTATTCTATTCCCCCTGATGAAACCCACTTAACCCATCAATTCTTCACGGAGTTAAGTTAAACCTTCATTAAAACCCGTCTAATCTCCTAACCCCATGATTAACCCCATAATACTCACAATCCACTGTAATTGAAGCCCTTGGGCCCCCCCTAAACCTATGTCCATTTCCTCCGCGCTAGTCTGCGACCCAACTACGATCCAATCATCTACGCCCAAATCAAACAGTGCACAACCATATCGGTCGTGCTCGATGGCTGATCATTACCCGCTCGATAAAGCGGTTTTCTCCCGAACCCCAAATGCTACGTGTCAGGCACAGAGGTAGATTTGGTGGCTCGTCCTCAATACTGCCTTCACCACAAAAGCGGTGCAATGCCCTGGGAAATCGCCTCCCCGCTCAATCTAATAAACCACCTACTATTCATAATATAAAATTCCTCGGAAATTTACCCATTACCCGTTAAAACCCCGAAAACCCTCATTTTCATGCATTTTACTCAGTTACACAATGAAACCTATCAAACCCTTCCGACGCCACCTTGAGCCTCTGAGACATGATTTCATCATGGATTCCCTCTCGAACACCTTCTGGACTTTGTCCACAATTCTTCCCAGTTTTACTACAGCCTTCGATCACCTCCTCGCAAACTTGTGTTTTATTAACAAATTGTTGTATTTTGCAGGTAATTAGCAGAAGACTAGAGCTTGGATAAACAATTTTGATACTAGTCACAAAAACTTGTTTACTCTAAGACTCGAAAGGAAATCTATTTAAAAAACCTTCAATCAGAAGAAGAAAACAGTTATACATAGAATAGAGAAAGAAATCATTAACACGAAGACATTTACTCTTTAAAAAAAGGAACCAGAAAGAGCATACCAATGCTGGATTGGGCAACAGGGAATGAAAAATGGAAGTGCTAACATTATATTTTTAGCAGTTCAGGATGGATTCCTGTTTTAGTCAGTCCCTAGACTAAGAATAGGAAGTAAAATTCGAATTTGATATTAACAACAGTTTGTAAATTAATTAATTAATTCATCTTGAGTTAATTAGTTAAGGAAAAACAAACTTGAAGTCTATGTGAGGACATGCAACAGTGTATCTATTAATTGGGGAATTTATCCATCAGTTAAAGAGATAAGGATGAGTTGTAATTAGTTGGCTCAGTTAACTGAGTCAAGTCCAGTTAGATTAATTTAACAGTTTGTTAAATTAATGAGAGTTCAGTTAGTTAATGCTTCCATGCATGTAACTACTATATTTCAGATATTGAGTATTCACTCATGGATAACTCATGCATGTCAGTTCAGACAGAGACCCAGTTGAGATTAGATAAGGGACAATGTACTATCAGTTGGATGAATATTTTTCCTATAAAGGAAGCTCATCCATGATGAGGATTTATCTCCTTTAGGACTGTGTAGTTAGATCAGAGGTTAGTGAGTGTGTGAAGAGGCCAATTCACACAAGTGGCTACACTGGACCCCAATCAAAATTGTGCAAAGAAATAGGAGGCTTGGAGGGTAGACCAAAGCTTGGATAGAGGCCTTTGACTGTCTATGAGCAGCAGAGGTATTGCAGAGAGAGCAGGATAGCTTTTGAGTTGATTATTTTTGTAATACTGGCTATATTTCCACTTGTATGATAATACAGAGTTGGGGTTTTAGGCTGAGGCTTTCCCCTGGTTATATCTTCTGTGTTATGTGTGATTGATTTCTCCATATCAGTTATATGTGTTCTTATTGATGTTGCTCATGTTCGATTAAGCTTCCGCTAAATTGTTTGTAAAAGTAGATCAAGTGTTTTGCTTTAGTACATTGCATTACCTGGTGATCTACAGTGGGAATTTCTACAGTGCTGGCAGTACAACAACAGTTGGATGAGGCACAAGCCGAATGGAGGCAGCTCTGGAATTCAACACTTAATCTTCGCAGAGGTGATCAAGCAATGGCCTCAAATCCAAGAACCTAAGAGAATTTCTCCAAAGCAGGGTTAAAAGAGAAAGAAGAGTAAGAACCTAAGCGAATTTGTCCAGAGCAGGGTTAAAAGAACAAGAAGAGTAGGAATCTGTACATCAGTTAAATGAATAAATAAAATTTGTGAATTAGGAAGATGAACTAGTTAGTACAGTTTTGGAGGATGTTGCTAGTCCTTATACACAAGGCTTATTTAAAGGTATCTATCAAGATATTGTACACAGTATTGTATACATATTTTTATGTTTTACTAGAACTATACTGTGATATAATCTCCGCTTTAGCATTTAGCTGCAAAATCTTCTAACATAGTTACTCAATTATATATATATATATATATATATATATATATATATATATATATATATATATATATATATATATATGAGATCGGTAGAAAATTTGGTCATTGGACATAATATATGAATTGAAATGGAATTATATCTCGATATACAGAAGCTTCTGCAATTTGCAATTACAAATGTTACTCTGTCTTCTAATTTGAATTTGGCATAGATTTTAGCTTCTGATAACGCATACTTCAATCTATCTATTGGACAACAAACAAAATTTTGCCTTGAAACAATTTCCTAAATTTTATAGGTCAGACTGTCTTAGTGTTAAATTTCATGTATTGTTATAAACTTGAAAATGGTTCCATGATAAGTACCTCAAAAAATTCCATATATAAAATGATTAACCTAAAAAATATTGTGAAGTTTGCCCTTCCAACTGATGAAACTTTCAGTGTACCCAAGTACTCGAGTTCAAAATATCTAAGGCTTATACCTCCAACTTAATTTGAGGTTTACATCGTGGAGAATAAGTTACATTCAATCTTGCTAAATGATCACAATATTTACTAAATTAAGAGTGAAAAATAGTTTCTATATATACACAATAATGATTAAATTAAGAGTGCATAATAGTTTCTATATATACATAATAATTACGTCGTAAGGCGTTTCCCTTTGAAATGAACTCTCCTCTGGTCCTTGTTATCCTTTCTATGCACCATCAGATTAGGTGTTAGACGATTGAAATGTTTCCCTCCGTTGATCTCATAATTGACTCCTTACCGCTCAATTGACTCTTTTTCAGTTCGATCGTATTCTATGGGTACACAATCCCTGCAATTCATAACCCTTTCCCTCCTTTCTTTTTGGTTTATCCTGCATCGAGCCTCATCAAAGTCCATAGTTTGTGTAACCTGCATCCTGTAACCTCAACATTAAAGCTCATTGTGTAAGAAACCCTCACGCACTGAGTAACCTAACTAAGTAGCCCATGAGCCAATTTGAGTATCCAAGTAGCCCATTCGATAAGACTTGGGGTTTTAGTGTATGTCGTAACTCTGTATCACTACCAGTGGTAATTTAACTTTGGAATTCTCACATTCTATTCACAGAATCTATTCACATTCTATTCTACAAATTCGACCCTTTCTTTTCTGAGGTTTTCTCTTGACAAGGGTTCATTTAGAAAGGGTTTTTCTTGGAGCTTGGTCAACATTGCAGGTTCTTTTTCATTTTCTTTTGCTAATTTCCAGATACTGCCAAAGGAAAATGTGTGCGTTCTTTCACCTCCAGTCATAGGTGCATTGTGTGTAATGCACAGGTGCTCACACATATCATTCCTTCATATTGTTTTTTGTTGAAATGGTTTTGCAAAAATTCTTTTGATACATTTAGTGCTCTGCCTTCTTTAACTACTTACAATGCCAATGATTTGGGTGTGCAGGGTCTTGAAGCCTAAGAATCTCCTGGTGGGTAAGCAAAGGGCGATTGTAAAAGTGAGAGCCTGTCTTATTTGAAAGAGTACTGAGCATGTTTGTGCATTGGTACTTCAACTAATCGATGATCAGACCCAGATGTTAACAAATTTATAAAATCGTTCAGTATGAACAAAACTTGGGGTTTTAGTGTATGTTGTAACTCGGTATCTCTATCAGTGGTGATTTATCTTTGGAATTCTCACATTCTATTCACATAATCTACTCACACTCTATTCTACAAGTTCGACCCTTTCTTTTATGAGGTGTTCTCCTGACAAGGGTTCATTTAGCAAGGGTTTTTCTTGGAGCTTGGTCAACATTCCAAGTTCTTATTCATTTTATTTTGCTAATTTCCAGATATTTCCAAAGGAAAATGTGTGTGTTCTTGCACCTCCAATAACAGGTACGTTGTGTGTAATGCATAGGTGCTCACATCTATCATTCCTTCACACATACACACACACACACACACACACACACACACATATATAATGCACGCCAGTACAAAATCTGTAAACTTTCAAGTCAGTATCAATGAATTATGATTCCTCAAGAAATCTATTAACTTGGTCATCTCTAATTTGATGAATTTGAACTTATACAAAGTAATGAATTATGACGACCATTGTGCTCTGCCACCATAACTCAACATTTGCAAATTCTAGTATAGTTGGGTATGTCCAATACTAATTTAGCACGAAAAATTGGCAAACAAACAAACAAGGTCACCTCTTGGAATCTACAAATGTGCTATGCTTGAGATCGAGACCAGCTAGGTATCGAAATATTGACATCATTTAGAACTCATTTTCTTGTATAGAGTGTCTTTTAAGTATTCTACAACCATATTCCAAACCTAGAATTGAAAATAATAAAAAGCTAAGAAAAGATCATATGCAATTTACCAATTAATACTCACTACACACTTGCCCTTGCTTCTTACCTTCACTGCTCTGACACAAGCATTCAGAAGCATCCAATACATGATGCCTAGTGTTATCACTCAGGTTGTTCCCAAAAGTTGCAAGAAAGGGAATATGGTCGAGGTAACCACAGACCAATCCTTTAAATACATATTCTAGCCAATCTGCATCCAGAGAGGGCTCTCTCTTTATTATTTAGCTTTGTTTTTAGAAGGTTTTAGGCTAGTTATGAAGTTCAAGGGTTTTGTTTTGAGTTTGGGTGGTGAGATTCAATAGAATCGTGAGGTAAAACTGAAAAGTTCAGTCCATTGGGCATGATGGAGTCAAATAAGGATGGCTTCCTGGATTTGGTTTCTCAACAGAGGATGGCATCACAGAGCAAGGTAGTCAAACATGGAACAATTAAAAGGCTAGTATCAGATGGAATGGGCTCAAATGGATGAAGGGCAGTTAAGAATCCTTCAACATATTGAAAGAGGGAAAGGGGATGCTTACCGACAAAGAGCAGTTAAGAATTCTTTATCAAATAATAATTATGAGAGAATCAGGAAACAGGAGCAATTAAGAATTCACTGTTTATGCTAATTCTGAAGAAAAAACAGAGAATAATAAAGACTGAAAACAGAGTGTAGTCAAGAAAGTTCTAAATCAATCTTTTGCTTTATCATTCAGATTTACGAAACATAGATGACATAATAGACAAGAGAACTGTAAAACACAAGGTAGAAAGTACTCATTGATCCATGGGTTGATTCAAGAATTCTGTGACAGGTCTTCTGCATCAATTCTTCATCCAGTAGGCCAGACAACAATTTGTTTCCAACAACTCTTTATTCCAAAGTTAAATATTACAACAAAGTCTAAGAAATCTACACATACCCAACCTCTTCAAAACTCTGATGAAGAGGGTATTTATACAACAAAAATATGTACAACAGGATGTCTCATCAAAGCTATGAGATAATATCTGGATTTAACCTAAAGTAATATACAAGCAAAGTAAAAACAGCTAACTTATGCTGTGCTGGAAGCTGGCTCTTTAGGGTTCGGCCTGCAGGTGTCCGAAGTAGCTGTGCGCCGACTCTCTATCTTAACTGATGCATTAATTCTAATCTGCTTTCCTTAGTCGGCTCGGATACTCTTTAATGCTGATTTGATTTGTCTTTAATTCTGCACTGATACTCTTTGTCTTTAATCATCTTCTTTAATGTTGAGCCAACCCTGCTCACCACTGTCTGGCAAAAATGGAAGTGCAATGTGTCTTTTGAGTGCCTTTCCTCTAGTAAATGATGTCTTTTGAAGATCCGCTGGCCAGGGTAGCAAATATCCCTGTAAATCTCTGATTTTCTCTTCTGCGGGCTTGGAGGTCCTTCGGCGCTGCCTCGAACAGTAAAAAGGAGGAAGATTGTACAATGGCAACTTTGGTTGAGGTCGTGAGCTCGTCGATGCAACCCTTCTTGGTCGGGAGGCGGAAATGTGACCTTAATGACTTTACTCTGCAGGAAAGCGCAGGGCGCTGAATGCAAAAACTATAGAAAAAATGACGTTTTTACCCTCTTTAGAAAAAATGATTTTTGGCGGGAAAAATTGATTTTTCGGATGGGTGACGTAAGCATGACATCAGCGGGAGTATGGTATGGATGACGTGGCAGTACGAATGGTGACATGGTAGGATGACATCAGCAAAGGGTCAGCGGGAGGGCGGTAAATGGTTTTTCCCACACCGCTTTTCGGCTAGGGCGGTTTTGGGCGGAGGGGCAACGAACACGGTAGGTGAGCGACGCGTGTCCCAGGTACGGGCGCGAAACCACCAGTTCCCCGGGACCTAATGTTCGGCAGATGGAGGGCCAGTGAAATGATCGTGGACCGTCCGATGTGGAGCCATTGATCGGACGGAGGGCGCTGTGCGGAGATGGAGGAGTTTTAATGCGCGGGGGTCCGATCATATTAATGTTAAATTAATGATATCGGGCGCAGTTTGATTGGTTTGGGACGGTTTGGTTTTAATTAACCCGGGTGGTTAATAATTCCATGAGCGCGTGGAAAGCGTTAGGTAATATTTAACCGAGGGAGGGGAATATTAACAATTGGGGATTTTGATTATATTTACATAATACGGGGAAGGGAAATAAAGTGGGATTTATATAATAAAAAATTAGAGTTAATATGAAATTTGAAATGCAAGCACTAAGTATAATATTAGGAAACTTAGGCTAAAGGAAAAAAAGAGTTTACATGCAGAATGTAGCCATTTCCTAAGTAAAATAGGAATTCACTTAGGCAACGAATGAAATGGAATGAGAGGCTTCAAGAGGGATATTAAGTAGATCTTAATATCTCTGGGGGAAATTAGTAAATGATTTGGGGAAAGGATGAAGGGGAGTTATACATGCCTCGCTTGAGCTGTTCTAAGAGAAATATCTGCCATAGTACTTGTGATAGAGGTAAAATTAACACTTTGAGAGACAAAATCAATCACAAGTCTCATTCTGCAACACCAAAACTGCCTACCCAGCCTACCGTGCCTAACATTTTTTCTTCTTTCTTTTGGGGTGCACTTGGACTGGCAAACCCTCATCAATTTTCTTTTCTTTACATGATAAGCCTACCTAAGTCTGCACTTATTTCTTCCAAGGGCTCAGATTAAACAGCTGAGCTCATTTGCTTCTCTACATATCTACTCATCTGCCAAGATTAAACAGTTTGGCCAGATTTTTATTCTCTATCTCTAAAACAAGAAATTTAAACATGAACTGGCCAAGATTAAGCTATTTGTCCATTCATCAATTGCGGCATCATTTTGACAAGTTGCACACAATGCTTTTTTTGCAAAAATGAAATAGTAGTGGCATTTGGACTTGCACACTTTCCTAGTCTATTTCTATTTGGGGTTCATTTCTTTTCATTTATTCTTTTGACCATTTATTTTTTCACCCTTTGATTTTTCTTTTAGGGTAGAACCTCTTTACATTTTTTAATTTTTTGATTTTTTCATAATATGGAAACCTTTACAGCAAGGAAAGGATGAACATATTACAGAGCTCAACCAGTCAATCATGAAATATGACACCTATTACTATAGGAGTATAACACTGGCTCCACTTGGGGATGGCTTTCCCTTGGTGGAAAGTCAAGAACAGCAGGTTAGATGGCCTTATGAATACTTTTTATTGTGCTCTGAAATCTTTCTTTGCTAAAAGTAGAAACTGTACAAAAAGGATCATGTAAAATATATACACTACTCTTAAGCTGATTCAAATAGTTGTGCATTTGTTCTGGATAGCTTTCACTTGCATTATTTGTTTTTATGTTCTTGCTCCCAAGTCTTCTTCTGCAATCTCTGATAAACTAAAATGAGGCAAAACAAAAAATGGTAAAGTTCCTTCACTGATTTCAAAATTTTCTGCACTTTCCTCCTCATTCTCACTGCTGAAATGAGCAAGCTGATTACTTTTTCCGAGCTGTTTGAACTTGAATTTTCTTATGTACATGTTAGAGTCAGAATATATCAACAAACTGGATCAAAATAATGTTTGAGCATTCGACCATTCACTGGTCCTTCTTCTGTTGCTGTACCATCCAGGCTCTTCAAAAAGTAAGTATTGTTCCCTTGCAATGCTTGGATGACAAATGGTCCTTTCCATAGGAAGTCAAACTTCCCATGTTTTCCTTTGTCTTCTCTCCTGGAATCCCACTTTAGAACTTTGTCTCCAATGTAGAAATCTTCTGCTTTGGTCCTTTTATCAAATATTCTCTTAAGTTTTTCTTGTAATACTTGGGATCTTCGATGCACTTCCTCTCTGGTCTGCTGCAAATAGATGGTCTGATTTATTCTTCTTTGAATT
Source organism: Pinus tabuliformis (assembly GCA_031772625.1). Lineage (NCBI taxonomy): Eukaryota > Viridiplantae > Streptophyta > Pinopsida > Pinales > Pinaceae > Pinus > Pinus tabuliformis. Next base: position 694,496,411 of record CM062815.1, read on the forward strand.
TCATTGGGTTCCACCTGAGCTTCTTGCAGTAATTTAATTACATGCACTCCTAAGGATGAAGGAAATAAAACTTCCATGCCATAAACTAGCTCATAAGGGTTGGTTCCAATTGATCTTTTTGTAGTAAGTCTGTCTGCCCATAGTGCATTTGTAAGCTTCTTGTGCCAGTTTTTCTTGTTCTCCTCCAGCAGCTTCTTAATAATATTGACCAGGATTTTATTGGAAGACTCAGTTAGACCATTACCTTGAGGGTAATAGGCTGTGGAATGGCCTAAAGTAATATGGTATTTGCTGCAAAAATTTATCAGTTTCTTGGATTTGAAGGCAGCAGCATTATCAGTTATGATTTTTTCAGGGCAGCCAAACCTAGACAAGATGTTGGTCTCTAAGAATCCTATGATCACTGTATCATTGGCTTGTCTAGCAGGGATGGCTTCTATCCATTTGGTAAAATAGTCTGTGGTAGTCAGGATCCATTTATGCTGGCCAGAAGAGGGAGGATGTATTTCTCCAATGAAGTCTAAACCCCATTGTTGAAAAGGTTTTTCAGTGGAAATTGGTCTTAAGGGCAAGGGCAACAGTTTTCTTTTGCCTTAAAAAATTTGGCATTTGTGGCAAGCAGTGACAAACTTCTTTACATCAGCGAACAAGGTTGGCCAGTAAAATCCAGCCCTTAGTATTTTTTCTGCAGTTGATTTCTAGTAAAAGTGTCCACCGCAGTCCCCTGCATGAAATTCTTTGAGAACCTTGTCAGCTTCTTCCTTGATCAAACAATGTAATAAAATACATTCATGATTTTTCCAAAAAAAAGCATTATTTATAATACAGAATTTTGAAGCTTTCATATTTAAAAACCTTTTCTTTGTTTTGGATAACCCTGTAGGAGCCTGCAGGTTTAATAATACATGAATTATATCAGCATACCAAGGTGATTCTAAGAAGGCCTGGCTGATTTGTGGAGTCGCCATCTCCTGTTCATTATCTAGTTCATTAATGTCAAGGGCTTGAAAGTTTGTTTCAGTCATGAGTTTAGCTAATCCCTGTCCTTTTATTAGCTTTGTAGGTTTTATCTCAATGTCATACTCCAATATTTTAGCTATCCACTTTCCTCATTTGCCTTCAATTCCATCCTGAGTCAGGATGTCCTTTACAACAACATTTGGCACATAAGCTATTACATGTGAGTACAGTATGTAGATTCTGAAGTCTTGAATGGCTTTCACAAGTGCATAAGCTTGTTTTTCCATGATTTTGTAATTCAGAGGTGCATCTCTAAGTGCTTTACTGAAAAAGGCTATGGGTTTTTCACATCCTTGATCATCTTTTTGAAGTAAAACAGCTGCTATGGTGTGTTCTGATGCAAATGAGAAAATTATGAAGTCTCTGTCAAATTTTGGACTTGTGAGGACTGGTGTTCTGGTTAAAGCCAATTTAATTTCTTCAAATGCTTGTTTGGCTTCTATTGTCCATTTAACCTTTGAATCTTTTTTCAACATGTTGTTCAGCAATCTTATTAATTCAGCCAAATTAGGTATGAATCTTCTCAAAAAGTTAATCTTCCCTAAGAAAGCTTGAAGTTCTTTGACATTTCTGGGGTGGGGGATTTGCAGAATAGCTTCTATCCTAGCAAGGTCAATTCTAATGCCATATTTGGAGATAATGTGGCCTAAGAGTTTCCCTTCTTCTAGACCAAACAGAGATTTTTTAGGATTCAGTGAAATACCATACTGTCTACATTTAAGGAACACTTGTCTCAAATGATCTAAATGTTGCTGATCTGTTTTGGAAAACACAGTGAGATCATCAAGATATACAACCAAAAAATCGTGAATTTCTTTTGCAAAAGCTATGTCCATTGCTCGTTGAAAGGTTTCCCCTGCATTTTTGAGTCCGAAAGGCATTTTAACATATTTGAATGTACCCCATGGTGTTGTAAATGCAGTTTTTTCTTGGTCATCAGGATGAACTAGAATCTAATTGAAACCTGAAAACCCATCCAGAAGTGAAATTCTAGAAGCACCTACTACCCTTAGTAAAATATGATCCATCTTAGGTAAAGGGTAGTTGTCCTTCAAAGAAGCCTTGTTTAAATTTCTTAAGTCAACACATAATCTGATTTCCCCCATTTTCTTCCTGGTAGGCACTAAATTAGACACCCATTCTGAAAATCTGATTGGTGCAATTATCCCTGCATCATGCATTCATCTGATTTCTTTTTCAATTAATGGAAGCAGTACAGGGTTGATTCTTCTGAGTTTCTGTTTGAATGGTTTTTTATTTTCTTTGAGGGGTATTGTATGTTGAATTACAGAAGTTTCATAAAATTTCAGGTCTTCATAGCTCCAGGCAAAAACATCTTGGAATTCTTTGATCAGTTCAACATACTTCAGCTTTTGATCAGGGGGCAAAGATTTGGACAATTTTATCATTTTTGGAGTTTTTTCAGTTCCTATGTTGTGGTCTTCAATGTCTGCTTTTGGAGGTTCCATCTAAGGTTTCTTCGGAATATCGTTAAAATCAAAGAGATCTTCCAAAGGATTTATTCCTTTGGGAAACTGATTGTCTTTCAGATTGATAATTTCATATTCATCTTCAATAATCTCATCGATATCTATTTCTTCAAGCTCTTGCATTTCCTCTTTGTTAAATCTCATTGGTCGAAGCATTTGAATTGTGTTTTCTGCTGAAATGTCTGTTTGTATCTGAATTGCTGGATAAATTTCACTGTTTGCGTCTTCATCTGCGTTAGTGTTGGAAAATTTCTCTGCTAGCATCAAAAAAAAATTAATCTGTTTATCACTTTCAAAAACTTGCCAGTTCTTCAGATTGTCAGGTATTGCTGGCCTGTGTCTAATTTCAACCGTGAATCGATGATTCGATTCAAATGGTAATTTACAGGTGCTGGCAAAAATTGCTAGGCTATGAGCTTGCAAGTTATATTTTCTTGGAATTTTGGCAAGCTGAGTTTCCAAAAATGTGTTAAGGATTTCTATGGTCGTCCCTCTATATTCTTTTAATCTGGGATCGTTTGTCAAGAAATTCCCTTTTATCTGTTGGATGACTAAATCAGAATCCCCTAAGACTGACACTCTTGTTGCTCCTAACTTCTTCAGCACTTTAAGACTTAGCAGTAGAGCTTCATATTCAGCCATATTATTAGTGCACCTAAAGTTTAACCTGGAGGCATGACCTTCAGCATGTTGGTTTTCAAGGCTGTGCACCCATACCCCTGCTCCTGCTCCTAATTTGTTGACAGAACCATCAAACTCTAAGCACCAAAGGATTTCATGCTTATGATTAGCATCTGGACTTTCAAGGATCTGTTTAGCAGGGAGATCTGATTTTTCAGGCTGTTTTTGTTTATCCAACGTCTCATGATTTTCAGAGATCTCTTGAATTCGAGCACTGGACTTTTCATGTCCTCTTTTTTCTGTTTCAGTTTTTAGAACTTTTATTTCATGTGTGGGATCAATTTCAGCATTGTAAAGGATAAAAGAATCCATGTCTGAATGTACTGAGTAGATAGGGAAATTTTGAGGTTTCTCTTGACTACTCACTACATACTTCATTATCGTTTCTCTGTACAGTCTCTTGGGTTGACCAAACACTGAAATAGTAGCATAAGACATGTCTAACTGCAGAGATCCTTGAAGCTTTGCACCCCAAGATCTAGACAATAACATACCATATTTTGGAGGAATATCTGCTACTACTATGTCCATTAAGATGGTTTTGGCAGGATATTGGACAAGTGACACACACAAATCTTTGATTAAACCCAAACATTTGACCTGACTTGAATCAAAAGAGAAAAGGTCTTTATATGGTCTGGTTATGTCAAGGTCAAGTTTTTCCATTACAGATTTAGGCATTAAATTATGGGAAGCACCAGAATCGAACATGGCATTATGAAGTATTTTATCATGTATTTTTAAAGCCACATAAAAGGGAGGAACTTGTCCCTCTACTATTTTTCCATTTACTTCAAGGCCAAATATCAGTTCAGGCTGGTCATTAAAAACATTTATTAAATCTTCTGAATCCTTGCTTACAGAAATTTTGAGTGATCTGCTGATTTGACTTCTGTAGACATCATGTTTAGCTAATTCCGATAATGGAAAAACTATCTTTAGTTTGCCTACTTCTGTCTCAAAATTAAAAGTTTTTTCGGTCTGAGTCTTTGCATTTCGGACAGCTGAATTTTCTGCATTTTTCTCTTCTTCAGGCGTGGGATGATGTGTTGAACTGTTTCCCGAATCATGCTCTAGAGGTTGTTCTTCATTTTCTTTAGCAAGAATAGCATTGGAAGGTTTTCTGTCAGGTGGCTGATTGTCTGATATATCTTCAACAATTGGTTTACTAGGGCTAGGATCTGTTTTGGACAGAATATGTACAGGGGGGTTGTTGGTCTTACCTTTGTTGGGCTGCTTGGTTTCTTTCTGCTTGCTAATTTCAGGGACATCTATTCTTCCGCTCCTCAGATTGTACTATTTGTGGACTTCATAAATGGCTGTATCATATCCCTCCCTAAAGTCAAATGATTCACCTCACTAAGTTTGGAATTGTTTCACATTGTGAGCTTCTTGATCTTTGTGGGTCAAGAAAACTTGTTGTTCATTCTTGAGTCCCATCAAATTAATTTGAGTGTCTTCTGTTGGTTCATCAGATGTTGAGGCTTCAGCATAATTTTCTTGAAATGGGGGCCTAATGTTTTGGTCAAGCCCTGTCTTTCCAGTGATAGGATTTTGATTCTTCCTGAAATTTGGATTTCTGCCAGCATTGCTTGGTTGACCATCCCAAGGGGATTTTCTCTCAATTGTTTCCACTCTATCTCCCAGTCTGTCCATTCCTTTAATAATTGCATCTAGTTTTTTTTCAAAGGCAGAAGGTTCTTCTTTGAAAGGAGTTCTTCTTTCAGCTCTGGCTCTAGACCATTTAGATATCAGATTGGCTTCAACGCTAACAACTATGCTCTGCATTTCTTCTAAGTTTCGGGAAGCTCTTTCCCTAAGTTGGTAAGCCATATCTGAGTCAAATGCATTGTAGATATTATTGAATCTGGTACAATAATATTGAATAGTTTCTTGTGTGCCTCTTCTTAGGTTTTCATACTCTGATAAAATGTGCAAAGGATCCTTTTTCTTTTCCCATCTGTTCAAGAAGGTCTGATAAAGAGCTTGTGGGTCATTGATACTATTTGTAGGGAGGGCTCTAAACCAGGTTCTAACATCTCCAGTCAAACTTTGAACAAATACTTTCATTCTGACATCATCATCATCAATCTCATAGTTTTCAAAATAATCGGTCATTTTCTTGGTATGTTGTTGAGCTGTGTAAGTGCCAGTACCGTCAAAATAGGTGATTTTACTTTGATAATCTTGAGGCATAGCCCCTGGATTTGCACGTAAGTTTAGGGGAGTATATCGGTTGGCCATGATTGCAGAGATAAATGTGACAACTGGAAGAGTTGGGACAGCAGTGGGAATGTAAGTTGCAGATGGAGGAGTGGAAAGGGTGGCTTGAGGTGCTGATGGTGAACTTGGAGAAGCTGCAGCAATGATAGAAAGGTTTGGTGTTTTTTCAGAGGTAAGCTCAGATTGGATGGAGTTCTGCAAATGTTTGTCAAGGTGTGAACTAGCAAAATTTTCTTGGCTCTCTTGGCTTCTAAGGATCCTAGGAATCAGATTAGGATTTTCATACACAAGTGGAGGATTAGGATCAGGATTTGATATGGTGTAATGAATCTTTTTCGGAGCCAGTTTCTAGATATTTTTTGGTTTTTTCTTGGAATAATTTTAACAGTACAACTTTAAACATTATCTTCTAGGACGTGTGGATGAGGGAATTTTGAACTTTCCTAAAGATTTATTTTAGAAGAGGAACTGATCAAGTATTTGGAACTAACTGTTCAAAACATAAACTAGATTGGAGATAGACTGAAGCAGCATTTATTTACTTCTGCAATTGCAAAGCAAAAGCAGTTTCAAAAGCTACCTAGCTAACTTCAGGCTCCATCTGTAGCTCATACAAAAAATAGTAGAAACAAACAATTATTCAGGTCCCTAGCAGAGTCGCCAATGATGTTATCACTCAGGTTGTTCCCAAAAGTTGTAAGAAAGGGAATACAGCCGAGGTAACCACAGACCAATCTTTTAGATACAGATTCTAGCCAATCTGCATCCAGAGAGGGCTCTCTCTTTATGATTTAGCTTTGTTTTTAGAAGGTTTTAGGCTAGTTATGAAGTTCAAGGGTTTTGTTTTGAGTTTGGGTGGTGAGATTCAATATAACAGTGAGGTAAAACTGAAAAGTTCAGTCCATTGGGCATGATGGATTCAAAGAAGGATGGCTTCCTGGATTTGGTTTCTCAACAGAGGATGGCATCACAGAGCAAGGTAGTCAAACATGGAACAATTAAAAGGCTGGAATCAAATGGAATGGACTCAAATGGATGAAGGGCAGTTAAGAATCCTTCAACATATTGAAAGAGGGAAATGGGATGCTTACCGAAAAATAGCAGTTAATAATTCTTTATCAAATAATCATTATGAGAGAATCAGGAAACAGGAGCAATTAAGAATTCAATGTTTATGCTAATTCTAAAGAAAACACAGAGAATAATAAAGACTGAAAACAGAGTGCAGTCAAGCAAGTTCTGAATTAATCTTTCGCTTTATCATTCAGATTTATGAAACATAGATGACATAATAGACAAGAGAACTGTAAAACACAAGGTAGAAAGTACTCATTGATCCATGGGTTGATTCAAGAATTCTGTGACAGGTCTTTTGCATCAATTCTTCATCCAGTAGGCCAGACAACAATTTGTTTCCAACCACTCCTTATTCCAAAGTTCAATATTACAGCAAAGTCTAAGAAATCTACACATACCCAACGTCTTCAAAACTCTGATGAAGAATGTATTTATACAACAAAAATATGTACAACAAGATGTCTCATCAAAGCTATTAGATAATATCTCGATTTAACCTAAAGTAATATACAAGCAAAGTAAAAACAACTAACTTATGTTGTGCTGGAAGCTGGCTCTTTAGGGTTCGGCCCCGCAGGTGTCCGAAGTAGCTGTGCACTGACTCTCTGTCTTAACTGATGCATTAATTCTGATCTGCTTTCCTTAGTCGACTCGGATACTCTTTAATGTTGATTTGATTTGTCTTTAATTCTGCACTGATACTCTTTGTCTTTAATCATCTTCTTTAATGCTGAGCCAACCCTACTCACCGCTGTCTGGAAAAAATGGAACTGCAATGTGTCTTTTGAGTGCCTTTCCTCTGGTAAATGATGTCTTTTGAAGATCCACTGGCCAAGGTAGAAAATATCCCTGTAAATCTCTGATTTTCTCTTCTGCGGGCTTGGAAGTCCTTCGGCGCTACCTCGAACCATAAAAAGGAGGAAGACTGTACAATGGCAACTTTGGTTGAGGTCGTGAGCTCGTCAGTGCAACCCTTCTTGGTAGGGAGGTGGAAATGTGACCTTAATGACTTTACTCTGCAGGAGAGCGCAGGGCGCTGAATGCAAAAAACTATAGAAAAACGATGTTTTTACCCTCTTTAGACAAAATGATTTTTGGCGGGAAAAATTGATTTTTCAGATGGGTGACGTAAGCATGTCGTCAGTGGGAGTACGGTATGGATGACGTGGCAGTACGGATGGTGACATGGTAGGATGACGTCAGGAAAGGGTCAGCGGGAGGGCGGTAAATGGTTTTGCCCGCACCGCTTTTGGGCTAGGGTGGTTTCGGGTGGAGGGGCAGCGAACACGGTAGGCAGGCGATGTGTGTCCCAGGTACGGGCGTGAAACCACTAGTTCCCCTGGACCTAATGTTCGACAGATGGAGGGCCAGCGAAATGATCATGGACCATCCGATGTGGAGCCGTTGATCGGACGGAGGGTGTTGTGCGGAGATGGAGGATTTTTAATGCGCGGGGGTCCGATCATATTAATGTTAAATTAATGATATCAGGAGCAGTTTGATTGGTTTGGTAGGGTTTGGTTTTAATTAACCCGGGTGGTTAATTATTCCATGAGCACGTGGAAAGGGTTAGGTTATATTTAACCGGCGGAGGGGAATATTAACAATTGGGGATTTTGATTATATTTACATAATACGGGGAAGGGAAATAAAGTGGGATTTATATAATAAAAAATCAAAGTTAATATGAAATTTGAAATGCAAGCGCTAAGTATAATGTTAGGAAACTTAGGCTAAAGGAAAAAAAGAGTTTACATGCGGAATGTAGCCATTTCCTAAGTAAAATAGGAATTCACTTAGGCAACGAATGAAATGGAATGAGAGGCTTCAAGAGGGATATTAAGCAGATCTTAATATCTCTAGGGGAAATTAGTAAATGATTTGGGGAAAGGATGAAGGGGAGTTAGACATGCCTCGCTTGAGCTGTTCCAAGAGAAATATCTGCCATAGTACTTGTGATAGAGGTAAAATTAACACTTTGAGAGACAAAATCAATCACAAGTCTCATTCTGCAACACCAAAACTGCCTACCCAGCCTACTGTGCCTAACATTTTTTCTTCTTTCTTTTGGGGTGCACTTGGACTGGCAAACCCTCATCAATTTTCTTTTCTTTACATGATAAGCCTACCTAAGTCTGCACTTATTTCTTCCAAGGGCTCAGATTAAACAGTTGAGCTCCTTTGCTTCTCTACCTATCTACTCATCTGCCAAGATTAAACAGTTTGGACAAATTTTTATTCTCTATCTCTAAAACAGGAAATTTAAACATGAACTGGCCAAGATTAAGCTGTTTGGCCATTCATCAATTGTGGCATGATTTTGACAAGTTGCACACAATGCTTTTTTTGCAAAAATGAAATAGTAGTGGCATTTGGACTTGCACACTTTCTTGGTCTATTTCTATTTGGGGTTCATTTCTTTTCATTTTTTCTTTTGACCATTTATTTTTCCACCCTTTGATTTTTCTTTTAGGGTATACCCTCTTTACATTTTTTAATTTTTTGATTTTTTCATAATATGGAAACCTTTATAGCAAGGAAAGGATGAACATATTACAGAGCTCAACCAGTCAATCATGAAATATGACACCTATTACTATAGGAGTATAACACCTAGAATGCTTGGTGGTTTGGGAAAATGATTCTTGCCCTACTAAAGGAGAAGCTCCTGAGCTTGATTGTCCATTTTCTATATGATATGATCAATCCATGGAGTCCTTTGGAGGAGATAACAGTTTCAACTGTCTCCCTAGAATAAGTTTTGTTTGTTGGCACTCGAAAATCTTCTCTACAGTGGCAACTATCTCCCTTTTTGCTGCAAAAATAAATTGTTAAATAACAATGTTGACCCTTACTTTAAAGACAAACTTTTAAAGCAAGTATCATTGAAGAAAATATCATCCTCTATTATAAAAGGTTAGTATATGAAAAAAATTGGCATAGTTGAGATGCAGCTACTAATCCACTGAAATTGGAAGATTTAGGCAGTTAGGTGACTCATAAAATGTTCATACCTGTCTTGTCTTTAAATCATTGTTTGGAACTGATGAATGGGAACAAGCCAACTCTTCATCCTTCCTGCATTCCAAAAACAGAATATAATTGTAAAATTAACTCTCAAGAAAAAAGTAAGCAAAACAACCATTAGGAAAGATGCCAAAGACAACCATCGTAACATGAAGTAGACAATTTTAAGTATTGAGAGATAGAATCCAAAAGTTCATTAATTGGTCAAGGACTAGTGCTTTTTTCTCGTGAATGGAATTCTGATCTATCCATGTTTTAGTTACTGAATTTCGTTATGCTTGAATGCAATAATGAAAAGAAATAGTAAAGGCTACCCACTTGAGCATGATGCCCCAAAATTTATGAGGAGCTGAAGGAGACTCTGTCACTATGGAACCATGTCCTCCACCTTTGTATCTATAATTCATACAATTGTAATGCATCAGTTCATTCATTCCATGAGGGATGGAGTTTTATTGAAAATATAACTTTAAAGCTTGGTGCTGGTCTGTGGGGGTCATTATTTAGTGCTTGCAAACTACATGGCAACATTGAGTTGGGAAAGTATGCAGTGAACCACCTATTAAACATAGACCCAAAAAATGATGGTCATTATGTGTTGCTTTCAAATATCTAGCTGATAGGTGGGATGATGTAGCAAAGTTCAAAATGTTGATTAGAAAAAGAAGATTGAAAAAGATAGCCTGATGCAGTTCGATTGAGCTAAATAATAAGATTGTTGCATTTCACATTGGAGACAAATCTGAATGATCCTTTTTATATAACCATTCTCCCAACATTTTTTGTGGAATAAACTTCAGATTTTTGTTCAGTGTCGTACATTTAATATCTCCATAGACTAGTAATTTTAAATGTGTGTCCTTGAGACAGAGCATGATCAATTTTGTTGGTCTGTTTCAACGAGTCATTACAAAGTTACTTAGAGTGTGAGCTTGAGATAAACTGTGGTGTGGGGAATTTCAAAATCTTAAAACTTAGTCTTATATATATGCAATGAAATTTAGAAAATTCACACAAATAGACAAAAAACAAAAATGAAGATTTATTCACAGTAAGCATCATGATGGTTAAGATGGTCAACTGTTAGGATGAGAAGCCTATAATATTATTTCAAAAAAAATTATGGCATTAGGATTAAATGAAAGAACCTAGTCTCCCTTATATTCTTTGATAATTGTTGAGGGCAAGATTTCATTGTAGTACTGCAAGACCTCCACCATCTATGTGTTTGTGTCATAGCGTGCTATTTCTTTTAAATTCTATTGGATGTGGCAATGTGTCGTGCCATTCTAAATTCGTACAGAGCCTATCATTCAAAAGTTCTTATCACGTCCTGTCAAGAGCTTCAAAAATGTGTGGGAGAGTGTCCAATTTGTGAAAGGAAAAAATTTGGTTTGGGATGCAATTGTCAATGAAAATAAGCTCTTGGATTGAGCACTTAGTAAGGAAGTTGCATATGCCTCTGTTTTGAGTAGATTGTTTGATTGTATTACATTCAACATTAATTTTTATTTATTTTTGTTCAAACTGGGCTATAGTTAGATCACATAACATATCACATCCTTTTTCATCTATACTCTTCCGCCATATGCGCTACCGACTTATGTCGTTTCCTTTGCAACATCTAGTGCAAATGCTAGTTTTATCATGGTTATTTACATTTTTGACTTATAAGTATTTATATTTAGTTAAAAATCTTTTTAGGATAAAAAATGTAAAATTTAAAAATATATAATAAAGAGGTTCTTATAAATAACTAGATTTTAACTTTACATAGTAATATAATTACATATTGGAGATTTTAAATGACACTTATAAAAAAAAGTTAAAACAACAAAGTTGATTTTTTTTTTTTTTGTAAGCTGCGGTAGTGCCTTTATTTTTCTATTTATATAAAAACAAGTTGAACCATATACATTGTTTTGGTGGCCTCAACCTACCCAGATGGGAAACTAGATCTGTTGGCCACCTCAAATTATTATAGGCCATCCAGTAGCAAAAATTAATAAGTCTACTAATCCATGCTAAATAAACTTCGCAACAGCAAATGCTAAACATGTTCCAGACAATCATGAAACTACTAAAAAGAAAGGAGAATACTGTCCTAAAAAACAAACATAATAAACAACTGCAAAAACTAAACTTTTCAGTCTTCCACATTCTCAGGTGTTGCTGCCGCGTCCCTCGTTGCTAGAGTTAACTTCTTCAGTTGTTGCTGGATTTCCTCCAGCTTGTTGTCCTACATAATCATTATGATTTGTAGATTTTTCATCTCTTTCTTCATGTTTGGCATGCCCTGGGCAAGCTCTGCCATTTCACCTGCTACTTGTTCCAGTGCCTTGGCAAGTAAATGCTTCAGCACCCAGTAAACGTGCAAGGCTTGCTTGTATAAAGTCATTCGCCCCTGGTGTTTCCCAGGTCAGGAATGAGATCTCCCCATTCCTCCATTTTGGGCTCCGAGTCTCATTCTATGACAGTTTCTTCCAATTCTTGAATGAGATTACGGATGTCAGCATCAATTCCTTCTCTATATGCCCTTGCAGCCTCTTGTACTATTTTCCTCATGGTTTTCCGACTATGCCTTTGAAGTGCAAGCATAGACGTCATGGGATTGCTACGTCCTGGCTAGCTTTGCCAACCTCTTCCAACACGACCCCTTCCTCGACCTGGGCACGCCATCTTTCTCTTTACATCCGCTTGTTTACCATGACCAACAACAAAGGTTAGATTATTCGTAGTTACTCTTATTCCCATCTCTTGAGTATCCCTATCCCAGATTTTTCCCTCCCCACTCTAGGTGTTAGCACCTAAATTTGCCTTAGGCTGAAGGAAGGCAAAATTCAGGGTAACCACAAACCAAGCTCAGCCTTGTAGCTAGCCCTACGAGGATAGGAGAGGGCTCTCTCCAGGTCTATCTAGGCAAAAGATATCCAATAGAGCCTAAGATGACCCAAATGCAAAACTGATAATGATTTTAGGCTAGTAAACAGATATGAAGGAGGTATTTCAATAAATGACGGAGTTTCTAGCCTGTGTGGGACAAGGACAACATGAGCAGAGATTTAACCAAAGGCATAGGATATTTCATAAGGCGAGATAGGCATGAGGTTTTAGCAATCGAATTGAATTTAAATGAGGTGGAAAGACTGTTTAAGAAAGCTAAAAAGGGCATTAATGTATGAATCCTTTCCAGGAAGAAGAAAACACATAAAGTCTGAACACTTCCTCAAGGCAGAGCAATGACTGAATTCTACCTTTCTCACTTAAAAGTATTCAGCTGGAAACGATCATGAATGAATGGCGAAACATAACAAAGACATATGAGACATAAAGGAAGAAACACATGCTAAATTCATATTGCAAGAATGTTATAAATCAAAGCTACACCATTTAATTAATCCTCTTTCAAAACTGTACAGCCAAACGCTGAGTTATTCCTCCATCGTTTCCCAGAACTCAGAACCCTCCACAAAATATTTTTCATACAATAAATAAACTCCATCTATGGAAAAACAAATCGATGAAAAATAGGGAGCTGGAAAACAAATCGAAGAAGATAGGAAAAGAGTTGTCCATCTGTTCTGGGGACAGAGCAGCATTACATTATTCCATTTGAAAATCTCTGATGACCAATGGAAAGGCGTAAACTGTAACTGTAGACCCTTTGAATCATAACTAAAGTCCAAAAATAGGAAATTGAATCCTATTCCTCTGTTGTTGTAGACATCTTCGCTTTATATTTAGGCTTTCGGTCTTGGACTGTTCGTTTTTCCCGTTTGAATTAAAACCAATTTTTTATAAAAATGGCCTTTAAATGATATTTCGCCTTTAATGAAGATCTTTCACTAGTTCCTGTTGTGTTTCTGTTGCATTTAAAATCTGAAGTATATGTGGGTCTTTCTCCTTGGATATCGAGTGTATCCCAGTCATTTAGAATATTCTTAACAAATTCATTGTTTAGCAGGATTCGTGTCATCAAAGCGCATGATTAGGCGCCCTTTATACCTCTAGCAAAGTATTGAAAAGAGCAGCCCTTGCGTGCCCAATATGGAGATAACCACGTGGCTCAGGATGGAAACGTGTACACACGTTTCCTATTTCAGCATCTGGTAGGTCAATGTCAAAGGAACTCTCTGCTTTTTCTAAGAAATTTAGGATTTCTTGCCTCATTCTATCCCAAAAGCCACGATAAATAGCAACAAAACTCCGGATGGTAAAGATATCATGCAGACGACAAATAGTATCCATGAGCTGAGCATTTAAAGGCTGCATTCTTCCTCGAATTTCATTTTCACCTCCTGCTTCCTTTGTGTCTTGAAGAATTATTTTGTGTTGTGCGTTGTACATGTGTATTGTTAAATGTTGCAAGAGGAGAACCATCTCTTGAAAATCAAGCCTCTGCAACTGTTCAGACCACGTTAACAAAAGGCTAGCACACGCATATACAAGGAAATCTGCAAAACCATCTCCTTCTGCAAGATATGTATCCCACAACCTTGTAACGAGATGAAAAGGAATCTCATGAATTAAAAGGCAGTTAAACCAGCGAAAAGCAAACTGTAGGAACTCTGGCCCTTGCTCCTCCACGTGTCTTGAAACTGGTTCATCAATTCGGTGCACCAACTCCTTCAATTTGGAAACAAGCCGCTGAATTCCTGGTTGACTCAACAGACCAAACATAAATGACTTATGACTGGCTTAAAACAAAAGCTTTTGAAAAAGGCAGTAGTCCATCAAGATTTTAAATCATGACGACAACCACCTGTGTTTCTTACTAAACAATATACCATCAAACTATATCAAAATTCCAATGCAACCAATCAAGTAGATGCCTTCTTGATTGATTCTCCTGATCAGATCTTCTACTCAACAATGAATACTGGTAACTGGGCATCCAAAAACACAGTTGACCATGATCTCCTTCATCACTGAGTATTGCAATAATCACCTTCACTGCTGACTGCAACAAATCTGCCATTGGATTCTTAAAAACATGAATATTTACCTCCTGTTGAAAGAGCAAGGTGCCTTTTTCTCTTGATTCTGATCTTCCTTCATCATGTACTTCAATAAAAATATGTTCCTGGTCCTCAAAAAATTCTGAACAAGTAGATGAGCAGATTTCCTTTTCAAAGGGCATTTCTAAACATGAGACATATGAAGAAGAATCTGAAAGGGAATCCTGAATGGTCTGATCTTCGGTAGTCTGAATATATTGTAGATCATCCTCATATGATATGACAGTCGGATTCTCATTACATTCATCAATCATAAGAAAAGAAACTTCAGATGTTTCGTGAAACCCAACACTATCATTTATATCATCTACCAACGATGCATCCAAAGAAACTTTTTCACTTACTTGAACAAAGATTTCATCTTGTTTTTCATGAACTGACTGGATTACCTCATTATGAAGCCTGTGTTCTGATGAGATGAGGGTAGTTAGGTCTGTAACTCTGTCTTCTTCATTTGAGGCGGCTCCAACAATGCAATTCTCTTCTATGAGATCTGGAACAACATGTTTTTCCTCATCACAATCTGTCTCTCGATCTGATTTATCATCATCATTTTCTGAGATTGGAACATCATTTTCCTGCGTATCCTCTTTTATTTCAACCAGATCTGAAATAAAACTTCTTCTTTCATCATTTTTAGCCATATGGAAATCTTCAACCTGCTGATTTTGATCCTGCTGCAAAGTTTCCTCTAAGAGTTCTGTGTGCTGCTGAAACGGATTTTCATACAAGGCTTCCATGATCTCATCATCCATGAAATTATCATCCTCATAATATTTCTCAAGGCTTTCAATAAAAGTAGAAGCATGTTTGCAGCAGTCATGAACTAAATTTAATGATGGATAAGAGTCTTTATATCTTTCAATGAACATGGCATGAAAATCCTTTAAACAGTAAATACAAGCAGGTGGCAAACTTTCATACCAAGATTGGGCTTTACCTTCTAGAGTGGCCAAGAATATCTTCATCAAGCAATCTTCAGGAAAATCAACCTTCAACTTGCAAATATGCATGTTAAATCTAACCAGATGTAAAGCAACATCCTTCCTACCATCATCTTTAAATGTAGGCAAATTCCTTGACCAATCTACCTTCAGAATCTTATTTGGAAATCCTGGAATGTGATCTCGGCTCATGGGAGCATATCTTCTTACAACTCATTCCATCTTGAAAATCTCAAAGCTACTGATCTCTCTGCAGTGGGGTCACCATGAAGTATTGATTTCTGGATTTTTCAGTGAATGAAGTCGCCAGGTGAATAATTTCAGCCTTCGTATGTCTGATCGTTGTTCACCATCAACAATCAGATCTGAACTGATTCATGTACTGGGGTAATTAACAAGGTAGATGTCATGTTTACAAGCTAGACCGGAGATTGACTGAAGCACCGTTTATCTACTTCCGCTAATGCAAAGCAAAAGCGTTTCGAAGGCTACCTGGCATAACTTCAGGCTCCGTCTGTAGCTTAGAAAACCAATGACATCAACAAGCAAACCATTTTCTTCCCCAGTATGGTCACCACTATGTTAGAGCCTAGATTTGTCTCAGGTTGAAAAGACAAGGTTCTAGGTCCACATCAAACCACGCTCAGCCTCGTAGTTAGCCCGACGAGGACAGGAGAGGGCTCTCTCCGGGTCAATCTCGGCAAAAGGTAATCAATGAGGCTTGAGATGACTAAATTTTCAACTGATCTTAGGCTAGGTATTAAGTGCAGGGATTTGATTTCGTTTTTTGAGGGTTTTGTTGAAGAAATGGGAAAGGCAATTTGGGCTCAGGGATGAGGCACAGTTTCTGCAGAGGTCTAATTGGGGCAAGGAAAGCAATCGTTTTGATGATTTAAAGCAAGTGAGATGGATAGATCAGACTGGTGTGGAGCTAAGGAGAGCAAGAGAGTCTCAATAATTCTCCTTAAAGTGAAGAAAACATGAAAATTTAAACAAATTCAAAGGCAAAGCATAACATTTATGGATTCCACCTTAATCACTCATTTGTTTCAAATTCAAAAGAAGAAGCAAGAAAATGATACGCATAACACTAGATAAACTTAAAATTACTCAGATAAGCACACCATTAAAACATAAAGCCACATGGATCACAAACAGTGCTGCAAAACCCTAGTCTTTCCTTAGCCAAAAATGCAGAAATGGATGTACAATAGAGTGCCAAACTTTTCCCAAGAGTCCAACCCTGACAATGACTTAGAAAATACATGATATAGACTAGCTCAACTCATTCCCTTGCCTCTAGGGGTCGATCTCATCATTCTAGGAGCTGTTTCAACCAATTCTAAACAAAGCACTAAAATCTAGGTAGTCAAAACAACTTGCCTCTATAAGGTAGGAAACTGATTCATTCATTAAATTTTCACCTTTTAGAGAATGAATCTTCTAGAACAAGTAACTAAGTGCAAAAATGACACCATGTTCACTCAATTACATCAAGATAAGTCAA
The DNA here is from genome assembly GCA_031772625.1 of Pinus tabuliformis. Lineage (NCBI taxonomy): Eukaryota > Viridiplantae > Streptophyta > Pinopsida > Pinales > Pinaceae > Pinus > Pinus tabuliformis. Next base: position 694,513,398 of record CM062815.1, read on the forward strand.
AAAATACATCACAAAGCAAAACTAGTCAAACTAGCCGAATTTTTGAGTTGGAAGGTGAAAAATTGGTCAAAAAACCTCTGTGCGCCGCGCCAATTTCTGTATGCATCGCGCCACTTTGGAGCTGATTTTGAGGCACTTCCTAAAGTCAAAATTGAGTCCAAGTGTTCTTGTTGGAAAGCCCTGCCTATCTACTTTCCAGCCCAATTGGAATTTCTGAATTTGGTGCCCATTTGCCCCTCCAAAACCTCAATCTCCCAAGACTGCTTCCTGTGTGTGAAATTAGGGGCAAAGAGGTCATTTTTAGGGTGTTTTTGACCTCTTGAGGACTCAAAACTTGCCCAAAATTCTTGGCCATGCACCAAAAGTCCTCATTTTTCATGAAAAATCCAAAACTATAAACGTTTTTTCATTTGGAGCCTCCTATTGTAAGCGCGCGCCACGTGGTGCAGCGCACAGGGAGAAAAACCCTATTTTTTCACAAAAATTTCCAAAAATACCAAAAATGCCCCAAATTTCTTAAAATTTGGGCTGGAGCTTCATTATCAAGTGTTATTCTGGGCTAAAGAGGCCTCAGCCAATATCTGAAGACGATCGAGCTCCCTTTGCCTCTTTTGCTTCTTGATTGCCTTCCTCAATTTCACCTTCAAATTCCTGATTCGGGCTTTGCACACTTTATTTCACGCCATGTAATGGAAAGCCATGTATGTCAGCAATGCATGGTCTTTTTCAGCCTTGTCCAACAGCCTCTCTAGGTGCATGTTAACTCTCTTGAGGTTGGCCTCCCGATCCTCATTAATCTCTTGCTCCAAAGATGTGAACTCAATTGTTCTTCTTTGTGCAGCTTGACGATTCTCGCGAATGTTTTGTAGCTCCATGATCACTTGATGATCCTCAAGCTATTTATTCCTCTGCTCCAAGTACTTCATGGTCCACTTAGCCCTCTCCAAGTCAAGGGATAAGGGTTCGATCTTTGATTGCTGCTCCTGAATGATCTCTCTAAGTTTGGCGCTTTGTGGACCCGTATCTGTATCTGTATCATGAATGAGAATGAAATTGGTCTCTCGTTCACCTGATGGCTCACCTGAAGGCCCCTCATCTTGCATTGGGCTCTTGCCTTTGTCCTATACCTGTGATGCTGATGGAGGAAGCGAGGCCCCTTCCACCCCGGGTGGAGATAACACTCGCTTTGCCGCTGCAAACAAATGTCTGGTGCCTCTCTGATATGTGATGAAAACTGGCACACTAGCAGTCTCATGGCGCTCATACTGATGAGAAGGTTCACCCTCATGCTTAACCTCTGATACTCCCCGTGAAGCTTTGAAGAAGTCATGAGAGATGAAATCATCCCAAGTGATGCCCTGCAATCCAAGCTGATGAACCACCAAAATCTTAATAAGAGCAAAATGATAGACACTGTTAAGTTACTACTGAGGTGTTTTATGTTGTATAAAGGTGGTCATCCTCTCTATGTTCCGGCAAATGAAATACAGAATGTTCATCATCCGTACCCTGGTGAAATGCATGTGAAACCTGATGTGATATGCATAAAGACGAGAGAATCGTCCCTCACAGCTGAAATATTTCATGATCAATCTCATTAGCAGAGCATATTCATCTTTCAAATATCGAAATGGGAACACTCTCTTGAGCTACCTTAAGAAATTGGTTTTAATATATGGCTCATAATGCTACCAATCAATCTTCTATTTCTTGTGCCATGGTTCACCAATATTCGATATACCGGTTGCTAATGAGATAGATTCTGGTGTAAGTGTGAAGGTGACACTAGCCAAGATAGCTTGATCTCCGTGCAAGTGCACCATAAAAAGACGAGCCAACTCATGATGAAATTGGACACTAGCCACCTTTTGACAAAACTCATAGCATGTCTGATGCTAAAAACACTGCATAACAAGAGAGCATGCCTGCAATTCTGTAAGGGTGGTCGGTTCTTCCCTAACATGTCTACCACTTTTATGAGGCCTCTAGGGTGCTTGTTCTTCCAAGGGAGAGTCACTTTGGGTTTCTACCTCATAGTCCGATGAATGCTTAGATGTCATGACTACTGTACAAAATACCTTGAAAACAAAGCTACTACTGTATATAAACTGTACTTGGACTAATCTTTTTGGTGTTGTATTTTAATTTCTTCCACCAAGGGAAAAAACAAATGCAACAGGGACTGTTAGGGATTGTTAGGAACGGGAAACAATATTGAGGAATGATAACTATTGGGATAATTTTAATTAGGGAGAGGAGGGGGGTTTTATATATGGGAACAAGGTTTAGGGTTTTGGATTAGTTGTATAGGGTTGAGGAGATTTTTATAAGGGCTAGGGTGTTGGGATTAGTTGTATAGGTTTGAGGAGATTTTTATAAGAGCTAGGGTTTTGGGATTTGAATGTAATGTGGGATTGATCAACTTAGTGGGGGGTAGGAAATGAGGAAACAAGGGAGAATGGGGAAGGAGGATAGTCCTTGGTGACAAAACTGTGAGCTCTCAAACCCTGGCAGCAAATTTGGTTGTGTTGGGTTTGAATTTTTGTTTCAACCTTTATTGCCCTTACACCACCATCTCTTATCATAAAATCTGAAGCAATGTCAAAATAGAAGGCCCTACCTGACAACTCCACACAAGGGATGAGCAATTTGAAGAGATTTGACACAATTTTGGGCTCTGAACTCTGTGCGCCACGCTAAGAATCCAGTGTGCCGCGCTCTCTATGTGCGTCGTGCCTGTTCAAATTAACACTGGGCGGAAATCCCTAGTGCGCTGTGCCATCTGTGATATGCGTCGCGCCGCTTAGCTACAAACCAGTTCTCTCCAAAACACACACTGCTCACCGAAATTCACCTTGAAATGCTTTTCTCCAACCTTGGCATGCAGAATGACTTTCATCTTCATGGAAAAACCTTTATAAAGACATCAATTTGATTTTTGGTTCTCCAAAACCCATTTTGTATGTTTTGCAATTGACACTTTTTCAAAATTAATAGAACCCTGACTTTTTGTTTCCTCTTGGATTTTTGGTTGAAATGATGAATTTCTTAGCAATTTTTTGTAGGGATAGCTGACATGGGATTTGGCAAAGGAGACCATGGCTGCGCCTGAAGAATTCAAGAACTGAATTTTTTTGAAAATTATTACAAATAACAAAATGTCGACTTGTCTTCAAAACAAAGTTTTGAAGAAAAGTCATAATCCATCCATATGACGATAAAAATCTTTGAAATAACCACTTATCAAGAACCTCCCTCTGGACTGCTAGCTTTATTATACCTTACAAAGACATAGCTTGACTAACCCTAGACCTAATAACTAAAATGACTATAATGACCTAGAAATTGAAACAGGACTGCAAATGACTTTTAAGACTTGATTTTGATGGACAGACCTGAGCCAGCAGTGCAAAGCATGAGGGGTATGAATGACAAAAGCCCTTCCGTCAGATTTATGGCATGCTCCTAACAAAATGAAACCGATCAAGCGAGATGGGACACCTAAACATGAAATGCAAAAAGAGTTTTGATCTCTGACAGAGGGATGACCAGACCGACTCTAACACCAGGTTCTCCTGATGTTCTGGCCACTCCCAGGATTCCCTCCCCTTAGGCAAGATAAGTGTATGCCCTCTATAGTCTTATCTGCCTCCCAAACTGATTGTTTGACCTCCTCAGGCTGCCCCTATACCCAGCACTTGTAGAATCCCAACATGCCTTTTCTAGTCTTCGCGGTTCCCTACTATGCTAGACCCTTCCTCTGCATTCCTCCTCTTTCCCCCCTCCGCCTCCTTACTGCGCGCTGTAGGGAGGGTTGCAAACTCATGTGGATTTCTCCCTCTCTCAACAATTCCTATCTCCCCCCTCCTCTGTCATACTACGAAAGGTTGAAAGGGATGCAAGAATTGACACTGAGAAAACATACCCGGACTTTCGCTCAATTGCAGAAGAAACCAGTTCTCGCCTAGCTCCGGTCTTCTCCTTCCTTCGCTGAGTACTGATCTTGCTTCCACCCTTAACCATCCTCATTAACCCTCTCCCACATGTCCTGCATCCCATCACCCTTCTGCCGCCATTTCCTACTACCTCTTCCCCCACTCCCCTATCACCTCGATGCCTCGGGATTCCATCAAGCCTACATGATGCCCCCGCGTCCCATTGAGTTATTATGAGAGCGTTTGGTGGCCGGCCTTACCATCTTCTCCCCTTCGTTGTCCTTTTGAATGTTTTTTCCCTTTCTCTCACCCCAATCGGGGGACAAAGTTGAAAATTTTAAAACTAACATAAAAAATGACATTTCTCTTTTCCTTCAAATTGGCAATTGCGGCGTATTTTTATTATATGGAAACTTATATGATTTTGTGTCAAAAACATCTTGAGTGAAATGTGAAAATTAGTGAAATTGGTTTGTAAGGGGTTAATCATTTTGTCTTTCTAGCCTAGTATGGTAGAAATATTGTAATGTTTAACATTTTGAGTGAATCAAAATAAAATAAAATAAAACCAAAAACATCTCGAGGGTTAGTCTAATAGGTTGAGTCATCATTGTTAAAGCACCTTTATTATTGAGAGGTCATGGGTTCAATTCTCTTGACATTCTCAGGGTCAAACTCTGTGGTTGAGTCAATGAGAAGAATTTGAATTAACACTTACAATAGTATATTAGTAGAATAGGTTTGTTGGTCGGATTGGGTTTTTGAGATATTCTCTCAACAATAATTCCCTAACTTAGAATTTGTTGGATCTCATAAGCACTATATATGTGGGATGCATTTTGGTTTTGAAATGCAATATACAAATTGTTTTGTGTGTAACCTGTGTATTATTTTGCTCCTCAAATTTTTATTTTAGTATCAAAGCTCATATGGGTCTAACTCCATCAAGGGAGATCCTAGGAAGACAAAATAATTTTAAGGATTAAATCCCTACTATGTACATAGAGTACGCATAGATTAGAGATTATTATGTGTGGGTATTTGTTTTGTAAACCTATGTGGAGATTGCGTGGAGATATACCTTTAATGGTACATCAGTGTATTTATTGATCAACGAATTAGGGATTGATCTAGGCCATATTTGTGCAAGAAGAAGCAAAGTTTAAAAGTCTTCTTCGTGGGTTTTTGTCTTTTCCTTTTGCAATACTCCCATACGCACAACTCATATTCTTGTCAAAACATACAACATCCTCTACTCCAGTCAGATGCAACAACAACATGGGCGATGGAAAATTGAGCTGCATCTAAGAGTTGTGTCCTATTGAGATTTCCATCGTGAGTGAATGTGTCGTTTAGTTAAAAAGGTTCATTTCTCATATTCCTTCAATGATTTTGCATTCCTCTAGAAGTAATCACGGAGACAATGACAAAATTTCAACTCAATGGAAAACTTTATCCTTATACATACATATGAGCTCTTCCCATTGACTTTACATGTTGTTGTTGATAGAATTAATGAAATAAATTATCCAACAACTGTTTCATGCTTTTGCATGTTTCCAAAGAGAATAATGAATTCAATCTCAAGAGTAAATGGTAGAGTGTATATTTTTCTTGCTCTTTGTTCAAACAACCTCACATGCCTGAGCTTTGTCATATGCCTTTATCAATACTACAACTATGATTCTCGTGATCTCTACTATGTAGTTTTATACTGTTTACATGACTGCATCACAACTTGTTATGAAACTAGCTCACAAAATGATAGAAAAGATAGATCAACGCCTTAGAATTTAGCCTCTTCGAGGGAGAAACCTCCTTTACATTACACAAATGAATGATTCCTTGACGATTCAAATGACAAAACCTCCTTTCTATATATAGGAGTCTAAGGAGTCACAATATAACCCAGCCGACCTAACAATAATAATATAAAGGCACAAAAATAACAATAGAGGGATTCTATGGGGAACAGTAATAACAATATGGGGACAATAGGGGCACAACAATATTAATAAGGGATACAACTACAATAGTGATGGGGTAATCACTAGTATTATAAGGACCTAACATGCCCCACTCCTTCAAAAAAGTGTTGTCCTCAATGCTTGAGTAGTTCTGGATGCTTTTGTATAAAATTCTCATCCTCCCATGTGGAATCTTTAGCGGATAAGTTCTTCCACTTGATGAGATACTCCGAAATTGATCGATTTCGTAGCTGTCGAGTTCTTGTTTCTGTGACTGCTTCCGATTCCAATATAATTTTTCCTTCCTCGTCAAGTTTTGGTAATATTGTTTGAACTGGGAGCTTATCGCCTATAACCTTCTTTAAACATGAAACATGGAAAACTGGGTGCACTCGAGAAGATGCAGGAAGCTCCAATTTGTATGCCATAGTACCAATCTTTTGCAACACCTTGTATGAACCATAATACTTTGGTGATAATTTATTATCCTTCTTAGCTTGCTTGAGGGACATTTGTTTATATGGTTGTAGCTATAGGAATCCCCAATCACCTACATCAAAACTTCTTTCGTTGCGATGTTGATATGCCTGTTGTTTCATTCTATTCTACGCCAACACGAGGTTATCCTTTAAGAGTTGGAGGACTTGTTGTTGATGCTCGATGTGATGTTCCACTGCTTGAACCTTAGAATTTTCTTTTAAATATGATGTGATGGATGGTGGCTGATATCCATAAAGTGCCATAAATGGGGTCATTTTTTTTTGTATGGAAGGACGTGTTATACCACCATTAAGCCACAGGCAACCATTTGACCCATTATATCTGTTTATCAGATACAAAGCAACGAAGATATCCTTCCAAACATTTGTTTACTATCTCAGTTTGCCCATCAGATTGAGGATGATAAGATGAGCTATGAGCTAACTGAGTACCGAGACAAGAAAATAATTTTGTCCAAAAATTTCTAGTGAAAATGGGATCTCTATCACTTACAATAATCTTTGGGTTTCCATGTAGCTTTTGAATTGTTTCCATAAATGCAGTAGAAACTGTACTAGCTTTAAATGGATGTGATAATGCACAAAAGTGTGCATACTTGGTAAGTTTGTCAACTACCACCATGATGACACTCTTTCCCTCAGACTTGGGTAAACCTGTGATAAAATCCATTGAAACCTCCTCCCAATGTTGGCTTGGAATGGATAAAGGTTTTAATAGACCCGGGGTCTTAATTGTTTCAACTTTATTTTGTTGGCAAACCAAACATTCCGCCACAAACTTTTGAATATCCGATTTAAGGCCATCCCAAAAAAATTCCTTCTTAACCCTGTGGTAAGTTTTTGAAAATCTTGAGTGCCCTCCTAAGGGAGAAGTGTGCAATTCCATAAGAATCTTTTGCTTGAGTTGGGAATTCTTACAGAGGTATAAGCGATCTTTGTACCATAATGAATCATTTTGCTAGCTAAATGTATCAGATGTACTGGAATCTTGTTGTAACTTTCGAATAAGTGCCCACACTTCTTCATCATTCTTCCATTCCTCCCTTGCTTCGTTTATCCAATCTGGTTGGATAATAGAAATGGCACAAAACAATGCTTCCACATCCTCATCCTTTCTTGAGAGTGCATCTGCCACCACATTTTTCTTCCCTTTTCTGTAGATGATTTCAAAGTCATAACCCAACATCTTTGTGACACACTTTTGTTGCTCTTTAGAGGATAATCTTTGTTCTAAAAAGTATTTAAGGCTATCATGATCTGTTTTTACCTTGAAGTGTCTTCCCATTAGGTAGGGTCGCCATTTCTTAAGTGCATGTAGTATTGCCAACATTTCCTTCTCATAAATAGCTTTGTGTAAAAACTTTCCCTTGATTGGACGACTTTCAAAAGCAATGGGTCTTTCATATTGCATTAAAACAACACCAATTCCATTTCCTGAAGCATCACATTCCACAATAAAGGTTTTTGTGAAGTCCGGTGTAGCTAAGACCAATGCTTGGCACATTGCCTCTTTAAGATGTTCGAAGGCCTTTGTTGCTTATGGAGTCCATGAAAATGCATCTTTCTTTAATAATGTTGTTAGAGGTGCTACTATTCTCCCATAATTCTTAACAAACTTGTGATAATACCCCGTCAACTCGAGAAATCCTTGCAGATGCTTTATGGATGTGGGGATTTTCCATTCCTTAATGGCTTTAATTTTGCTAGGGTCTACCTTAACTCCTTCATGAGATACAATATGACCCAGATATTCCATCTCTTATACTCCAAAGAAACATTTGGATATTTTTGCATATAATTGTTTCTCCTCCAATAGTTGTAGCACCCTATCAACATGTTCAATATGATCCTTCCAAGACTTGCTGTAGAATAGTATATCATCAAAAAATACTAACACAAATTTTCTAAGGAAGGGTTTGAAAATGGAATTCATCAAACCTTGAAATGTAGAAGGTGCATTGGTAAGGCCAAAAGGCATGACCAAAAATTCATAATGACCCTCATGAGTTCTAAATCATGTTTTCGGAATGTCTTCAGTCTTCATTCTGATTTGATGATATCCTGAATGAAGATCCAACTTGGTGAAGTAAATTGATCCATGCAATTCATCCAGTAATTCATCAATGACAGGAATGGGAAACTTATCTTTAATAGTGAGCTTGTTGAGCTCCCTATAATTCGGACACATGCGCCATGATCCATTCTTCTTGTGCACCAATACTACTAGAGAAGATAAAGAACTTTGACTAGGTTGAATTATACCAGCCTCTAGCATTTCTGCAACCATACGTTCAATTTCACTCTTTTGGGCATAGGGATATTTGTACGGCCTGATGTTTGGAAGAAGACTTCCTGGAATCAGATGAATAGCATGATCATGATCACGAATAGGTGGGAGACCTTTGGGATTCTCAAATACCTTGGAATGATTGTCCAAGACTTTTTGGAGATTTGGAGAAATAGATGATTTCGATGTGGAAACATCTAGCGAACATAATTGTGCAATTACACCTCTTTGTTCCTTTTTTAGAAGCTTTGTCATACTGTTAGAGCTGATTATCTTTCCCGGTTTCCTTGCAATACCCCTTAATTCAACTTCCTTTACTTCCACAGAAAATTTCATGAAAAGTTCTTGAAAATCAAAAGCTATTGTACCCAAGGATTGTAGCCATTGGACTCCTAGTACAACATCAACACCTCCCATTGGAATGGAAAGCATTGGGCTAGTCAATACATATTCTCTCGTGGATAGCTTGATATTATGGCACTTTCCAGAGCAATTTATTGTTCCTCCATTTGCAACCATCACTTGACTCTCTGGTGCTAGATATAGGAAGAAATTCAATTCTTTTGCTACCTTACAATGAATAAAATTGTGTGTACTTCCTGAATCAATCAACACTATTACCTTTTTCTTCTTGATTTGTCCTTCTATCTTGATGGTTTAAGGAGTGGTAATTCCAGCCAATGCATTACAAGATATGGTCGGATTCATTTCTTCTTTATCTAGGCTTTGTTCCTGGAGTATATCCTCTTCTTTTGACCTTTCTTGCTCCTTTTCTTCTTCCTCTTCACAATCTATGTAGAATAATTTCTTCTCAGCACACTTATGACCTTTAGTGTATTTGCTATCACAACTGTAACAAAGCCCTTTTGCTCTTTTTTCTTCCAATTTTTGTGGTGTCAACCTTATAGGTTGTGGAAGACTAGGGGCAACAACACTTGCATCTTTATAGTTGTGAGTGGTATGCTTCCTGGTTCCCATAATTTTGCTTTCCGTTTTTCTTGCTAACCTGAATGCCTTCTCTATTGAATCAAGTTCCCAAAGGTGAACATCATGTTGGATATTATCCTTAAAAGTCCCTATGAACACATCAATCCTATGCTCCTCTGGAATATTTTTTAACCTTATGTTCAATTTTTGGAACTCCTCAATGTGCTCCATTATTTAACCCTTTTGTTTGAGACTTATCAATTGGCTAAAAAAAGTGTTGCTTTTTGTATCCTCATAATGTGCTGTCAATTCTTCCGTAAAAATTGCCCAAGTGATAATTTGTTTACGAGAGCAAAGCCATTGATACCATACAAACTGATTTGGTTCCAAATATAAAGTTGTAATACGTACCTTTTGTGTGTTTTGCACATTATTGAGATCAAAAAATTGCTCCATCTGTAATATCCATGTTGCAGGATCCTTGCCATCAAACTTCCTCATATCGATTTTTGGAATATGGTGGGTCTTCAATCCAACATTAGAGTCTATGAAATCATGATTAACATTTCTTTTGTTTGCATCATGAGTTTCCTTTACTACTCTTTCACCATTAGTAAGTATTTCTTGTAGAAAATTTGTCAAATCTGTGTTCAAATCTGCCATGCCTGTCTTCAAATTTGTGTTCAAATCTATCTTCAAATTGTCCATCTTAGCTTCCATGCCATTCATCTTAGCTTCCATGCCATTTATCTTAGCTTCTGTTAGCTTTTGTGAGAGTGACATTTGTTGCACTTGGTCTTGTAATTTTGATATATCATGTAGCATTTCTTCCTCTTCTTCATGAGTCATGCTAGAGCTTTCAGGTTGCTTACTGGGTGTTTGCATTTTCTTTCCTTGGGGCATGAGTTACCGATAATAATGCTCTACTATGCCCTTTGAATTCCTTCAAAATAATTTTCAAACCAAGCTTAAGCAAGAATTAAAAAAAATCTACACACCTTTTTTCACTTTGTAGGAGCTCGATATTGCCTCTAATGTATCTCTGTAATTTCAGATCATCTAGTTTTGAAATTGCGATCTACAGTAGCCCTCTATGTCCTCTTTCCAATGCCACCAGTCTGATCCAAATTGGATTCTCCAAGGAAGAGTTATGCCAAATCTCCCACAGTGACCTGATTATAGACTAGTTATATAGAGCGAACTTGTACGACGTGCCACGTGTCCCTGTTTCAACCTTTGTCTCTGGAAAATATATACAAGAAACTATAGTCTATCCTCTTCCTATACCTTCTTACGAAATTTCAATCTGATGCTTAGAGAGAAAGTTATAACGATTTTCCCAGGTCACCTGTTTGGAATGTAATTCAGGAGTCTGCAAAAAGACTAACTTCCTTAGATCATATCTCCCCAAATATAGCACAAAAACCTCTGAAATTTAGACCCGAGGTTCAGTGCGATTTCAGCTCAAATGGGTTTTTTTTTTCACTTCTGAAACGCCACAGAAAAAAATCTATAGCAAAAATACCACAATGACCTATTTGGAGTAGCGAAACCATAGAATCTAAAAGTTCTGGTACCAAATGTTATGATTCTAGCTCACAAAAAGATAGAAAAGATAGATCAATGCCTTATAATTTAGCCTCTTCGAGGGGGAAACCTCCTTTACATTACACAAATGAATGATTCCTTGATGATTCAAATGACAAAACCTCCTTTCTATATATAGGAGTCTAAGGAGTCACAATATAACCCAGCCAACCTAACAATAATAATATAAAGGCACAAAAATAACAATAGAGGGATTCTATGGGGCACAATAATAACAATATGGGGACAATAGGGGCACAACAATATTAATAAGGTATACAACTACAATAGTAATGGGGTAATCACTAGTATTATAGGGACCTAACACAACTACATATATGTTGCCTAGTCCTTTGGTCTTACTGTTTTGAGGAGAGACTTCACCAAGAATTGTGTGTTATTGGTTGATCTAATGTGGATGTGTTAAGATGGTGGTGTGGTGGCTTGCCCAACATATGTGCAGCATCCAATGAAGCATGAGGAGCGACCTATGGGTGGAGGCATGGACTATAATCAACACAACCACAATGCGCCAATGCTATCCTGAATTAGCTTAAATTTGTCCAAGAATGTAGGTAAATGGGGATTATGCTTGTGGTTGAATTGCAAAGTTTTAATGAGTTGTATGAGTTGAGGTATGCATATGACTTTCGAATTTGGAGTTTGTATTTTAGACATATTGAGTTTGGTCAACTCAATAGGTGAGTGTGAGTTTGTTAGAATTGACCATTATAACAACTGCTTTGTGAAGGCAAGAAACTTCAATACAAATATTGAACCAAGATGAGTATAAATGATGCATCAATAAAGAATAATGGTTGTGGTAGGAACATAGATGGTTGACAATATTGTGTGGTTATGAAATTTCCCTTCTTGTTTTTTTATCATTTTTAAAAAAAGTTTGTTCGTAAAACCACGAAACCAATTATTGAATAATGTCACATAATTCAAATTAGTGGTTCGTGACACTCAGAAACCCTTGAACACATCACTAATTTGATTGTTTTTGTTCTTGGCACTTAGAATCCCCTGAACAATGGCTACAGGTTACAACATGAGATCCTTGTGTGTTAGACAATCCAAGTTGTATGATCAACTTTTGAATACACTAAGTATCCAGACTACCTTCCTAGAAACTGATGGATAGCCAAAATTGAAATATCCGACAGATGGTGGTAGGTCCATAGGGTGGTTCAGTTACTTGACAACTTTTGTTGCGGAAGCCTTGACGAGTCGAGTATGTAAATATTGTTGATCTTATAAGTACACTGAGGATGGTCACAAACAATTTTACATTAAATGAGTCAAGTGGGAAGCTCGAAGATTGTGGTGGAGAAAGAGCGTGGTCCACGAGATTTCACAGTGGGTAGAATTTCCAGTGAAGACCATATCAGACAGATATGACTTATATGTGAATTGTAATTTGTGATTCTTCTATTAATCTTTATGATGTTAATTTTGTAATTTAAGCATTAAGGGAGGGACTTAGAATTAATGCTTACAATAGTATATTGGTAGATTAGGTTTGTTGGTTGGATTGGGTTGTTGAGATATTCTCTCAACAATAATTCCCTAACTTAGAATTTGTTGGAACTCATAAGAACTATATATGTGGGATGTATTTTAGTTTTGAAATGAAATATATGAATTGTTTTGTGTGTAACATGTGCACTATGTTTTCTCCTCAAATTTCTATTTATAAGTGATCCCTTCGGGTGGATCTATTTGGTATAAATATTTTGTGGATATAGAGGTCATCGATCTCCTGGGTCTGTGAACCACATAGAAAAATATAATTATAATTAATAATTATAACCCACGATGGAAGGCATTCAGCCTAATAGGGCAGATACCTCTGATCCCGCTTGGACAAAACGAAAGATGTTATCAATAAATAATAGTACATCTTGCTCATTGACATCTTGGAAATATTTGGCCATGGTTAGAGCAGTTAAACCGACTCTCATGCGAGCTCCTGGTGGTTCATTCATCTGACCATAGACCAGAGCCACGTTTGATTCTGAGACTTTTTGTTCATCAATTACTCTCGATTCTTTCATTTCCATGGGTTATCCAATTCAATTGCTGTCAATTTTGATTTGGATGATCCAGAAGAATCATCATTGACTATGCAATAAAAACTTTTCGAATGACCGGTGGAGATAGATTTAGCTAAAGAAAAAGCTTTTATTGCGGCCCGATATGCTTTTCCCTTGATCCATCTTAACTCTAGATTTACCAAGTGCTGAGAATGATCAAATCTTTTGAGATGAAAACATCTTTTAAAGTGAAAAGAGATTTGAACCCCCTCAATGCTTGGTAGATCTAGAGTTAAGATGGATCCAGGTTGCTTGAATACAAACACATTCTTAGTAAGTGAATCTTTTTCTTTTAAAATCACATAGGGTTGTACCTAGTATTGATATTTTTAGGTATATTAAATATAAATGAATAATTTAATTTATCAATTATTTATTATCAAAATTGTAATATTATTAATATTAAAATGGATGAGAGCACGACACTGCATTGAATTGTCTGGGATTAGAGGCCTCTATATTCCAAGACTTAGTTGTGTTCTTTTGGCCCATTGAGTTTTCTTTAAAGAGTGTGGTTTCTTGGTGCGACTTTGTTCAGTCGAGTGGGTTTATCTCATTAATCATTAATGTTTGTCCTAATAATGATTCTTTTGAGGGGGAGAAGAGGCCTTGGTTTTCTCATAGGTTTTTTAGGGAGGAATTATCGCCAAACCTATGCCTAAACCGCTTATTCATGAGGGACAATGGAGGATTATTTGTTTGTGGTCCTGGTGGATTGCTTATAATTGGTATTGTGTTATCTCTCTGATTGTGGATGAAACAATGTCATGACCATGTATGTGGGGGCGATGTGGGGAAGGCGGTTGTTTCCAACAAATCTGGTCATGTGCCAAGCTACATTCTCAAGAGGCATCATATAAATATCATGCTACAACCTCTCCTAGTATAAGGAAGGAAATTCACCTGTTGGAACGAGATGTCTGTCAAGATAGGAAGGAATTTTGAGACTCTAAACTTCTTGATGAGGTTGCTCATTGGCTACTTAACCCTAGTCACACCAAGGGCAGGAACAATCAATTTATGCATACTATTACTCTTCAATGGAAGCATAAAATTTAATGGGATGATCGTTAAAAGAAAAACATGAGGATAGGAATGATATAATTTCCTTCCTAAATGACATTTAATGCAATAAGTGGAAAATGCAGGATTCTCTAGATAGGATGGGAGCACTAATAACACACATGGAAAAGCACATTCAATGTAAATTTAATCCCCCCAGACCCCGCTGGTATGAGTGAAAAAGATCTAATGCTAGTGTCATCTTCAAATCTTCGATATGGATATCATACACTAAAATTCTTTCAACAATTTATCTTTTTTTTTTGGCTTTTATGTTCAGTAGACTTTGGGGATATTTTGTTAAAATTTGGAACTATCATATACCCACCAATACATATGGTTTCTTGTATGGCAGAGAGAGGCTGGTATTTTTGCACAATGCTTATGAGTGATGTATCTTGAATTTTGATGGGAATAAAATTAACTTACAAAAAAAATTAAAATGGGTGATAGGAGGGGGAGGGGTGCTTTAAGGCCCCGAGGAAGTTAAATTTATAGAGTAATTCATGGGGCATAGGGTACATGACAAACAACCAAGCTAAAGTTTATACCTTCTACTAGGGGATTCAATAAGCCATAGAAAAACATGTAACTTCTCTCACTGCTTTGGGAGACTCCCTCCTCCTTATTTAGCATTATGTCAAGGGCTCCTCTCTTAGTGAAAAAAAATTAAAACATCTTATGAAAATAATTAGGAAAGCAATAGAAGGGTTATGTTCAATAACATATTTCCATGTTCTCCATGACATTAATAAAGATGCGGGTTTATGTGCTAATGAAGGGTGTAAATTAAGATCAAGAGATTTAAAATTCAATGGTCAAATCAAACCCTCTCTTATTCCCTAGAGCTAAATGGATTGGCATTACACAATTATGAAGGATTGCATTATCAATCAGTTATAGTATGACATGTAAATTTTGTTTTCTGGTGGATCCGTTTTGTAAGGTATATACCTACAAAGACCTATTTTTTGTTGTCCAATTTAGAGTCCCTAAAAAAAATTTGTAGTTTTGTTGGATAAGAGGGCTCAAGATTTTGTTTTGAAGATATAACTATGTACTACACGATGTATTCGTTGCGAACCAGGTGCAAATTTGCATATAAATAGAAAAGTATCACTAGTTAAAAAAAACATTATATTAATATTAAATGATATTTTTAAGAGATGTAGGTGTGGGGGCTATCTTTCATCCTGGAAGAACAATTGAAGGAAATTTCGCATGGAAACTTGGTGTGAAAATTAATAACTTAGCAAAAGCATACACTCTCTTCAAAGGTATCTCTTTAGTTAGATATCTTCAACCTAATTGCCTAATGGTTTTTGGGAATTTACAAATAATAATAAGGCACATACATAAAGGATCTAAGGCCAAAGATGTAAGATTGGAAGCCATTTTCAACCAAATTTGAACTCAGGTTCAACTCCTAGGATGTCAGATATAATTATTCCAAATCAAGCAACAAAATAACCAATTGGCAGACTCATAGGCCAACATTTCCATCAACTTGAACAAAAAGTTATTATTATTATTATTCAAAGGAACAAATGTCACTCATTCTATACCATAATCTTACTGAACAACAACTGTCACGTAACAACAACATCAATTAGATCCATCGTTGAGTATTTCAAGTCATGTATCACATTCACCCAACACCCACCTGCCAGGATGATACATTATGTCTTTTGTGGAGGCTTTATCACCTCCTGTCTTCTCCCACACTTCCATTGTGGGATTTATTTGACCTTGCTCATGGCTTGAATCTTGAAAGGACAGTTAACTGAGAATGGTGGTTGTTTGATAGGTCATAGTACGATGTGGAGAAAGATAAAGGAGGGTTCAATTCATATTATTTTTCTCCCCCCTCTCTTGTCATAGGTGAAGACATGAATTTTAAGGAGCTACGAGATATACATAGCTCCCTCCATCAACATGAATTGACATTGCAAGATATTAGCTCTAACCTAGACATCGTTGCAGATAGGTTTTCAACACTAGAGAGCCCTCCTATAGGGAGGCTAGATATTTTCATGAGTATTTTGTTACACTTGAAGTGAGGGATCGACTTCCTGCAACAAAGGATCAACATGCTAGAAAAACTAACTTGCCTTGCCTTGCAATCAACTCAAATAGGTGACAACATTCCCCTAGGTGTTGGCGTCAACAATATTTCTCCCTTAGCTATTACAACTCTTCTCTTTGTAAAATCAGGTTCCCCTATTAGTAATTATGTTAAAGAATACAAAATTTAATAGTTTTCAGTGATGTTTAGTTTATCTATTTTTTGTATTCTCATACCAAGCCATTTATTCAAACCCTATGTGTCTTAAAACAATGACAAGTTTTTATTAGTCAGATCTTTCATTTCTTTCTGTCCAAAAAACTTCAAAACTTCTCTGATACCTCTATATATAATGACACAAAAAAAATTTGTTCATAAACTTAGGAGTTTTTCATAATCTTTGCGAGCTCCAACCATAATCTCTTATTAATACAAATATTTCTCAATATTTATTACAAAAATATATTAAATAATATATATCTATCTATATATATATATAGCCCCAAGGGTTAGCTCAACTGGTCAAATCAGTGCCTCGTCGATCGGGAGGTCACAGGGTCAATTCTCCCCGAAGCCCTTGGGGTTAGGCCTAGCTATTGGCTGCGGGGCTCGATTCCCTTCGGGGTTGATCAACCCAGATATTTCTGTGGACGTAATGGCCACCCAGTGACCGCGGGTGTCCGTGAACCACACTGAAATATATATATGTATATGTATAGATATATATATATCTATATATATATATATATATATATATATATATATATATATATATATATATATATATATATATATATGAATAATAATAAATTTAATTTTACTTAATTTCAAATAAATATAAAATATTAATAAAATTTATCAATATTTATCCTAAATAGCTTAAATTTAATTGTTTCTCATTGAGATGTATACCATGTAATTGAAAGATGCTATCATTAAAATATAAACTACCATACCCCCGAAGTAGGGGAAGGGAACACGAGAGAGGAAGAGGTTAAATTTTGATTATATGTAGATGCATTGAATGCAAAAGTAACAAGTCATTTAAAACAAGTGTTACAGGGCATCTTAGTGCCTACCACTCATGTTAGAAATTTTGCTTTAGAAAAAATTGCATAGAACATTATAACCTGCATTGGTCAATGCTAAATTAAAAGTGGTTAAGAGGCAAAGCTAATCTATAGCCTTAGTTTGGAAGCAACTAATAAATTGAGACGTCTACACTTTACAATTTTACTCCACATAAATAATGGTGGGAAATATGGTAAATATGTTATTTACCTATGTATGAACTATTTTTAAAGTTCTTTTTTTTTTAAATACCCATGGGGGATTTAAACCGGTGACTTATCATAAGGAGTGCCTTGACAGTGCACTCATTCACCATCAATCTAAAGCATCGTGGGCTTTTTAAAGATTTTAATTTTGGATGGTTTTATTTGAAAGCTTAAGAATACAAAATTACTACACAATATTTAAAAATCACGCATGAATATCGCAACAATATCTAGAAATTATGGGATAAAACATGTGAGACAGTGATCCACATGGCATTATATTGTGAAAAGGATGCAATAAGACCTTTAAGTTATGGTCCAATCAAATATTTGAGAAATAGTTTTTTTAATAATATTGAAAAAAATAAATTAAAAGTTAAACATTATAGTTTGCATTGGTTAATGTTAAACTAATAGTGGCTAATGGGAAGGTTGTTTGAAACTTGAAAAATTGTTAGCAAAAAAACACTTTAAAAACATGATCATGATTGAGCTTTCTAATGAAGCACATTTCAAGCTTAATGTGTTTGTTGTGATGATGTTAAATTACGTGTTTGGAATGTTTGATGGTGCTCTACTTGTTTCACTAGAGCATGGTTGGACATTGCTTTGGGAATACAAATTTTGAAAGGATCTATCAAAGCCACAAGCCCTCTTGAATTGCATTAACAATTGCTCAATATGCTACTTTTACTAAATAGATAAATAACTTGTTACAACTGATTCAAAGGATATATCTCTACCACAAATTTCATTTTCATTTTTTGTTCCTAAAGCAAGATGACAGATGGAGATATTAGAGTCATTTATTATAATTAGAGATCTGATTGGAAAAGGTGGAATTAGGACAATGCTTTGAAATAAAACATACAATTGAGCATGGTTGTTAGAGGCTATGCCTAAGCTCCATGAATATTCCATTTCGATTTTTCCTTGGAGACTGAAAAAAACCCCACACCTACCACCCTTAACAAAACTTTCTTATTATATTAAAATACAAAAATGTTTATCTAATTTAATATAAATTCTTACTTTACTTTTAAATATATCCTTTTTCTAAGGAAAAAGGAGTAATTTTATTAGTGAAAACAAAATTACATGTTATATTTTACTGAGAACCAAGCATCATCAAGTCTATGACTCATGATAAGAAGATATTTGCAAAAAAAAAACAACTAATATACAATGAGGATAACAACTAGGCTTTTCTCCCCTTCTTTTATTCCACCCTGCGCCATTCCCCTTGAGAAGGCGTATTAGAAACAAGTGCAAGTTGATTAACAAGTTCAGGTCTTGCAATGTCCTTGTCTGAATCCGAGTTGTCTGTTGAATGGGTACGTTTATACCCACTAGTTTTCATAGCTTCTGGATTATTTTTGTTTGTACCTGGTTGTCCTGCATTTCATTGAGGTCCTGAGGGATTTCCCCTTGGTTTTTTGGTACCTGTGTTGTCTGGTTGTTCCTAGTTTGTATAGATTCCTCCTTTGCTTCGTCTTCCTCCTCGTCCTGGTGGGGTGGAGGGAAATTCCATCCTTTGGGTTGTTTCCCATTCTTCTTCTTTCTGTTGGTGTCTTTCTTGCCTTCAGGGCACATATTTTGTAGATGCCTTGTTTGTTTGTAGATTCTACATCTGAAGGTTGTGTTCTCATAGTCTAGTGTTTGAGTCTAATTCATCTGCTTATGGATTAGTTGAATGCGGTCTGGTAATCCCTTGCTGAGATCTACTTCCACACATATCCGGGCATGTGTGTAGATCCTTTCTTCCAATCTTTGGGTATCCATTTTGATATATTTCCCAATGATGTTCCCGATTCCTGTGAATACTGGCTCCTCCTAGAAATGGAGTGGGAGGTTGTGCAGACGGATCCACACCAACATTCTGGTGACAACCATGGTGTTTGCATCAAATTCTAGGAACCATGGTGTGATGAAAAGGCCCGTCGATCCCCAGAATCATGGTCCATCCTGTATAATACTGTCTCTAGCCTCTATTGAAGGGAATTTTACTATGGAAAAACCCTTAGAACAGAGGTGTATTTCACATTCTAGTGACCAATTGGTCAAAATCCAATGAAATAACTCCAGCGGTTTTGGCCAGAAACAGTTAAAACGACAAATAATTGCTTGTGATTCAATTGGCACAATGCTCATCTGTTTTTGAATTATCTATGGTAAGTTATGGGATTGAGTTCAATAGCTCCACAATGTATGGGCTAGGGGATGTACCAACCTATTTTTTTGGTTCTGTGACTATTCTTTTCCCTTGCAGGATGTTCTTGAAAGAGGGTCCTCCATTCATTTGCTTCAGTTTGGCTTCTGTGTTTTTCGAAGAACTGCACCCATAGCCATTTCCGGCATTTAGGGATTTGTTGGCAGAACCCGCATCACCCCTTAATCTCACGTTGAGGGTTATGGAGGATGCTAGTTAAATGTGGTAGTCCTATAGAAACCAGATGTCTTGTAATGCTCTACCTTCGAAAATCGGGTTTTGCATTTGTACAAGGTATCCAACCTATTGCAAGATGTTGTGCTTCAGCTGCTGCACACTATCTATTAAATTAACCCATATTAAAAAGGAACACCCAACAGGAGATTTAATAAAAAATTGAAACCGGATGGGCATTACCAGGTTCCGGGAGCCATGCTCCCCCTTTTTGCCTAGAAACCGCTCGACAATGGGGGGCTAGTGGGCCACATGGGGCCGGATGGAGTAAGAGATGGCAATACAAGGAGCCAAGTCCATCACAACGGAGCCAAAAAACTGCACATGGGCCGACGAGCCATAGGGGATCTCGAGTTGCTGCACAGAAGAAGACAGGGGCAAGAAAACAACCCACTAGTAGTCCTGATGAGGTCAGTAAATGGAGTTGGGAGAAGAATAATCCCATGGCTTGAAAACACAATAAACAGGAGAAATAGAATTGAATGATTGATGCCCTCCCTTGCGCCTGCATTCCAACTAAGTTCCCACTATGAGCCACTCGAGTAAAACTCAATTGATAACAGAGGCAAACACCGAGTAGAGGCTGCTGCAGGGTTCCAAGCCACATTTTTGCAGGCAACTAGGGTTCGATGTTCGATATGAGGAGTTGCCACCACCCTCCGCAGAGTCGCCAAAACCGACCAAATCATATAGAGCCAGGGAGCCCCCTGCGACCCATCCAACTGGTGCAGACTTGCATCAATGGCCCCATGGAGTCGGAACAAAAGGAGGCAGAGCTTTTTCGCTTTTTCCCAAGATACTAAACCCTCCATTGACCAGTTATTCCTTGTTTACGATGTGAGTCCCTCTGCAAATAGGACCTGGCATCTGCTCCCAAGAAACTATTTTCACACAGAGTAACTCTAGCTCCATTTTGCGCCATTTTTCACCTCCACTTTAGTTCAATACCCACCATCAAAGACCCTCCAATAAGTGTTATTAAATTTATCCTATGTTAAGACGATACAACATTACAATTTACAATAAAATACAAAAATATGAAAAATATTTGTGAAAAACATTTGAATAATTGAAAGTGACCTTGATCTTCCTCTTGTTGAATATATCACTTTGTAAGAATGTCTACCTTACCATTAGTATTTTAATGGGTTGTGAGAAGTGTTAAATAAAAATTTAACACAATCTTCTCAGTGATAATCCATATACTCGATAGATCGTGGTAGGTCCAGAGGGTGGTTCAGTTACTTGACAACTTTTCTTGTGGAAGCCTCGACGAGCCAAGTATGTCAATATTGTTGATCTGAAAAGTATGCCAAGGATGGTCGGAGATAATTTTACCTTAAATGAGTCAAGTGGGAAGCTCAAAGATTGTGGTGGAGAAAGAGCTTGGTCCATGAGATTTCAAAGTGGGTAGAAGTTCTAGTGAAGACCATATTAGACAAATGTGACTTATATGTGAATTGTAATTTGTGATTCTTGTATTAATCTTTGGGATGTTAATTTTGTAATTTAAGCATTAAGGGAGGGACTTAGAATTAATGCTTACAATAGTATCTTGGTAGATTAGATTTGTTGGTTGGATTGGGTTGTTGAGATATTCTCTCAACAATAATTCCCTAACTCTGAATTTGTTGGATCTCATAAGCGGTATATATGTGAGATTTATTTTGGTTTTGAAATGTAGTGTATGAATTGTTTTCTGTGTAACATGTGCACTATGTTTGCTCCTCAAATTTCTATTTAGAAGTGAGCCCTTCGAGTGGTTCTGTTTGGTACAAATATTCATGGATATAGCAGTCACCGATCTCTAGGGTCCGTGAACCACAAAAAATAATAATATAATTAATAATTAAACCAACATAGATCCATCTTAACTCTAGATTTACCAAGTGTTGAGAATGATCAAATCTCTTGAGATGCAAACGTATTTTCAAGTGAAAAGAGGTTTGACCCCCTCGATGCTTGGTAGATCTGGAGTTAAGATAGATCTAGGCTACCTGAATACAAACACATTCTTGGTAAGTGAAACTTTTTCTTTTAAAATCACACAAGGGTTGTACCTAGTATTTATATTTTTAGGTATATTAAATATAAATGAATGATTTAATTTATCAAATTGTAATATTATTAATATTAAAAGGGGTGAGAGCAGAGACTGCATTGAATTCTTTGAGCTTAGAGGCCTCTATATTTTGAGACTTAGTTGTGTTCTTTTGGCCCATTGAGTTTTCTTTAAAGAGTATGGTTTCTTGGTGCAACTTTGTTAAGTCGAGTGGGTTTATCTCCTTAATCATTAATGTTTGTCCTAATAGTGCTTCTTTTGAGGGGGAGAAGATGCCTTGGTTTTCCGATAGGTGTTTGGGGAGGAATCCTCGCCAAACCTGTGCTTAAACCACATATTCATGAGGAACAATGGAGGATTATTTATTTGTGGTCTTGGTGGATTGGTAATAATTGGTATTGTGTTATCTCTCAAATTGTGGAGGAAATGATGCCACGACCATGTGTGTGGGGGGGGGTTGTGGGGAAGGCAGTTGTTTCCAACAAATCCGGTCATGTGCTAAGCTACATGCTCAAGAGGCAGCATATACATATTATGCTACAACCTCTCCTAGTATGAGGAAGGAAATTCACCTGTTGGAACGACATTTCTGTCAAGATAGGAAGGCATTTTCAGACTCTAAACTTCTTGATGAGGTTACCCATTGGCTACCTAACCTTAGTCACACCAAGGGTAGGAATAATCAATTTATGCATACTATTACTCTTCACTGTCAGGTTAAAATTTAATAGGATGAGCATTAAAAGAAAAACTTGAGGATATAAATGATATCATTTCCTTCTTGAATGACATACAACATAATAAGTGGAAAATGTCAGTGATCCAGGCAGATGTTGGTGGCCACCCACCTATCCCACTTGGAACCCCACAACTGTCCCTTTCAGCTTTTCAGTTTCCTTATTTGCAGCACAATTTACTATTTTTAGCAGTTTTTCGGGTCCTGAACTTTCAGAGCCGTTTTGAGGCCCTAAATGACTTTTTTTTGGAAATCTGGGGGCAACATGGGTCCATGGAATGATGTTGCCCTCCCCAAAGTGGTAGTACTCAGATAGATATTTCTAACGAGCTATTGTACATGTCAAACGGAGATCGTATGCCAAAGTTACGACCCCGGGAAGTTGATGTACCAATTTACCCAAACGGGGCCCATAGTTTGGCGTTTCATCTTCTAGGGTTAGGTTTTGGAATGTTAAGGGTTTTCCATTGTTTCTCAACAATATATAGGCCTTCGAGCCTCATTGTAACACAATTCAGAGGCATGTAGCCACCACACATCTCTTCTCAGAGATAAGCTATCATCGCCCTAGCTGGTTTATTTCCATTACTGTTTGTAAGCATACTTCAATATTTTACATTAATGAAATGAAGTATTATTTCCGTTGCATATATGTGTTTATGGTTACCTCTGTAGTTTGTTGCATTCCTGTTTAATTCTGGATCAGTGGTATCAGAGCGGTCTACTTTTTCTCTGTTTTTCTTTGCATGTCCCCAACGAGGTCGGGATATAAGGAGTTAGGGCTTGAACTGGTCGAACCTTTGCAAGACCAGCCTAGCAAATCCCGACGGCCTCCCATGGAAGATGAGAAGAAAGATGAGGGGGCAGGAGTTCTTATCAAAATATTTCTTGAAGAAGCCCTCGAGCGAGAACGAAACGCGATGATGGACAACTTTGCCCAGATCCTTCAGCGGCTACCCAGAAGCGATGCATCGGCTTCCAGCAGCTACTCTGGAAACGCCACACTCTTTAAGGTACAAGTTAACTTTGAAATGCCCATATTCGAGGGTCAGATAAACGCAAATGCCGTAGATAAATGGTTAAATCTGCTAGAGGGTTATTTTTCTGTTCATAAACTTTCAAGTTGAGAAAAGATTGTTTTTGCTCTGCTCAAAGCAGCCCCCCACGTCAAGGACTGGTGGGAAACCTATTGCGAGTAGAAGGATGAAAATACCGGCTCACTATTTTCAGCCGAACCCACCTGGAATTCATTTCGGGATGCCATCAAGGAGCAGTACTACCCTGTCAGAAGCTATGAGGATAAATACATAAAGTGGACCACGCTGCGGCAAGGAAGGGACCAAGATGTGCCACAGTTCACAAACATTTTTCATACCCTTCGTACACAGTTGGGTATCAAAGATTCTGATCTACATCTGGTACTCAAATACCGCAGCTGCCTATACAGATACATCCAGGAAGAGATGGAGTTCCTGAACATCTCCTCGCTCGGCACGGCATACCAATACGCTGTCAAAATCAAGCAAAAGTTCAAACAGAAGAAGCGAGAGTTTGGATCTACGAATCTGAAGACCAAAGGACAAAGCCAAGGTGGGGTGACCCAAGACAACCCGTCGAAGCTGCAAGAAAAGAGAAACACCACAAAGTCGAAGAGGGACACAGGAAAGTGGTGTGAGTTCCACAAGAGCCCCACTCACAACACAAGTGAGTGTCGGACCAAGTAGTCACTGGTGGCCGAGTTGAAGGCTTCTGAATCATATGCATGTTTCGACCCTGAGCCAGAACCCGACAAGGGGAATGGCAAAGGGAAGAAGATCATTGATGTGGATCCCAGCGCCACTTTTTCCACCGCCAAGATCAAGAAGAATGAACCCGAAGAAGCAGAGGAGGGGGAACGTCTTTTCCACACACAGATGTGGGTGAAGGGTTCGCCGCTGCAATTCATTGTCTATATTGGCAGCCAAAAGAACCTCATTTCAGCAGAGGTCGTGAAGCGGTTGGGCCTACTGACTACACCACACCCGCAACCATATAGTATTGGGTGGCTTCATGAAGGATGAGATCTCAAAGTTCGCCAGCAATGTTGCCTTCCCTACAGCATCAAACCCTTCACAGATGAGGTATTGTGTGATGTTACACCTCTAGATGTTTGCGATGTATTATTAGGCCAACCATACTTGTGGAGGAGACATGTTGTGTATGAGTCAAGGCCTCGGGCTATTATTATTTCTTTGGGTAATTCATTATACAGGATACCGGAGGTAGCCCCACCTACCGTCACTTCTTTGATCGCTGCTAAGAAAGGAAGCAAGCTCATCTCACAGACTAGAAAATTTATTTTCTGTCTGGTTCACTCCCAAAGTAAGGAGAAGGTCGTTACGACATCCATGACCCCCGCGAAGGGTTCCTCCACGCAACAGCAGCAGCAAAGGAATATAGTCATGATAGAACACAGGAACAACTTCTCCTCACACATAGGGGTACCACACAAGGTTCAGGTGGGCAACAAAGTTTGGTTACATCTGCAAAGAGAACGCCTTACTAGAACCCATCAGAAACTCAGACCACTCCGACATGGTCCTTACACCAGTACCAAGGCTACAGGAAACAATGCTTTGAAGCGCAACATTCCTCCATTCCTTCGCTTGCACCAACTATTCAATGTGGACCGTCATCAACCATGCTTCCCACCATTTCTGGACACATCAAAGATTGTAGAACAGCTCACCAGAGACCTAACTCAGTAGAAGCTTCCTGATCTGAGGGAGAAACTGAACGCAACGGGAACCATTGCTTCCTAAGGGGGGAGGAATGATCCAGGTGGATGTTGGTGGCCACCCACCTATCCCACTTGGATCCCCACAACTATCTCTTTCAGCTTTTTAGTTTCCTTATTTGCAGCACAATTTACTATTTTTAGCAGTTTTTCGGGTCCTGAACTTCCGGAGCCGTTTTGAGGCCCTAAACGACTTGTTTTTTGGAAATCTGGGGGCAAGATGGGTCCATGGACCGATTTTTCCCTTCCCAAAGTGGTAGTGCCCGGATAGATCTTTCTAACGAGCTATTGTATGCGTCAAATAGAGATCGTATGCCAAAGTTACGACCCCGGGAAGTTGATGTACCAATTTACCCAAATGGGGCCCACAGTTTGGTGTTTCATCTTCTAGGGTTAGGTTTTGGAATGTTAAGGGTTTTCCATTGTTTCTCAACAATAAATAGGCCTTCGAGCCTCATTGTAACATAGTTTGGAGGCATGTAGCCACCACACATCTCTTCGCATAGATAAGCTACCATCGCCCTAGCTGGTTTATTTCCATTACTGTTTGTAAGCATATTTCAATATTTTATATTAATGAAATGAAGTATTATTTCCGCTGCATATATGTGTTTATGGTTACCTCTGTAGTTTGTTGCATTCCTGTTTAAGTTTGGATCAGTGGTATCAGAGTGGTTTGCTTTTTCTCTGTTTTTCTTTGCATGTCCCCAACGAGGTCGGGATATAAGGAGTTAGGGCTTGAACTGGTCGAACCTTTGCAAGACCAGCCTCGCAAATCCCGACGGCCTCCCATGGCGGATGAGAAGAAAGACTAGGGGGCAGGAGATCCTATCAAAATCTTGCTCGAAGAAGCCCTCAAGTGACATCGGAACGCGATGATGGACAACTTTTCCCAGATCCTTCAGCGGCTACCCAGAAGTGACGCATCAGCTTCCAACAGCTATGCTGGAAACGCCACGCCCTTTAAGGTACAAGTTAATTTTCAAATCCCCATATTCGAGGGTCAGATAGAAGCAGATGCCGTAGATAAATGGTTAAATCTGCTAGATGGTTATTTTTCTGTTCATGGATTTTCAAGTCGGGAAAAGATTATTTTTGCTCTGCTCAAAGCAGCCCCCACGTCAAAGACTAGTGGGAAACCTACTGCGAGCAGAAGGATGGAAATATCGGCTCACTATTTTCAGCCACACCCACCTGGAATTCATTTCGGGATGCCATCAAGGAGCAGTACTACCTTGTTGGAAGCTATGAGGATAAATACATAAAGTGGACCACGCTGCAGCAAGGAAGGGACCAAGATGTGCCACAGTTCACAAACATTTTTCATACCCTTTGCACACAGTTGGGTATCAAAGATTCTAATTTGCATCTGGTACTTAAATACCGCGCCTGCCTACACAGATACATCCAGGGAGAGATGGAGTTCCTGAACATCTCCTCGCTCGGCACGGCGTATCGATACGCTGTCAAAATCAAGAAAAAGCTCAAATAGAAGAAGCGAGACTTTGGATCTGCGAATCCGAAGACCAAAGGAAAAAGCTAAGGCGGGGTGACCCAAGAAAACCCGTCGAAGCCACAAGAAAAGAGCAACACCACAAAGTCAAAGAAGGACACAGGAAAGTGGTGTGAGTTCCACAAGAGCTCCACTCACAACACAAGTGAGTCTCAGACCAAACAGTCGTTGGTGGCCAAGTTGAAGGCCTCCGAATCAGATGAATATTTCGACCTTGAGCCAGAACCTGACAAGGGGAATGGCAAAGGGAAGAAGATCATTGATGCAGATCCCAATGCCACTGTTGCCACTGCCAAGATCCAGAATAACGAACCCGAAGAACCAGAGGTTGGGGAACGTCTTTTCCACTCATAGATGTGGGTGAAGGGTTCGCCGCTGCAATTCATTATCAACAGTGATAGCCAAAAGAACCTCATTTCAACAAAGGTCGTGAAGCAGTTGGGCCTACCGACTACACCACACCCACAAATGTATAGTATTGGGTCGCTTCATGAAGGACGAGATCTCAAAGTTCGCCAGCAGTGCTGCCTTCCCTACAGCATCAAAACCTTCACAGACGAGGTATTGTGTGATGTTACATCTCTGGATGTTTGCGATGTATTATTAGGCCAGCCATACTTGTGGAGGAGACATGTTGTGTATGAGTCAAGGCCTCGGGCTGTTATTATTTCTTTGAGTAATTCATTATACAGGATACCGGAGGTAGCCACACCTACCGCCACTTCTTTGATCGTTGCTAAGAAAGGCAGCAAGCTCATCTCACAGACTAGGAAATTTATTTTCTGTCTGGTTCACTCCCAAAGTAAGGGGAAGGTCGTTACCACATCCATGACCCCCACGAAGGGTTCCTCCACACAGCAACAGCAGCAAAGGAATACAATCATGATAGAACACAGGAACAACTTCTCCTCACCCACAGGGGTACCACACAAGTTTCAGGTGGGCAACAAAGTTTGGTTACATCTGCAAAGAGAACGCCTTACCAGAACCCATCAGAAACTCAGACCACTCTGACATGGTCCTTACACCAGTACTAAGGCTACAGGAAAGAATGCTTTGAAGCACAACATTCCTCCATTCCTTCGCTTGCACCGAGTGTTCAATGTGGACCATCTTCGCCCATGCTTCCCACCATTTCTAGACAGATCATAGATTGTATAACAACTCACCAGAGACCCAGCTCAGCAGAAGCTTCCTCATCTCAGGGAGAAATTGAACGCAATGGGGACCATTGCTTCCTAAGGGGGGAGGAATGATCCAGGCGGATGTTGTGGCCACCCACCTATCCCACTTGGACCCCCGCAACTGTCTCTTTCAGCTTTTCGGTTTCCTTATTTGCAGCACAATTTACTATTTTTAGTAGTTTTTCGGGTCCTGAACTTCTGGAGTCGTTTTGAGGCCCTAAACGATCTGTTTTTTGAAATTTGGGGGCAACATGGGTCCATGGAGTGATGTTTCCCTTCCCAAAGTGGTAGTGCTTGGATAGATCTTTCTAACAAGCTATTGTACGCGTCAAACGGAGATCGTATGCCAAAGTTACGACCCCGGGAAGTTGATGTACCAATTTACCCAAACAGGGCCCACAGTTTGGCGTTTCATCTTCTAGGGTTAGGTTTTGGAATGTTAAGGGTTTTCCATTGTTTCTCAACAATAAATAGGCCTTCGAGCCTCATTGTAACACAGTTCAGAGGCATGTAGCCACCACACATCTCTTCTAAGAGATAAGCTACCATCGCCCTAGTTGGCTTATTTCCATTACTGTTTGTAAGCATATTTCAGTATTTTACATTAATGAAATGAAATATTATTTCCAGTACATATATGTGTTTATGGTTACCTCTGTAGTTTGTTGCGTTCCTGTTTAAGTCTGGATCAGTGGTATCAGAGTGGTCTACTTTTTCTCTGTTTTTCTTTGCATGTCCCCAACGAGGTCGGGATATAAGGAGTTAGGGCTTGAACTGGTCGAACCTTTGCAAGACCAGCCTCGCAAATCCCAACGGCCTCCCATGGTGGATGAGAAGAAATACGAGGGGGCAGGAGATCCTATCAAAATCTTGCTTGAAGAAGCCCTCGACCGGCAACGGAACGCGATGATGGATAGTTTTGGCCAGATCCTTCAGCGGCTACCCAGAAGCGACGCATCGGCTTCCAGCAGCTACTCTGGAAACGCCATGCCCTTTAAGGTACAAGTTAATTTTGAAATCCCCATATTCGAGGGTCAGATAGATGCAGATGCCGTAGATAAATGGTTAAATCTGCTAGAGGGTTATTTTTCTGTTCATAAATTTTCAAGTCGGGAAAATATTGTTTTTTCTTTGCTCAAAGCAGCTCCCCACGTCAAGGACTAGTGGGAAACCTACTGTGAGCAGAAGGATGAAAATACCGGCTCACTATTTTCAGCCGCACCCACCTGGAATTCATTTCGGGATGCCATCAAGGAGCAGTACTACCCTGTCGGAAGCTATGAGGATAAATACATAAAGTGGACCACGCTGTGGCAAGGAAGGGACCAAGATGTGCCACAGTTCACAAACATTTTTCATACCCTTCGCACACAGTTGGGTATCAAAGATTCTGATCTGCATCTGGTACTCAAATACCACGGCTGCCTACACAGATACATCCAGGAAGAGATGGAGTTCTTGAACATCTCCTCGCTCGGCATGGCGTACCGATACACTGTCAAAATCGAGCAAAAGTTCAAACAGAAGAAGCGAGACTTTGGATCTGTGAATCCGAAGACCAAAGGACAAAGCCAAGGCAGGGTGACCCAAGACAACGCGTCGAAACCACAAGAAAAGAGCAACACCACAAAGTCGAAGAAGGACACAGGAAAGTGGTGTGAGTTCCAAAAGAGCCCCACTCACAACACAAGTGAATGTCGGACCAAGCAGTCGCTGGTGGCCGAGTTGAAGGCTTTCGAATCAGATGCATGTTCCGACCCTGGGTCAGAACCCGACAAGGGGAATGGCAAAGGGAAGCAGATCATTGATGCAGATCCCAGTGCCACTGTTGCCATCGCCAAGATCTAGAAGAATGAACCCGAAGAACTAGAGGAGGGGGAACATCTTTTCCACTTACAGATGTGGTTGAAGGGTTCGTCGCTGCAACTCATTGTCAAAAGTGGCAGCCAAAAGAAGCTCATTTCAACAGAGGTCGTGAAGCGGTTGGGCCTACCGACTAAACCACAAATCGTATAGTATTGGGTGGCTTCATGAAGGACGAGATCTCAAAGTTCACTAGAAGTGCCGCCTTCCCTATAGCATCAAACCCTTCACAGACAAGGTATTGTGTGATGTTACACCTCTGGATGTTTGCGATGTATTATTAGGCCAGCCATACTTGTGGAGGAGACATGCTGTGTATGAGTCAAGGCCTCGAGCTGTTATTATTTCTTTGGGTAATTCATTATACAAGATACCGGAGATAGCCCCACCTACCACCACTTCTTTGATCACTGCTAAGAAAGGCATCAAGCTCATCTCATAGACTAGGAAAATTATTTTCTGTCTGGTTCACTCCCAAAGTAAGGGGAAGGTCGTTACCACATCCATGACCCTCGCGAAGGGTTCCTCCTTGCAGCAGCAATAGTAAAGGAATACAATCATGATAGAACACAGGAACAACTTCTCATCACCCACAGGGGTACCACACAAGTTTCAGGTGGGAAACAAAGTTTGGCTACATCTGCAAAGAGAACGCCTTACCAGAACCCATCAGAAACTCAGACCACTCTGACATGGTCCTTACACCAGTACTAAGGCTATAGGAAAGAATGCTTTGAAGCACAACATTCCTCCATTCCTTCGCTTGCACCGAGTGTTCAATGTGGACCATCATTGAACATGTTTCCCACCATTTCTGGACATATCAGAGATTGTAGAACAGCTCACTAGAGACCCAGCTTAGCAGAAGCTTCCTACTCTCAGGGAGAAACTGAACGCAATGGGGACCATTGCTTCCTAAGGGGGGAGGAATGATCCAGGTGGATGTTGGTGGTCACCCACCTATCCCACTTGGACCCCCACAAATATCTCTTTCAGCTTTTCAGTTTCCTTATTTGTAGCACAATTTCCTATTTTTAGCAGTTTTTCGGGTCCTGAACTTCCGGAGCCATTTTGAGGCCCTAAACGACTTTTTTTTGGAAATCTGGGGGCAACATGGGTCCATGGACCGATGTTTCCCTTCCCAAAGTGGCAGTGCTTGGATGGATCTTTCTAACGAGCTATTGTATGCGTCAAACGGAGATCGTATGCCAAAGCTACGACCCCGGGAAGTTGATGTACCAATTTACCCAAACGGGGCCCACAGTTTGGCGTTTCATCTTCTAGGGTTAGGTTTTGGAATGTTAAGGGTTTTCCATTATTTCTAAACAATAAATAGGCCTTCGAGCCTCATTGTAACACAGTTCAGAGGCATGTAGCCACCACACATCTCTTCTCAGAGATAAGCTACCATCGCCCTAGCTGGTTTCTTTCCATTACTGTTTGTAAGCATATTTCAATATTTTACATTAATGAAATGAAGTATTATTTCCACTGCATATATGTGTTTATGGTTACCTCTGTAGTTTATTGCGTTCCTGTTTAAGTCCGGATCAGTCGGATTCTCTAGATAGGATGGAACCACTAATAACACACATGGAGAAGCACATTCAATGTGAATTTAATCCCCCAGTTCCTACTGGCATGAGTGCAAAAGACTTGATGCAAGTGTCATCTTCAGATCTCCGATATGGATATCATACAATAAACTTCTTTCAATTGTTTACGTTCTGTCTTTTGGCGTTTATGTTCAATAGACTTTGGTGATATTTTGTTAAAACTTGGCACTATCATATGCCGACCAATATGTCTAGTTTCTTGTATGGCAGAGTGAGCTCAGTATTTTGGCACAATGTTTATCAGTGATGTATCTTGACTTTTGATGGGAATAAAATTAACTTACAAAATAAAATAAAAAGGGTGATAGGAGGGGAAGGGGTGCTTTATGGCCCCAAGGAAGTTAAAGTTACAGAGTAATTCATGGGGCATAAGATACATGACAAACAACCAAGTTGAAGTTTATACCCTGCATTAGGGGATTCAATTAGCCAAAGAAAAACACGTAACTTCTCTCACTGATTTGGGAGACTCCCTCCTCCTTATTTAGTATTTGGTGAAGGGCTCTTCTCTGAGTGACAAAACATTAAAAAGTATTATGAAAAGATTTAGGAAAGAAGTAGAAGGGTTATGTTCAATAACATATTTCCATGTTCTCCATGACATCAATAAAGTTTCAGACTTATATGCTAATGAAGTTTGTAAATTAAGATCGAGAGATTTAAAATTCAATGGTCAAATCGGGCCCTTTCTTATTCCCTAGAGCTAAATGAATTGGCATTAAACAATTATGAAGGATTACATTATCAATCAATTATAGTATGACATGTAAATTTTGTTTTCTGGTGGGTTAGTTTTGTAAGGTATATACCTACAAAACCATGTCTTTTTTTGTCCAATTTATAGTCCCCCTAAAACAATTGTAGTTTTGTTGGATAAGAGGGCTCAAGATTTTGTTTTTGAAGATATAACTATGTACTACATGATGTATTCGTTGCAAACCAGGTGCAAATTTGCACATAAATAGAAAAGTATCACTAGTTTAAAAAACATTATATTAATATTAAATAATATTTTTAAGGGATGTAGGTGTGGAGGCTATTCATCCTAGAAAAATAATTGAAGGCAAATTTGCATGGAAACTTGGTGTGCAAACTAATAACTTAGCAGAAGCATACACTCTCTTCAAAGGTATCTCTTTAGTTATATCTCTTTATCCTAATTGCCTAATGGTTTTTTGGAATTCACAAATAATAATAAGGCACGTGCACAAAGGATCTAAGGCCAATGATCTAAGATTGGAAGCCATTTTCAACAAAATTTGAACTCAGGTTCAACTCCTAGGATGTGAGGTATAAAGGTTCCAAATCAAGCAACAAAACAA
This sequence comes from Pinus tabuliformis, assembly GCA_031772625.1. Classification (NCBI taxonomy): domain Eukaryota; kingdom Viridiplantae; phylum Streptophyta; class Pinopsida; order Pinales; family Pinaceae; genus Pinus; species Pinus tabuliformis. The sequence continues at coordinate 694,546,619 of CM062815.1, forward strand.
CTAATTGGCAAACTCATAGGCCAACATGGTTAGCAAATTGAACAAACAATTTTTTTTTCAAAGGAATAAATATCAATAACATAATCTTATGGAACAACAACTGTCATGTCACAATAACATCAATTAGATCCATCGTTGAGTATTTCAAGTCATGTCTCACATTCACCCAACACCCATCTGCCATGATGATACATTATGTCTTTTGTGGATGCTTTATCACCTCATGTCCTCTCCCATACTTCCATTGTGGGATTTATTTGACCTTGCTTATGGCTTGCATCTTGACAGGGCAATTAACTTAGAATGGTGGTTGTTTGATAGGCCGTAGTATAATGTGGAGAAAGATAATAAAGGGTTCAATTCATATTAATTTTTCCCCCCTCTCTTGTCACAGGTGAAGACATGGATTTCGAGGAGCTACGAGATATACGTAGCTCCCTCCATTAGCATGAATTGGCACTACAAGATATTAGCTCCAAGCTAAACATTGTTGCAGATAGGTTTTTAACACTAGAGAGCCATCCTATAGGGGGGCTAGATATTTTCATGAGTATTTTGTTACACCTAAAGCGAAGGGTCAAATTCCTGCAACAAAGGATCAACATGCTACAAAAAATGAGTCACCTTGCCTTGCAATCAACTCAGGCAAGTGACAACATTCCCCTAGGTGTTGGCGTCAACAATGTTTCTTCCTTAGCTATTACAACTCTTCTCTTTGTAAACTCGGGTTCCCATGTTAGTAATTATGCCAAAGAATACAAAATTTAATAGTTCTGCGTGATGTTTAGTTTATCTATTTTTTGTATTCTCATACCAAGCCATTTATTCGAACCCTATGTGTCTTAAAACAATGACAAATTTTCATTAGTCGAATCTTTCATTTATGTGTGTCCAAAAAACTTCAAAGCTTCTCTAATACCTCTATATATAATAGCACACAAAAATCTATTCATAAACTTAGGAGTTTTTCATAATCTTTGCAAGCTTCAACCTCTTTTATTAATACAAATATTTTTCAATATTTATTACAAAAATATATTTAATAATATATATATTTAATTACAATATATATATATATATATATATATATATATATATATCTCTTAAAAATATTTTTTCCACTGGAAAAATCGTAATCTTTCATTAACTTGAAAAATTACATATTGTAGATGCACTATGCATATGCTATAGAGTCAGTCAGCCTTCTGTGGGCTTAGTATGTGATCTATAATATCAGTATATAACCAGAATCATCACGCAGGATGTTTGTTTATAGTTGTTCTATTTATATGTACATATTTGCCACGCAGGGCTCTGTAAAAAAGTTTTCAGTCCACTATATACAAAATATATTGTTCAAAGATAGCAAAAATGTCAAATATTGTATCTCATGGGCTAACCGCCCTATGGTAATGTGGGTCTATATAAGGTCGATGATAGTATTGGTATGCATTTGACCCGTGCTGCTCCTGGATCATCCACTCTCCTCGGGGAAGTGACGTGGCCTCCTTGGAAAGTTGGTCGGCACTGCTGTTTTGTTCCCTGTAGATATGATTGCAAGTAATGTCAATAAACTGAGCCTTCAAAATATTTATTTCATCCAATATGTTACTGAGTGTATGTGTGTGACAAACAATAATATTGTTGAACCAACCTATGAAGATATTCGAATCTCCAAATATATGAATGTTCATGCAATGATGTCCCAATGAGAAATGCATGAGATGACGAAGAGTGATGAGTTCAGCGAAATTGTTTGAGCCAATCCGCAAACCCATCCGGATTTTATAGAAATGTTGATCGTTGATGTATAAAATAAACCCCCCCCCCCCACACCCTTGCTGCTGGGCAGCACCATCAAAAAATGCCCAAGGGGTACGTTTGTCAATAAGCGGAGGGTCGCGGGGTCTTCGAGTGCGAGGTTGGGGTGGCTCAGGCATATCATTATAAGCTGATATAATAAGAGCAGATAGATGCAGCCAGCTCACAGGTTTGTCATCAAATATAGTCTGATTCCGAGCCAGCCAGAGGTACCAGCTGATAATGATGGGGAGACTCTGTAGTTTAGATCCTTTATGTCGGTTATACCATGATTCCCAGGCTCTGTTAATATCATCTCCTTCCCAAGAACCCGAAAAGTGTATAGTTGTGGATACGGATTGCCACAGGTTCATCAAGGCTGTGCACTTCAGGAACATGTGAAGAATCGATTCAGTTGCATTTTTGCATAGAGTGCACCAGGTAGGCCCGTAGATAGCTCTGTGCATAAGGTTCTCACCTGTGGGCACTATACCTTTTAGAATACACCAAAAAAAGAGTTTTGTCCGTGGAGGCACAGTGAGTTTCCATATTGCCTTCCACCAAAATGAGATCAGATCCGGTACCTTATGAGAGATCAGCGCTAAATACCCCGATTTTGGTGTATACATTCCGTGCTCAGATTGATGCCAAATAAGTTCATCCGGACCCTGTTTAATCCTGATGTGAGATTCTGATAAAGCAGTTATATAATCGGTCCATTCCTGGTGCCAGTGGGGTGGAAGATTGATCTGTAGTGCGGATTTCCAGCGCTGTTCTAAAATGGATGAATTGAGTGGATCCGCGATGTCAGTGAGTACTTTGATCTCGAGTGAGTTTATGTGCTGTATGAGTGCCTCGGGTAATAGATGTCTGCCCCCACACCCATTCCATGGGTCTGTACCGATTCGAGCCAAAGATCCATCGTTGATTTTCCAAACCAGGTTATCCCTGATGAGAGGCATGGATTTTAGAAGTGCTTTCCATATAGAAGAGATACCGGATTTGGGCCAATTTGGAAGCCGGATCCAATCCATTATGTGCAGAGGCCAGATATATTTGTGATATGTGATGCTAGTCCAGAGATTATGACCTGTGAGTAACGTCCACCCCATTTTTGCTGCAAGAGCCTGTGCAAATGTGGGCAAGTCTTTTAATCCCCAGCCTCCCCATTTTTTGGGCAGCGCTATCTTCTTCCATCCCACCCATGCAAATATCCGTTTGTCCTAATTCCCATTCCAAAGATATCTGTTGCATAATTGATGTAACCTTGCCAAGATGTTCCTCGGAATCCATGCAAGAGCCATCCAAAAGACCGGTGTTGCCTCCAGAACAGATTTAACCAATACAAGTCTACCAGCTCTAGATAAATATCGGTGACTCCATATGTTTAGCCGCTTTTCCAGTTTTGAGACGAGCCAGATCCAGTCAGCTATCTTTTGGCTGACAGGCTTGATCCAGAATCCTAAATATTTAAGACCATGATCTAAGGGACTATTGCAGAATGGAAACAGTTGTCGAGAAAATTGAGACTCATGGATAGAAGTTCTGGTAAGAATGATAGATGATTTTGAATGATTTGCGAGCATCCCAGTGGCAGATGAAAAAAGGGTGAGGATTTTCGAAAATGAGCGAGAGTCCCTGATGCTACCATCAAGGAAAATCATGACATCGTCTACAAAAAGAAGATGGGTGAGAAAGCAATCATCAGATATTTTGAGACCACAAAGATCCCCATTTCTCTTAGCTGAAGCAATCAATCGACTCAGACCATCCATAACTATCAGGAAAAGTAGGGGAGACAGTGGACAACCCTGTCTGAGACCTCGTTCAGAGTGGAAAAACTGAGATGCCGACCCATTGATCAGAACACTGAAGGTGGGGGTGGTGATGCAAGCCATGATCCAGGTAATGAAATTGATGGGGAAGCCCAGATGGATAAGGAGCATCTTGATGTAGAGCCAGCTGACTCGATCAAAAGCCTTTGCCAAGTCAATCTTTAGGATAATGGCCTTATGGTGTCTGGTCCAAATGGTGTGAAAGGCTTCTTGGGCCGAACCGATGGCTTCATGAATCTGACGATGTTCAAGGAAAGCAAATTGTTGAGGGGCAATATTACGGGACAGGATAGGTCTGAGGCGATTTGCAATGATCTTGGAGATGATCTTATAGAGCACATTGCATAGAGAAATGGGGCGGTAATCATCAAAGGAGGAAGGGGAGTCCGATTTGGGAATAAGGGCTATGAATGTCGAATTGATGGCATTGTAAAGTGACCCAGATACCCTGCATTCCTCCACAACCCTTAGTAAGTCCTGGCTGAGAAGTTCATAGAAAGCAATGTAGAACTCGATGGTCCAACCGTCCGGGCCCGGGCTTTTTTCTTTTTTAAACCATTTTAGAGTGCCCTCAAGTTCCCCAGGTGTCACTGGATCATATAATGCCTCTGCCTCTTCCTCGTTTACGAACCTGGGGAAGTGTCCAACAATGTTGATAATATCGGCAATAGTCGAGCCAGGAGGTTGTTTGTAGAGATTCTTGAAGTGAGAAGATCCCAGGTGTGAGAGCTTATTGAAGGAGTCAGCCACTCCACCCTCTGGCAATGGGATATTCCAGATGGTATTTTGGACCTTTCTACCTTTTGCATAATTATGGAAGAACCGAGTGTTGTCATCTCCTGCTTTTAACCAAATGGCTTTGCTACGAAGACGAATGGATTCCTCTCTGTCTTTTAATATCTTTGACTTCTGGTTTTCTAGATCCACTAGGTGAGATTTGTCTTCTGCTGTGGAAAACCCTAATCCTCATTCATCCAATAGTGTGGAGAGTTCTGATTCGATGAGCAGAAGGGCTGAGTTTTCCTTTTGGTGTTTTTCTTTGGCCCAATTAATAGAGAGGTGCTTGAGCTGAGATAGGTTTGAGCAGAAACCTTTTGCCAAGGATTCTGACCTATCAATCGGGTTTGAATTCCAAAATTCCTTGACCATATTGATATATGAAGGATCCTGAAGCCAGCCGTGATTGAACTTGAATGGGGCTTTTGGCTTTTTGTGAGGTCCCAAGATCTCCAGGTATATTGGGTAGTGATCCGAAATGCCTCCAGTTCCAACCCATTGTTTGTAGAAATGCAGCTGTTGAATAAGGGTTCCTTTCATGATAAATCTGTCTAATCTGCGGGCAAGTGCAACCTCTCCAATTCTTCTGTTCCTCCAAGTAGGGAGTGGTTTGTGCATAGGGACATCAATTAGGTTATGTCTCTCCAGAAGATTTGTCATATAACCTGTGATCGAGTCTATTTGAGCCATGGATCCCCAAGATTCACCATATCCCAGGGAGAAATTTAAATCACCCCCAATAATGATGTTGTCGGCAGAGAAGATGGATAGTCCCAGCAAATGATTCCAAAAATTCTCCCTTTGTTGACAGGGGCCGTAGATGTTAATAACCCTAAGGCTGGTCCCTAGGTCGGCCAAGAAGAGGTCTATGCCCATAAAACCCTGTCCTCCCCATGTAGCATGTGCTTTGATGGTTGCTGGATTTTAGCCTATTGCAAGGCCCCCCCAATCTTCCAGTAGAATCCATAGCCAAAAACTTCCATCCCGGGATAATAGAGGATAAAGAATCAGAGATGGGGTCAGCCGGGCCGAGGGTTTCTTGGAGGAGAATGATGTCGACAGGAACAGTCTCAAAAAGTCTGCGCAGAGCTAGTTTCTTGGAGGCACTAGCCAAGCCTCTGCAGTTAAAGGAAAGGCACTTCATGGAGGGAGGTTGCCAGGGGTGTTCGTAGCTCTAAGAACCCTGTCAATAGTGGATTGGCGGCCAGAGGCCACCTCCGCTCCAGCACGCCTGATAGCTTTGGACATAAATGATTTTCTCCCCCAGGCAGTCAAGGGAGTCGACCCCGAAGTAACAAGACCCAAACCAACAATTTTTAGATGGGATCCATGGGGGTGAAAGCGAGGGCGAAGATTATAGTGATGCTTTGACCCCCAAGATGAGGATGGAGAAGAGGAGGGCGAGGGGAGAGAATGCAAGGAAGGCGCCGATGGAGCATAGACCGGAGAAGTGGGTAAAGTGCAGTATGCAACAGACATGGATGGAGTATGCAAAGAGGTGCAAGGAGAAAAACATGATAAAGGAGGAGAGAGAGATGTACCCGAAGCAGTGGCAGCTTCAGCAGCAGCCTGAGATCTGGTGACCGGCGGAGAGAGAGTTCTGCGAGCGACTCCTGATGCACCTTGAGGGTTGATAATGGGAGGTCCTGGCGCCGGAGTACGCAAGGTAGCCGGCGAGATAGTCCTCGAGGGTACATTGGAAGGTGGTGGGGTTTCTTCCGGTTTCTTGTTGAGGGGGCAGTCCTTGAATATATGCCCCACCTTGTGGCAGCGACGGCAACGAAATGGAACCCCTTCGTAGTCCAATATCTGTACCCTTGTAAATTTCCCCCAGTGCAGGGTAATCTTCTCCTCCAAACCTTCGCGGGTATCCAGGTATACCAAGATGCGAGCTAGGGTTCTGTTCCTTGACTCTACGAAGGTTCGATCATGGTCAAGATATGATCCCAGAGCATTCCCAATGCGAATGAAGACCTCCTCACTCCAATACTGTAGAGGGAGCCCCGACAGACGAACCCATAGCAGACCAGCCCCAATTTGTTCTCTCTCTGGATCAAAGAGAGGGCTCCATCTCTTTAACAGAATCGGCGCCATCTCAATGTGCCAATACCTAGCCAGGACCAAGTCTGTATAGTTCTCCTTTGCAAAGTGTAGGGCAAACCAACCTCTAGGTAAAACTTGCACCTCAGGTAATTCCTTGAGGACCCCTCCCCAAATTTCCTTTACCCATTGTGTGAGCCGGGTCGCCGAATACGCTCTCCCGCGGACATGTCCAACGAGTATGGTACTCGCCATGATAGCTGCTTCCCCTATAGCAGAGGTTTCTCCAAAACGAATCGAGATATCCCTTGAGGTCGCTTTAACACACTTAGTTCTTTTCTTCCCAGTACGCAGTGCAGATGGGTGATCTACTAATGGATCCGGGGAGCCTTCCAAATGGATATATTTTGCAGGTCTAACCTTAACAGCCGGAGTTTCAAAATAGCCTGAGGGCGAGTGAAGGGAAACAGAAGGGATTGCGGCTGCTGGAGGTGGAGGACCCGAAGATGTCGCAACAAAGAAAGTGGTATTTTGCGGATGCAGGTCAAAAGAGGGAGACGGGGGAATAACAGTCGACAGAAAGTGTAGGGTCCCAGGTGACAGAGGTGGAAGATCCAGAGCAGGAGAACCCCGGGGAGAATTTCCAGCAGAGTGATGGGCAGAGCGGTGATCCGGTAGGGTAACCATCGGAGAGGGTATATGCGGCGATGGAATCGATGGACGGCTAGGACCTGCCTCTGTAGATGAAAAATTAGGGCACCCGAATATCACCTGTTCAGGATGCGGGTCTTCTGAATAATCAACCGCCTCCTCCATTTCCATAGATTCACCCATTATAGCTGATGACATCCTGAAAGCGACAGATGGACCTGAAAAAACGGGCCGGGTAACAGGCAGCAACAGGTACGCGGGCTGAGAGGTAACAGGTAACAGTGAGGGTTATCCAAAACCCTTACGGTCTGTCGCGGAGTGCTCCATCCTCCTCAAAAATTTAAAAATATTATATGAATAATAATAAATTTAATTTTACTTAATTTCACATAAATATAAAATATTAATAAAGTTTATCAATATTTATCATAAATAACTTTAATTTAATTGTTTCTCTTTGAGATGTATCCCATGTAATTAAAAGAAGCTACCGTTAAAATATAAACTAGCATACCCCTGAAGCAGGGGAAGGGAACATGGGAGAGAAAGAGGTTAAATTTTGATTATATATAGATGCATTGAATGCAAAATTAACAATTCATTTAAAATAAGTGTTACAGGGCATCTTAGTGTCTACCACTCATGTTGAAATTTTTCTTTAGAAAAAATTGCATAGAACATTATAACTTGCATTGGTCAATGCTAAATTAAAAGTGGTTAATAGCAAAACTAATCCTATAGTCTTAGTTTGGAAGGAACTAATAAATTGAGACGTCTATACTTTACAATTTTACTACCACATATATAATGGTGGGAAATATCGTAAATATGTTATTTACCTATATATGAACTATTTTTGAAGTTTTTTTTTTAAAGACCCATGGGGGATTTGAACCGGTGACCTATCATAAGGAGTGCCTTAATAGTGCACTCATTCACCATCAATCTAAAGCCTTGTGATCTTTTTAAAGATTCTAATTTTGGATGGTTATATTTGAAAGCTTAAGAATAAAAGATTACTACACAATATTTAAAAATCATGCATGAATATCACAACAATATCCATAAATTATGAGATAAAACATGTGAAGTAGCGATCCATATGGCATTATATTGTGAAAAGGATGCAATAAGACCTTTAAGTTATGGTCCAATCAAATATTTGAAATATATATATATATATATATATATATATATATATATAATATTGAAAAATAAAAATAAAAGTTAAACACTGTAATTTGCATTGGTTAATGTTAAACTAATAGTGGCTAATGGGAAAATTGTTTGCAATTTGATCATTTGTTAGGAAAAAAAAACATTTTAAAATCATGATCATGATTGAGCTTTGTAATGAAGCACAATTCAAGCTTAATGTGTTTCTTGTGATGAGGTAAAATTATGTGTTTGGAATGTTTGATGGTGCTCTAATTGTTTCACTAGAGCATGGTTGGACATTGCTTTTGGAATACAAATTTTGAAAGGATCTATCAAAGCCACAAGCTCTCTTGAATTGCATTAACAATTGCTCAATATGCTAATTTTACTAAATAGATAAATAACTTCTTATAACCAGATCAAAGGATATATCTCTATCACAAAACTCATTTTGATTGTTTGTTCCTAAAGCAAGATGACAAATGGAGATATTAGAGTCATCTATTATAATTATATATCTAATTGACAAAGGTGGAGTTAGGACAATGCTTTGAAATAAAGCATACATTTGAGCCTGGTTGTTAGAGGCTATGCCTAAGCTCCATGATTATTCCATTTCTATTTTTCCTTGGAGACTGAAAAAAACCCACAACTACCGCCGTTAACAAAACTTTCTTATTATATTAAAATACAAAAATATTTATATAATTAAATATAAATTCTTACTTTACTTTATTAAATATCTCCTATGTTAAGGTGAGACAACATTACAACTTACAATAAAATACAAAAATATGAAAACATTTGTGAAAATATATTTGAATAATTGAATGTGACCTTGATCTCCCTCTTGTTAAATATATCACTTTGTAACAAGGTCTATCTTACCGTTAGTATTTTCATGGGTTATGAGAGGTGTTACTTAAAAATTTAACTCAAATCTTCTCAATGATTATATATATATATATATATATATATATATAAACACACACACATCATCGTATTAACATAAGTGCAATATACATGCCTATATATATATATATATATATATATATATATATATATATATATATATATTAAAATAAAAAGGAAATTGAGTGAGTGAGAAAAATACAAGATTATATATATGTAATATATCATTATATGCCACCATATGTTAATTATATGGGAGTGCAATATAACCCACCATATATTAATAAAATAAAAATAGAGATAAGACACTAACGATTTTTTATAGTTCTATTGCTAATGTATATTATTTCAACAATCTAAGTACAAACATGTAAAGAGATTGTCCCTTTTTCTTGTGGTTTGGCATTTAAGTTGTGTTGTCGTACATTTAGCTAAACAATCATGCAAGCTTCACTTAGTGGAGACAAAAAAATCTTTTGTGGTTGTTCCAGAAAGGGTACATCCAATAAACTTGATAAACAAGCATTCTTACTGCATGCAAATTAGGGTTTCAAGGAAGACATTCGACACATTAAGTGAACAAAAATATGTTTGGACATTTCCATTTATAAGTATCTTCCAAGTCCAAGAATATCAAATAAGGAAAATATATTTAAATGTTTTTAAACATAAATAAAGTGCAACGATGAGATGATGCAACTCGTAAAGAATCCATATAAAAATGCTAAATGAATGCTACACATCTAAAAACTGTAGAAAACCTCCACGTGCATCCCGATCCAAGACCTTTTCGACCACAAAATCGCTTTAAAATTAATATAACAAAATATCGTCACTGATGTCATAGATGATGCTTGTCCCTTTTCAAAACCAACACAGTTTTTTTTTTTAAACCAATACAGATTAACCGATAACTACACATGACATTAGTTGTTTACAATTCTAATATGAACCAAAAACTTTAACTCTCAGCTAAGAAGGTAGCACTAGCACAAACACATTAATAAATGTGGTTGAGATACACTGATAGATGTATATTCCAATCTCCATTGCCTGTAAATATTTTGATGGAAGTGTATCGTGTAGATCAAATGTGAAGAAGCTATCATAACAATAACAATTATTTTCTCATTTACACAAATTTATTTATCAAATTGAGAACATTATTATGTTTTCATTTATACAAATTTATTTATCAAGTTAATAAAAAATGTCGTGATAAACTTGCAATTGGAATAATCCTAAACAATTTACAGATAACCTGTTTTCATTTCATGGGAAATGAACCTTCAAAATGGAGACAATCCTGATTTGGTAATTAGAACCAACACTTTAGGTGGTAGGTGATTTTATTTGTTCTACAAGAAATTACAAAAACTAAATACAAGTAAAATTGTAAATAATATAGATAAAAGTAATTGAACGGGAAAACACTTTCAACATTGCACTCTTATTTGTTGCTTCTGAAATCTATGTCAACCAAATTTAAAACTAAAACAACAAGTATAACTGAGTCAAATATAATTGTAGTATTCTTAGGCAAAACTAATTTTTTCACTCAAAATAACAAAGGATTAATCTTTCCAAAATATTTAACTTTGGAACTAAAATTACTAGTTCCACATACATAAATGCAACCTAGGGGAGAAACAACAACACACCATGAAATCTAACTATTCCAAACAAAATTCTTGTTAAACAAGTTATATGGTTGAGCAAATGCCAATACTAGAAAAAGAAGAGGAGGCAACAAACCATTCATTTAACTGATACAAAGGCAATCTTGGGATTAAACTACAAAAATACATGGCATATACCCATAAAGATAATTTTATCAATCAACTGAAATGGGGTTTACCAAATCCATAAATAAATGTGTGCCTCCTTTATAATTCCAAAGCCTTGGAATGGCGGAATAGAATATTAAATACCAGTCTTAAACATGAATAAAATTATCCTAATAGACAACATCATACGCATGACAAATAACTGCAAATACATTATGGAAGGTACACACGATGACACAAAAGCCTCTTACTAGATTTTCAAGCTTAATAATCCAAACCAAAACCATGCATACAAATTAATCAACTAAATGCTAACCAAACAATCAAACAAGTTAAAAAATATATGGAAATTTTATTCCAAGAAACAAATGTGGAAAAAGGTGGCAAAGTTTTCGAGGTTTGTTACGCATTGAGAATCGTAGCAGCACGAAGATTTTGCCACTACATTGTTATTTCTGCCTCTAAAAACAAACTATGACATTGCTCTGAGTGAGCGGCTACATTTCTCTGCAAACGCCACTTATTGTTTTTCCGCTGGCTAGGCCAATATTGACAAAGCTGAATTCAAACTAGGATGGTAACAATTATTTTCTCATTTATATAGATTTGGGAAAACGGTTAGTCATAAATATTCTCATTAAAATAGAGTTGGAACGATTCTTAATGTTAAACCGTTGATGTATATTGGGAAAAATTCCATTACTTCAAATTTTCTACGTGATGGTTGCGTCCAATTGATAGGGTGCCAATGCCAATGCCTGTGGGTTTTTCAACGACCCCTGTATCCTATTTTCCCTTCTTGACTATAAGTTGGGTTTTGAATTTAGCTAGGTTAGGAGTGGCTTTGAATTTTATGTCCCTTCTAGTGGCCCCTAGTTGTTGGGCTCCTCTCAATCCACCCTGAAATGCAACTATATTACCACATACAAAGAACAAAAATATGCTATCATTTCATTTTTTTTATTAAAAATACCTGTGGGAAGACTTTAGTTTTTTAGGTTTGAGAATCTCTATTTGTATCTTCTCTCAAATTGCTTATTTATGAAAAAAGGGGTCTGCATGTATGCTTCCAAAGTCTACAATTTGAAGGGAAGATTATGCAGGAATAATTTTAGCTTAAAGATTATAGTAGTTTTAGAAATTCTAATCATCCACTGAACTTAAGGTTGCGGGGGCAGCTAATGGAGCTAGGCTCGCAAATGGCTTGTTTGTATCCTTCAAAGAAGCAATGCAAGGGAAATCCTCTATCCTAACCGATCAAAAATCAATATATACGAGGCCCCTATATTGTAGAGAAAATGGAGGAAGATCCAACTATGGAGGTAAACCTCCTTGAGGTTTCCTCTCTTTTCTCTATTCTTCAATCTAAAACAATAATTTGTAGATTTAGTGGCTTCTAGCTAAAAACGTGAAGCTCTAATTCGGTGCTTCTGATGCACTCCAAACTGTCACATATACCTTTTCTCAATTTTTTTTTTCATAGTCTAGTTTTAAACTCAGAAGGATTTGGAATATACTCTCAACTAACGGCCTTGGTTCTAGGATAGAGTCGAGTTATTCACCATGCCATGGTTTCTTTAGTTTGATGGCAACATGATGGCAATTTATTCTATGCCGATTTGGGCAAGGGTTCCAAACCCACCCCTTCCTTTTTAGCATCACAAATTCATTGAGAGTATAGAAAATACTCTGGGAAAATTTTAAAAAATGGATATGGAAAAAATAAAAAATGTCATCTTCAGATTTTCCAGAATGTGTGGAGATTGATTTGAGAAAAGGGCTCCCAAATTATATAAAATTAAAATACAGCAACTTCCATTGGTCACAAGTTCTTGATTATGAGAACACAACATTTATACGATGTGCTTGTTTCCAGAGTGGACACTTACAAAGTTCATGCCCACAGGTTAAGAAGAATCCCAAGAAGAAGAAGAGGCAAAATAATCAACCAAAATGATGGAAATTCACAGAGAAATATCCTTTTTAAGGATGAAAAATAAGATATCAAGGAAAGCCAACTAGAAAAAATAAGAAATGAAAGACATGGCACAACAGGGAGAAAAACTGAATGTGGTCGCATTGACTCATCCAAGCACAGTCTCCATGCATCAGAAAGATATGGACCCTGAGGTCTCATTGACATTGGACAAAATTAGAGGCTCAAAGAGAGTGCATGTATTTGAGAGCTCGTATTCTGACAAAGAAGTCCCACATGCAAGACAAGATTTGGCCTTGTTTCTTGTGGAACCAAAACCTGACGACTAGAAAAAAGGTGCAAAAAAGGAAACACAAAAAAGAAAATATTAGCACTAGTTTTCAGCCTTAATTTTCATTGCTCTTTTTATTTTTCTTTATGGCTTATGTTTTGTGGTTTTTAGTCATTATTAGAACCCTCCTGTTTATATTTTTGCGCTTTCTATCTTCGTCTTGTACTTTCTGATCCTATTTGATAAACACTATGTGTGTCTACAAAATGTAATTTTTATATCATTAATAAAAATTACAGTTTTTTTTAAAGCAAAGTCTTTCAGTAGAAATCACATAAGGTAATTTTTGGCCGACGCGTTTCGAACCAACAAGTGTGGTTCATCATCAAGACCAAATGAAGAGGCAGACCATGGCAAAGGCTTAAATAGAGAGCAATGTAGAGACATAATTTCAAGTAACGGCTATATTTGAACAATAAAATTTAAATTATGATATTAATTTATTAATATATTAAAAACAAATATTATTCAGTAAATGGAAACAAACCGATTAGAAATCAAAGGGTCAAATTATGAAGGGGAAATATTGTAGTAAATAATTAGAAGTCTAAGTGTTTAATGCCTTGATGATAATGTACAATTCTCCAAAAAGAGTTATAAAGGGCCCCATAGTTCATTGCATCTGGTTGAATATGATGCTAGTGGCATGGCAGTTGGAGGGCACATGCTCTCATGATCTCAAGACATATATGGTAGTTGTTCTTACTTATTTCTCACTACATTTGCATGAAAAACATTATCCAACACGCACTAAGTGAATCATTAGGGCATGTTGGATATAAATCAACTGACACATCTTTCCTTTCATTGCCAGTGTCAATGAATGCTACCCAAAAGGATGTGTATGGTGCATATGGTTATTCATAAAACATAATCATCCTTATAACTAGGCATATATTCAAGTTCATAACTACCAGTGAGTCACTTAACTTTATGTTGCCTCCAACCCAATGTCATTAACTAATTGTTATGGTGTCATGATTCCCACGTAAGTTGGCTTTGTCCCGCACCATAAAATTTAATTGAAGTTGGTGAATTAAAAATTTGAAAATTCAAATGGATGTAATAGATATTCATGCCATTCACTCAACATAAATCATCTGAAGTAGGAAGCATGGTTGTGGGGTTAGTTCAACATGCCCCTATGAAATTCCTCCTCTGTGTACATTGACGACCATGCCATTTTTACAAGTGTATAACACTTTCACATAATGAGTCAACTAGTGGATGTAAACATTACACAAAAATTAGGTGTTTTGGCTTTCCATCAATCACTCTCAACATTATTCGTAAGCTCAACTATAACAGGTAGAGACATATCATATGTATGTGTACATGGTTTCTGTCTATTAGTAAGAGGTTTCTTGTTGCTTGTCCCTAATTAGTCTAGCTCTCTCCACCAAGAAAATCATGCCTTGCCACTACTCTTACCTTCACTCCTTTCCATTTTCGTTAATTTTCCTTAAAGCAACATTGTTCCTTACTATGATAGGTGCATTTCACCATTAATACTTTTAAGTTCACCCCATATCATCATTTCATTATTCATATCTACACTATTATACATCAACATGTGCAATAACATAAATAAACAACATCACCATCATCATCAATGTAGCGTAATATAAAAGGAACAATAGAAGAAAGCATGCACACATATAGAGACACTAGGATTGGTCCATGACTAGGGAAAAACCCACTATGGGGAAAACCCTTGCAAATCTTCTTCTTCTTCTTAGATCATCATAAAAAGTTACATTAGTGAGTACAACGAGCTCAATAAATATGATCAATAGTAGGTAAAAATAAGCCAAATCTACACATCTACGACTGTCATAATAGCAAAGAAACTCAGATCCACTAATCTGTAGCAGAGAAATTTAGATCCACAAATCACTAATGTCGAGATGCCAAAACCCCATACTTGAACTGGGCCGCTCTCATTAGTATTGTCTGTGAATGACTAAAAACCTCAAATTCACACTCACGAAGACATTTGCGAGCAAATGTAACAACAAAGTCACTCCCAAGAGGTTTTTGTACCTGCGACTATGGCTCTGAACCGAGAAGAACCAAATTTGCTCTCTTTCCGGGCTATCCGAGCGATCAACAAGTCAAATTCACACCCTCGCAGTGCTATTCGAGCCACTGAACTGACAAAGTCGCTTCCTGGGCTACCTGAAGCCAACTACCGGGGACTGAAACCTTCCGATCTGCCTCTGAACCCAAAGTTGCTCCTTGTGAACTACCTCCCAGCGTCTAGAGGGCCAAATTCGCTCCCTTACCCACTCTGTGCCTAGGATTGAGGATGAAAAACCTCAGATCTATGCCAGCGACCGAGATCTAGAATACCCTAACCCAGAGCAAACCTTTCGCCTATGATCTCAAACCTAATGAGGACTTCCGTTGATGAACCTGTGCGAGCCAAAACAAAGTAGAAGAATAGAAAACATAACTTGAGTGTGTCCAAATGAGCTTGAGGTCGCTTCCTTTTATAGGTTGTCTTGAGGGTTTACTTGGGGTTAAGAATGACCCAAGTAGTTACCCAAGTGGTTAGGGCTGACCCATTCCATAATGAATGAATTAATAAAATAATTCAAAACTTAACTTCCGCTTGACCAAATTGGGTGATCTTTAGGTCGATTTTGGTCCTCTCAAAAAGGGGAATCTAATGCAATCATTATCTCGGTCATTTGAGCTATTCAAGATGGAATTTTACTGCAGTTGCAAAAAATAACACTCCCTCTCAACCAGGGAGAATTCCACCTGCCAATATCTATCCATCGAACAATATGTCGTTTTGGAATATTCGAGTGTCATCACGTATCATCACATATCATATCTATCATATAGTCATTGTGCCATGTCTATATTAACTATCTCATCATAAAAATTCATCATTGTACATCTCAATCTTTCCTTTGGTTATTCCTGTTTATCTCTTGATTGTTCCTGCTCATCTATTGAACATTCTCGAATCTAGAAGAATAAGAATTTGTTACTAGAGGGGAGCTCAATCTACCACCCTCTATCCATCAGGTTGCTGTCTGGAATCTTTTCTAGTGGGCTACTACCCGGAATATCATCAGGCTACTACCTGGAAATGTCATCAGTCTGCTACCCGGAAACACCAGCGGGGAGTCATATCTACAACCTGCATCATCATCAGAGAGTATATCATCAAGGAGCATGTCTCAACCTAGAACCATATCAGGGAGCAATATCTTCCACCCATATCAGGCAATAGGATAATTCATCACACAGGGGAGTAAACCCTTGACCCTGTATCACATAGGGGAGTACACCCTTGACGCTGGAATTTCAATGGGGAGCTTTACCCTCAACCCGAAATCTCATGGGGGAGCTATAAATCTACAACCCCATATCTTAGCAATAGGATATCCAAACATACAGGGGAGTGAATCTTGACCCTGGGTTCTCATCAGGGAGTTCAATCTCAACCTAGAATCACATAGGGTTATCTCAACCCATCCCATTGCCTATTGATCTTCCCATCGATGGTAGAACACTTGCATCATAATTGACTTGGGTTGTACACCCTAAGTACACTCTCAACTCATTGGCCAAAACGAGGAGTGGTATTCCCATCAAGCTGGCCTACTTGAGGGTATGATGCCAACTGGGGTATACTCTGTAAAGACCAAGAGGGGAGCAGCATTCTCCGAGCCAATTAAGATATGGGAGCAACATTCTTTAACCCTGGGTAACAGATAGGGTAACACCCTATTGTCTAGAGTTCCCTCAACTCCAGGAGCCCTCTATCTCAATTCCTCACCCTAGGAGCTCAAGCAAGGTGGGAAGAGTATGCTCAGTGTCCTTGATCAACATTACCCCTTATCCGGAGGGGCTACATCCATCAGTCCAATTTGTTCTCATCATCAGCTTGCCTTAATAGTAGTTCTTTCATGTTCATAAATAACATCAAATCAAATATCATGTCAGATCATATATAATCATATGAATCACAAAAGGATACCATAATCATCCTCCCTCTCATGGAGGGGCCAACCACAAGCTTAAGCTTGTTTCGAACAACTACATTGTCTCAATATATGAGAGTACCTCCGTCCCAACCATAGATATGGGACTTACTGCCAATCAGATCATCACAATGTATCCATGGTATCCATGTCATATCCAAATCATGCTCAAATAATTATTCTAAGGAGATTATGTATCCTACCTCATAGCTAGCCATGCTAGCAACATCACGATTAACCTCAATCATGCTATGGACCTCTCATTCAAGATATCATGGCATATCTCATGCTAAAACAACATCTTAATGTGCATATCAACAATAACCTCAAATATCAGTAATACATCTATGCAGATACATATCATGGGAGAAATATCACATTCTCAAAATATAACACTTCATGCAGATATTTCAAAGTAGGCTCGGTAGCAACTCTATGTGAGTGAAAAAAATCACTCATGGATTCATTATGCACAACATATATATACATATGGATGTTCAAAACGTAACATCAATGCTTCAACCGTTGGATGTCATGTCAAGTTCAACAACATCTTGAACTTCAAATCAGAGTATCCAAGGATACCATTTTCCAATAGCCTTGCAATATGGAATATCTTTCCAAAAATTCCAGAAATCGACACATCATTCCAGGATGCATTATGTTGGGCTTCATAAGACTTCTCCCTCTGATTAGATCATTAGAGGCTCATCACTTGACACAAGTAGATCATCAGGATATGAAACCAAAACCATAATCAATATCAAAGCCATACCATGGAACTCATCATCCTGACTCCAATAGATAACTGTCAAATATAGACATATCTGGATTGCAACGCTCTAAGCATAATGGCAACATTATAATCCTTACATAACTCAATGTTGTACCATCAACAACAAAGTCAACTCATCATAGTTTAGAAGCTAGATCATGACCATTATTTAAGTCATCATTATCATAGTATTAATAATTTCAACTAGGAGACATGTGTAGCTCATATTAAATCATGACTTCATCATGCCAACAAGTCATGCATTATCAATATGAACTTTATCAAGTCATTCTCATAAGCATAATATAAGTCATCCTATCACTAGGTGTAAATGCATACATCAAGGATGAGTCATGCAGGTTCCATTTTTCATGCCAAATCACAACTATCATTATTTCAACTATTGTGCTAAGAATGAGGAGGCCAATAAGTCATCATGCCCACATAGTATCAATATCAGGGAAAATCAACAATCGCCAAATCAGATCACTAGACATCAGGTCAAGTCCAAATGCTATCGAAGAGAGATCTATAGTCAAAGCACATCTCAATCTTCAATTCAAAGTTATTGTCAAACATCATGACAAAACACTTTTCATATATACCAGTAATGCCAAATCATGCCAACCTCTTGTAGCTCAGATATAGTGACATATCTATTTGTATGTCCTGGTCACCTGCAAACACAAATTCAGTCTGCATGTTCATGTTATGGAAAACATTCAACCTTTTCCTATTAGCATATATTTTTGTTATCTGCAATACATCTTTGGTCCTGATATCTTTCAGGTGACCATCTAATTTCAAGCACAATACTTCATTATATGATCAACAATTTAACTCAACAACTTCAGAAATCAGTTAACAGTGGAAAAATATGTCAGGGACATCATCATTAAGAGTTCATACAACTTTAGAAAGCTTCAGATGATGGTCAACATCACTCAAACCTCTGGTCGCTCTCTTCTGGTTAACATGGGAGCGACTTTAGCTACCTGGTCGTTGTCTAGGCCTTAGCATGAGTGCACCTAGGGACGAGATCTCCTAGATATGTGACTACAACGAAACATAAAATCTAATTTCTGTATGGGCTTCAAATCTAAGGTCCTGTTATAGATCAATACTGTTAGATGCACTTAAATCATACTTCAGCAACATAGACTAAAAATAGTGATAAGGGTAAGAATCTTGAGAAGTGATTCTCCCTTTGACTGGGGATCTGCATCATTCATCTTCATTCATGTAAGCAACCTATCTCAACTTGAGTCATGCAACAACAAATCCGTTAGATCATAAACATATGGCTATGGCATCAATATTTCATCAAAGGTTTAGACTCAAAGCAACAAATAGAAGCAACATCATATCTCAAAGATTATGAACACAAGAGCATTTTCTGTCAAGTCACTCCATCAAGATACTACATCTAGTTTAATCATATTCCATCAAGACAAAACCACATGTAGTAAGAGATATCGAATATCAATCTTACACTTATACCTCTCATATCAGAGTTACCATGCTCTTTATGACCTTTGAGATCAAATTAGGTTAAACAACAAGAGTGTCAATCACTCTTTCCATATGATTTCATCATGCTTATCGCAAGCATTACCAGCAGACTCATGTATATGAGTCAATGAACCATCCTGCCAAGTATCATTATCTAGAGCCAAGGTGTTAACCTTCTTTAGGATCAAGATATCCAACAAATATATCATAGTTGTTAGCCGAACATCAAGTGTATCAATGTATCAACAATAGATAGTCTCATAGAATTCAATAAGATCAAAGTGTTCAACACCAGGTGCATCTTTTCATCATAGGAAATGTAAATCCAAGTCACTTTGATATACATGTATGAGCCAATAAATAAAGAGGCATTCTCATCCAACCTTAGGGCTTAGCAAGTCAATAGTTGAAACACAACATGCCATGCATACCTTGTAGTATTCAAATACCAGAGCATCTTCTCATTAGTCACGGGCTGCTTGAAGTATTTTGTCATATTTTCATCAAGTACCTCTTTACCTTTTCCTAGACTTGCATCTCAAAAGGATCCTCAAGAAGGACCTACTCATCATGGAGGTTAGAAACATCCATATACTCAAATACATATGTAACAATAAACATAATCATCAGATCTATAAGTAAAAAGCATCATAAGTCAAGAAATACTTATCTTCAATGAGAGGTGATCCTCTCCCTCTTGAATCAATATTCAAGAGCCATCAATGTCCATGGTCCATATACCAATGTTGTCTACAAGAATCCAACCAGTTTTTCTTAGGATTATCCCATCTGGAACTTCATCAAATCTTCCACGAGTGTTTGAGAACCTTCACATAGATCATGCTGGAGTTTCATACATCAAATCTCAAGACTTTGCCAACCCTAACCTCACATAATCCATCAAACCCTAATCATCAATATGCCTAGGGTTTTCTTCAAACCCTACAATTATTTTAGGTTTCCACCATCCTCTTCTTGTTTCCATCAATGGTGTCATCATCAGGGTGATCTCCATGGATTTTCTTCAGCCTAGCTTTGATAACATGTTAATTTTCCTTAAGGAAACATTGTTCTTTACTATGATAGTTGAATTTCACCATTAATAATTTAAGTTCACCCCATATCACCATTTCATTATTCAGATCTACACTATTATACAACAACATGTGCAATAACATAGAAAGAAACAACATCACCATCATCATCAATGCAACGGAATATAAAAGGAACAGTAGAAGAAAGCATGCACACATATAGACACCAGGATTGGTACGTGACCATGGAAAAACCCACTATGGGGAAAACCCTTAAAAATCTTCTTCTTCTTCTTAGATCGTCATAAAAAGTTACAACAATGAGTACAACGAGCTCAATACATATGATCAGGAGCAGGTAACAATAAGCCAGATCTACAGATCTATCATAATAACAGAGAAACTCAGATCCACCGATCTGCAGCAGAGAAACCCAGATCCATAGATCACTAATGCCAAGATGCCAAAACCCCAAACCTAAACTAGGTTTCTCTCATCAGTACTGTCTGTGAGCGACTGAAAACCTCAAATTCGCACTCATGAAGACATTATCTAAGCGACTATAAGAACAAAGTTGCTCCCAGGAGGTCTCTGTGCCTGCGACTATGGCCCTGAACAGAGAAGAACCAAACTCGCTCTCTTGCCCAGCTGTTAGAGCGACCAACAAGTCAAATTCACACCCTCACAATGCTATCCGAGAGACTAAACTGACAAAGTCACTTCCTGGGCTACCTGAAGCCAACGATCGGGGACTAGAACCTTCCAATCTGCCTCTAAAACCAAAGTCGCTCCCTGTGAACTGCCTCCCAGCGTCTAGAAGGAAAAATTTGCTCTCTTACCCACTCTATGCCTGTGACTGAGGAAGAACAACCTCAAATATGTGCCAGTGACCGAGATCAAGAATACCCTAACCCAGAGTGAACCTTTTGCTTGTGATCTCAGACCCAATGAGGACTTCCGCCACATGAATCTCTGCAAGCCAAAACAAAGTAGAAGAATAGAAAACATAACTCGAGTGTGTCCAAATGAGCTTGAGGTCACTTAATTTTATAGGCTGTCTTGAGGGTTTAATTGGGGTTAAGAATGACCCAAGCAGTTACCCAAGTGGTTAGGTCCGACCCATTCCATAATGAATGAATTAATAAAATAATTCAAAACCTAACTTCTGCTTGACCAAATTGGGTGATGTTTAGGTCGATTTTGATTGTCTCGAAAAGGGGAATCTAATGCAATCATTATCTCGGTAATTTGAGTTGTACAAGGTGAAATTTTACCGCAGTTGTAAAAATTAACATGTATCCATCATTCACTATATTGTCTGTTGTAACATCAATCCGTTGTTGTAGTGTTGATGGAGCATCAGATACCTTTCTAGCTACTCTATACCTAAGTTCTTGATTGGAGGATTGGGAAAGGCCCCTCCCACCACCACTTTGGTCTTCCCAACATTTTGGAGGTTGATTATGACCCTTCCATCAACCAATCGTCCATAACCATCATAGGACGAACTAAGTAAAGGAAGAGTTGGTGGTGGGAGCAGAGACCACCTCCACATTTTTCCTAACACTATATTGTGAAAATATAAGTGAGGATAACTTGTTTTCTCCTTCATCTCATGTCGTTCAAATATTGTTAATGCTACCCATAATAAGAAAGTAGTTGCAACTGCAATATTGTTAATATTTGAGCATGCATTATCATTGAACTTCCCCATCTTGAACTGAAGATATAGATCTACTAGTTGTACAAAATATATTAGTATTAATAGAATTACAAGGTTAGGAGACAAAAAATACTTTCCCCTGAATACACTCTCGTAGAATACTTGTTTGATCTTTCTTGAAATAATATCAACATATAGTGAATTATATGAATAAACATTCATGATGGAAGAAGTGTGGATAAACAAAAACCAAATGTATGAATATTAAAGTGAAATCATGTAGTTATTGTCTCTCTCTTTCTCATCAACCTTACAATTTGTTCCTTTAGCGAAACGATGGGAGATGCTATCTGGAGTAACAATTCTTCTTTGGGTAATATTTAAGGAAGATATGCAAAACACTTCTATTGGTTGTTAAGACGGGAAATGCAACCTCTTCAACAATTTATTTCTTAAGGAAGACATGTAAAACACTATTCTCATTTGTTAAGATGGGAAAAACTCAGATTCTCAACAAGGAAATAGGTAGATAGACAGTACACGAGTTACCTCATTCTCGTTTAATGATTTTTACAATGAGGAGGCTGGAAATGGAAACTTGTTACTTTGATATTATTTTTATGTTTATTAGAATAGTTTGGAAATGTGATAAGGATGAGCACACTCATAAAAAAATGTTCTAGATAACTCCTATTCATCAAATTTGAATAATATTTCCCATATACATTAAAATTGAAATTATAAAATTATTACATTAAAATAAAAATATTTTTAAAATTAAAATTAAACTCATATGATATGATTGTTACATTAAAATAAAAATATTTTAAAAATATAGATTAAGACACATATCATATCGAGACACGAAATCCAATGGACATGGAATTATCAGTTCTTGTGAAGCGAAAGTCATTCACCTTTCGAAATTTTGATTAGAACTGGTTGAACAATTATACACATATAAATTACATGCTTCTAACCTATATAATTTGTTACTTTTAAGCCACAATTTTTATCCCTATAGGCATTCACATTTATGAATAAGGTTGCGTTCATATTTCTGAATAGGGTTGGAAGGGTCTTAGATCTTTAAATATTAAATATGAAATGGATCTTCAAGGTGTAAGACTAGTATTTTCACAGTATGGTGCAAAGGAACACCGAGGGCATTAAATTGAGTGCGGAGGGGTGACAATTTTAAACGAGGGGCATGAAGCTTGGAAGGAACCAAACAAATCCATATCAACTCTCTTGCTCAGACATGGAATGCTCAAAAAATTCAAATTTCTCTTAATAATCTCGATCCACACTTGAAGAATAGTCAGTCCACTTTACATCAATGAAATCCTCTGATCTAAGCATCTAAACCCTCAAATCCTCTGATCTTCTCATGTAAAATCCACCGCCCCTCCACAAGGGCCTCGACAAAGATGATGAAGATGGAGGTCGTGAACAACAATGACAAGGAGGGGGATAGGGATCCAGCGTGTAACGTCCCTGAGTTGCAGTTCGTTTGGCGAAGGGCACACAACGGGCAAGCGGGCAACAAGCTAGAGGAACTGGTGAGTTCGGCACACCTGCATGGTGCGACGAGCTAGACGAAACGAAAGAAGATGCGATGTCATGCGAAAATGTTTAAGTGTTGGATATGCAACGGTGAGTTTATATGGTGGGGCGGTCCTGGGGATGGGCGCCCTCACTATGGGACAACGTGAGAAAAGTAGAAAAGGCACCAAATGGTGGGTCGGTTGGGCTAGGCCGATGCCCCCATGTTGGGCGAGCTGCCATATAAGTACGTGGGCGAAGTTGGAGAAATGCAACCAAGCAATCTTCAAGCATTCTACAAGCAAGAAGTGTGAGCTAGAAGTTGGAGGTATGAAATGTAGGGCGAAGGTGGAGGTGGAGCTAAGGGCTGAAGCACCTTAGCCGCAGAACTGGGTGAAAGCAGTCGGCTGAACGAGATTTCGTGCGAGGGCGTCGAAAGAAAGGCTGAACGGGATTTCGTAGGAGGGCATTGGTCGACGGGCTAAACGACATATCGTTTAGGAGTTCGGGCAACGGGCTAAATGATGGATCATTCAGGAGCTCGATTGGTGAGCTGAACGAGTTTTCGTGGGAAGGTACTGGTGGACGAGATGAACAACATATTGTTCAGGAGTGCAGGGTGGCGATCTGAACGAAACAATGTTCAGGTGGGCGATCTGAATGACAAAACGGTTGGGCGTTCGGGTGGCGAGCTGATCGGAACATCGTTCAGGCAGGTGAGCTGAATGAGGGAGTGTTCGGGCGAGCAGTTGAACGGCGGGTTGAATGACATATCATTCAAGGCATTTGGGTGGTCGAAATGACAAGTTGTTCGATGGACGGTTGAACAGTTGGGCGTTCAGTGGATCGGTTGAACTTGCGACGGGCGGTCGACACAGTAAATGGGCGCGGTTGGTGTGACTTGGATGTAGGGCGAGTCGGGTTGAACGGAGCATCGAGTAGGAGTAAATGAAGGCGAGTTGGGCGACTGGGCAAGTGACACGGTTGGCGGGTGCAACGAGCTGAACGGTGAGTCGGTATGACAAAATGGTGGGTGCGTACGGAGGTGAATGACGAGCTGGGTAAACTAGTAAAATGATGAAGGAGAGGCACGAGCGGTCTGAACGACGAAGTGCTGATTTTGAACGACAGATTGGTCAAGGTTGCACGGTGGTGCAGGCCGAGTGTAAATTTTGCAGGTTGATTGTAAAATTGTAAAAACTGAAGATTATCATTATTATTGGGCAGACTCTTATTTGTAGGGAGTTTCCCCTCCCGAGTTATATCCGTTGTGCACTTGTGATTTAATAATGATAATGTATGTGTGAAGATGTTATAAATGTTTCCGATTTGTTAATGAAATATTGTACTTGGTAAAGTTG
This sequence comes from Pinus tabuliformis, assembly GCA_031772625.1. NCBI lineage: Eukaryota > Viridiplantae > Streptophyta > Pinopsida > Pinales > Pinaceae > Pinus > Pinus tabuliformis. The sequence goes on from CM062815.1 coordinate 694,571,737, forward strand.
AAAAATAAACTAAGTATAGAAAGTAGGTGTAGTCCACAATCACAAGTATTGTTAAAAAGAAAGTGGTTGGTGGTGCCGCACCCCCGATCGTGCGGTTGGAAGAGTACTGCTAGGGTAGGGGCATGACAAGTGGTATCAGAGCTCTGTATTCTGTGGGCTTTGGTGATTCAGAATTGAAGGAAAGACTAAAGACTTGGCAAGTGGTTCAAGTTTTGCAGGTGACTTTGGTGGATGGTCTATACAAGATCACAAAGAAGGCAAATAGCAGGAATGGTGAAGGAACCTCGGGTTGTAACAGGTGAATCTAGCAAGGATGTTGGTGAAGCTTTCTTTGACACGGTATTGAATCGTATGGAGGAATTTGCTTCCGATATGGCTTCGATGAAAGCCGAGAACGTACAAGCGAAAGGGGAGCTGGAAGACCTCAAGATTCGATACGAGTATACTGAATGGCAGTATGCACGAATGGAAGAAGAAGTCAAGAAGATTGGTGAAGCAAGAGATCAAGGTTTGGCTGAAATCTTGAAATTGCGGCAAGCTCTTGACGATGCTCTGAATGAGATCACAGTTTTGAAGAGGGTTGTGGGGCACAACTCAGGTGGAGGTGTGGCTCATGTCAAAGTCAAAGAGCCAAATTCTTATGACGGGATGAGGAGTGTGAAGACTATTGGTAACTTTCTATGGGATATGGAGCAATACTTGGAGTGCTTGGGGATGAACAATGAAGAGTCCAAAGTGAAAGTAGCTGCTCAATTCTTGACGAAGGATGCTAAGATGTGGTGGTAAAGGAGGATGGATCAGATTGCCAATGGCAATGCTGAAGACATAACTTCGTGGGATGACATGAAGAAGGCTTTGCAGGCCCATTTCAGTCCACAAGATGAAACGTGGGATGCAAGGATGAAGATAAAATATATAAAGCAAATGGGAAGTCTGCAGGCATATCAACGAGAGTTCTCAAGTGCAGTTTTGGAACTTCCAGACATGGCAGAAAGGGACAAGGTGTTCAAATTTATCATTGGGCTGAAACCTTGGGCATGGAATGAAGTGAAGAGGAAAAAGATAAAGACACTTGAGGAGGCATTTGCTGCTATGGATCATTTGGTGGAACACTATGATGAGGGTTCCGATGAGAAGAAGAAAAAGTATGACAAACCGAAAGAGAAAACTGTGAAAGAGGAGACTTCGAGATCGAATGACAAGATGAAGACGAAGAAACCATTGAAGTGTTGGATTTGTGAGGGACCACATGTGGTGAAGAATTGTCCTTCAAGACCAAAGGTGGTTGCCTTGGCACAAGCCAATACGAAGAAGAAAGAAGAGACTTCTGTAGGAGTTATGCAAATTTTGGGAGTTGCAGTGGCTACGGAAGCAATCTCACGAAGAGACTCGGAAAGAAAAAAATTAGAGTGTGTTGAAATGAAGGTTGGGAGTGCTGATGTACTCACTATGGTGGATAGTGGGGCAACTCACAACTTTATGAGCGAAGATACTACGAGAAGGGTTGGAGTGAAGTTTGTACCAGTGCAAGCACAAATGAAGGCAGTGAATTCTCCTCTGGATTCTGTGATCGGTGTAGCTGAAAAGGTGGATGTGACACTTGGTGAATGGGCTGGGAGAGTCAACTTCACTATAGTGCAGATAGATGACTATGAGGTTGTACTGGGCATGGAGTTTATGAAACAATTCGAAGCAATGGTTGTTCCCCATTTTAAGAAACTGTACATTTATGACGGATGAGAGGATGTACCTATTAGTGTTCTGACCGTAGGAGTGACTAAGCCTGTATGTAAACTTACAACGATGAATATGGAGAATGGGAAATGAGATGAAGAGGTATATAAGTGGTTGTCTTTTGCAGAGGGAAATATTATGGAGCAGTCACAGGTTATCATGACATTGTCAGATAGCATCTTGGATCTATCTAGGAGGCTGGAGGTAGTAGAGGATGATGATGACAAAGAGTATGTGAGGCCAAATGTTTAGATGGAGGATCGAGAGGCATACTTGCAGAGAATGGAAGTAGAGGATCCAGATAGGTGGATTGAGTTGATCAGTGAGGGAGAGCCTTCATGCTCTGCTCCCTCCTCATCTACTTAGACTATCATGGAGATGAGGCTCATTGTTAGCTGCTCATGGCAGTGAGTCTCCAACATTTTGAGCAGGCATCTAGGGGTGAGATGACACATATTGACATGTAGCATGCAGTGGATAGTCATGATGATGTAGGGGCATGAGTTCTTGTGGAGGCGATGCATGGTTGGATTAGCTACCCAACTAATCACCGACATGAGGGGTACCAACACATGATTCCTTGCAGAGCAGTGGCACATCTATGGCGTGAAACATGGTTGAATAGTGGACATTTGGATTACCCATATACATAGTTGTGTGGATGGTTATCTTGGCGACAGGTGGTTGCTAGGATGGAGAATTGTCGAGGGCGATAATGACTTGAGGTGGGGGAGGATGTAACGTCCCCGAGTTGTAGTTCATTTGGCGAAGGGCACATGACAGGCGAGCGGGTGACGAGCTGGAGGAACTGGCGAGTTGGGTGCGCCCGCACGGTGCGATGAGCTGGACCAAATGAAGGAAAACACGATGTCATGTGAAAATGGCTAAGTGTTGGATATGCGACGGTGAGTTTATATGGTGGGGCGGTCTCAGGGATGGGTGCCCTCACCATGGGCCGACGTGAGAAATGTAGAAAAGGCACCAAACGGTGGGTCAGCTGGGCTAGGCCGATGCCCCCATGTTGGGCGATCTACCATACAAGTACGTGGGAGAAGTTGGAGAAATGCAACCAAGCAATCTTCAAGAATTCTACAAGCAAGAAGTGCGAGCTAGAAGTTGGAGGTCTGCAATGTAGGGCAAAGGTGCAGGCGGAGCTAAGGGTTGAAGCACCTTAGCCGCAGAACCAGGTGAAAGCAGTCGGCTGAATGAGATTTCGTGCGAGGGTGTGCACGGACAGGCTGAACGGGATTTCGTGCAAGGGCGCCATTCGACAGGCTGAACGACATATCGTTCAGGAGTTCGAGCGACGAGCTGAACGACTGATCGTTCAAGAGTTCGGTTGGTGAGCTGGATGAGTTTTCATGCGAAGGCGCCAGTGGATGAGCTGAACGACATATTGTTCAGGAGTGCAGGGTGATAAGCTGAATGAAACACCGTTCGGGTGGGCAAGCTAAATGAAGAAATGGTTGGGAATTTGGGTGGCAAGCTGAATGGAACATCATTTGGGCAGGCGAGCTGAACGAGGGCATGTTCGAGTGAGCAGTTGAACAACAGGTTGAACGACATATCTTTCAAGGCATCCGGGCGGTCGAAACGATGATTCGTTTGGTGGACGGTTGAACGATTGCGCATTCGGCGGATCAGTTGAACGTGCAATGGGCGGTTGGCACGGTGAATGGGCGCGGTTGGTGTGACTCAGCCGGAGGGCGAGTCGAGATGAACAGAGTGTCGAGCAGGAGTAAATGAAGGCGAGTTGGGCGACCGGGCAGGCAACACAGTTGGCGGGTGCGACGAGCTAAACAGTGAGTCGTTCGGGTGAGTCAGTACGATGAAATGGTGGGCACGTGCGGAGGTGAACGATGAGCTGAGTAAACCAGTAAAACGGTGAAGGAGAGGCACAAGCGGTCTGAATGACGAAGTGCCGATTCTAAATGATAGATTGGTCAAGGATGCATGGTGGTCCAAGCCGAGTGTAAATTTTGCAGGTTGATTGTAAAATTGTAAAAATTGAAGATTATCATTATTATCGGGTAGACTCTTATTTGCAGGGAGTTTCCCCTCCCGAGTTATATCTGTTGTGCACTTGCGATTTAATAATGATAATGTATGTATGAAGATGTTATAAATGTTTCCGCTATGTTAATGAAAGATTGTACTTGGTAAAGTTGAAAAATAAACTAAGTATAGAAAGTAGGCATAGTCCACAATCGCAAGTATTGTTAAAAATAAAGTGGTTGATGGTGCTGCACCCCTGATCGTGCGGTTGGAAGAGTACTGCCAGGGTAGGGGCGTGACATGACGGGTGGTTTGCCTCTGGTGATCAAGTTGAATTGCCTGGATGACTGCAGATTTGAAGAAGAAACCCTCCGCGGCATCACCCTCGCCCAAAATGTGGAGCTCTCATGCATCGCAAATGGGTGCATAGAATCAATCATGGTTGTTCTCCTTCATTCCCTCACTTATCTTCCCTGGCCACCCAGAGGAGGCTTCAGCCGTGGCAACTGATCCTTTGCCTCAACTCATTCGCTAAGGCTGTCGATTTCACCCTCACCACGGATCTAGGGTTGCAGCTCCTCCAAGTCGACACATCCAGGGCCGAGGAGGTGGCCGATACTGTCATGGCCTTATTGCTCGGACTGATCCATCACACACACTTGCTGTCAAAACAAGACTTGTTATTGCAATTGAGGTTAACTTTTCAAAATGCCATGTGGAAGATCTTGTCGGCCTACGATTCTCTATAGTGTTACCTCATAGAACCTCACAATAGAAAGATGCCTTTGGCGTAAATATTAAAATAATATACCAAAATTGATAGATATATTAAGAGTTTTAAAACATAATTGACACAGTTTTCCATTCTAAAAATTTATGGCCAAATGTCTGTTACATACACTTTGTTGTTGATTGGTTGCATATATAAACTTTTTATTATTTCGAGATTGTTTAATATTTTGAGAAATATGAATGTAATTTTGAGACTTGTGAGTGTTGTTTAGTGGATTTTTTTTTTTAATTTAATTTGTTGTTTATGGTTTATTTGAAGCATAAGTCGTATTGGTATTACAAGCTCCACATACATGTTTTGTTTATGAAAGATGGTAAAAAATTATGCCTATAGACTTATATCAATCACTGTAATGATGTGGTTATGGTTATATTAGTAAAATGTTTAATAATTTTTACATTTAATTAGATTTTATTTGATTTATTGATATAAATTTGTATGTAATTTTTTTGAAATTTACATTTGAAATTTCAAAAAAAAGGGTAAATCCTATAAGTGTCTCTTTTGACCAATAAAATTGTTTTTCGTTATAGCCACCTTTTTTAACTGTGGTCATTATAAGTTTAAGGTAAGTTGTCTATCATGAAATCTTACACCTAGTTTTGTCATAAAAAATATATCTTAATGAATCAACACTATTTGTCTATAAATTACATCTATACATCTACAAAGTATTATACACATACAAATATCATAAAAAATATATCTTAGTGAATTTAAATTACATCTATACATCTATAGAGCATTATACACAAACAAATATTATGTACAAAGTAATTATGTCCACATGACTTCTTTTATTGAAAGCTAGTAGATATAAATTTGTAAGTAATTTTTTGAAATTTATGTTTAAAATTTCATAGAAAGGTAGGTAAATCATATAAGTGTCTCTTCTGACTGAAAGTGTATAGTAATTTTTTTTTTTTGGTTACAACAACCTTTTTTTAACGGCAGTGCATTATACACATACAAATATTATGTACAAAGTAATTATGTCCACATAACTTCTTTTATTGAAAGCTAATAGATATACATTTGTAAGTAACTTTTTGAAATTTATGTTTAGAATTTCATAGAAAGGTAGGTAAATCATATAAGTGTCTCTTCTGACTGAAAGTGTATAGTAATTTTTTATTTTTGTTTGTTACAACAACCTTTTTTTACTGCGGTAGTTACAAGTTTAAGGTAAGTTGTCTGTTCTGAAAGCTTGCAGAGCGTTTTGTCATCTAAAATATATCTTAGTGAATTGACACTATTTGTCTATAAATTACATTTGTACATCTACAAAGCATTATACACATACAAATATTATGTGCAAAGTAATTATGTCCATAGGACTTCTTCTATTGAAAGGTAACAGATAAAATTTGTATGTAGTTTTTTGAAATTTATGTTTAGAATTTCGTAGAAAGTTAGGTAAATCATATAAGTGTCTCTTCTGACTTTAAGTATATAGTAAAATTGTTTTTGTTCGTTACGAAAACCTTTTTTGAACTGAGGTCATTGTAGAAATTGGCTGTCGATTCAAAACTGCTCATGAAATTTACTAAATCACAAGACTCAAAGCTACTCTAGTGCTCCACGAACATTAATTCACAATCTAGAACACAAATCATAAATGTGCAAAATGAAACATCACACATGCACACATATTTATCTAGGGGAAATAAACTACTCAAAACCCCTTCCTATATGTATTACATTAATCAAAGAATAAAGATGAATACATATGCTTGCTCAAGCATGAGCACAACCTGTAACTGTATAGTTTATCTCTTTGCCTAACTGACTGACTTTGGCCAACATAACCAATTTTCAAGCCCTCCAAGCTCCTATTTCCTTGCACTGTTCTTTGAGGAAATTAACCCCTATTATTTAGGAAATTCCCTCAATTGAATTGCACAATTCCTCTAGGCTCATCCTTTGATTGCATGCACCACCTGTACACATTGGAATAATCTACAACTGATAGTACACTTCCTTGGAATCTCCATCTCAACTGGGTAACTCAAATTATCTACATGCATCAATTATTTTGGGTTGATTGATTAGTTAACTAGTTGATCACTGAGTGTGGTTGAAATTACACTTCCACAACTTGACCTTTCGCAGGTTCCTCTTACAGTTAGAACTAATTTAACTGACCATAACTCAATTTAACTAAAATAGATTTCTACAAATTAGAAATAAATTATACTGAACTAAAATCAAGCTTCCCCAACTCGAATTAATTGAGTTAACTGAGTGACAAGTGCCATGTCGCCTCAGTTAACTACCTCTGAGATTTCTACTGAAATGGAAATTCGATTTTTTCTCTAGTTTGACTAAGGCAAGGTCAAACTGAGATTTTCTTGCTGCATTTTCAACACTCCCTCTTAGCAAGAAAGGGATTATCAATCACCTTTATCCTGCACCTGTGTAACTCAAACTTCCCTCTTAACAAGGCCTTTATCAAAATGTCAACATCTTTTTCCTTTGTCGGAATGTATTGCAACAACATTATCCGCCTCTGTACACAATCCCATAAATGGTGATACGAGATATCTATATGCTTGGATCAGTCGTGAAAAAAAAGGATTCTTAGAGAGCTTGATGCAACTCTGATTACCATAGTAGATCACAGTTGGATCCATCATCTCACCAAACAATCCCACAAGAATCTTTCTCATCCAGATCTCCTCACATGCTACTTGACTGGTAGCCATGTACTCTGCTTCCACTGAGCTGAGTGCCACAAATCTTTTCTTCCTGCTATACCGAGAAAAAAATATGGACCCAACATTGAAAATTCCACTTGATGTGCTCTTCCAGTCTGATGGAATCTCCGCCCAATCTGCATCTGTGAAGCCATACAACTTCACTCCCTCTATCTGCCTGTACCAAAGTCCAAATTGAGTCATGCCTTTGAGGTACCGTAGAACATGCTTAGCTACCCTCCAAAATAATTTGGTTGGCCTATTCGTGTGTTCACAAGATACTTTAGTGAACCCATCAACTGTCGGTAAACAATAGCATCCACTTCCTCACCTGAAGTGGCATCCTCTTTCCTTTAGTTGGTCACTAGAGGTGTCTCCATGGGTTTGTAACTATCCATGCAAAAGCTCTGAAGTATCTCATTGGCATACCATCCCTGAGAGAAAAATTTCCCCATCGCCTTGCCATACTTCCAATCCGAGGAAGTAGTGCATGACACCCATGTCCTTCATTTCAAACTCTCTTACAAGATTCTCCTTGCAAGATCTGATCGACTGCTCATCACTAGTTAAAATCAAGTCATCAACATATAAGACAATAATTAACAATTTACCTTCTACCAAAATTTTATAGAGGTTTGAATCCACTTCACTTTTGGTGAAGCCCTAACTGGTGAGATAGTTATCAATCCTGGTGTACCAAGCACGGTGTGCTTGCTTGAGACCGTACAATCACTTGAGTCCGCACACATGAGACTCTCAATCAAAAGTCTCGAAGCCTTATAGTTTCATGATATATACCTCCTCCTTAATAAATGCATCGAAGAATGTTGTTTTCACACCCATCTGGTGGATCTTCCACCCCATATGTGCAGCTAGAGCAAGAATTGATCTGATGGATGAGTACCTTGCTACAGGAGAAAAGTTCTCCTCATAGTCTATCCCCTCAACTTGAGAGTACCCCTTAGTAAAAAATCTCACCTTGTACTCTTCTATGCTTCAGTCTGCCGCATGCTTTACCTTAAAGATCCATCTTGAACCCACAACTGATTTGTCTACTAGTCTTGGGATCACTTCCCAAACACTATTATTTACAATGGATTCATACTCCTCCACCATTGTATCAACCCATACAGGTTGTTCTACTGCTTCCTCGAAAGAGGATGGCTCAGTCTCTATAAGCTCAGTCATTAGAGCCATGTAGCCAATATACCGATCTGGTGACCTTCTCTGTCTGTGCTAATTTGAAGGAGCACCCAAATTCTCCCACGCATCCTGCACAAGTCTCTCAGTTTCCCTAGTCCTTTTCCTTCCTTCTCTGGATGGTTATGCTTGAACGACTATCTCCACTCTCTACTCCTCAATTTGTGGTTACTCCACAACTTCCTGAGGTTCCTCCTTTGGAGCCAAGAGATCCTCTTCTTGTGGGATTTGAAACTCCCCCTCAAGAGAGCATCACATGGCTTTGACTTCATACAATTTTACATCCCTTTGCATAGCTGTCATTTTGAGGGATGACATGTACACACGGTAGTTATGGGGAGTTTGTGTGTAACCCACAAATACCCCCAATTCTATTGTCAAATCTAGCTTCTTCATTGATTTTTTGGAGACATGGCAGTAAACAGAGGCTCCAAAAATCCTAAAGTGCGACACATCTGTCTTTCTCCCCGAGAAACCCTCCTCTGGTGTAATCATGCCCATAATCTGATGAGGACTCTAATTTTGCAAATAGAATGTTGTGTTGCATGCCTCGGCCCACAAATGCATACGTAGGCCCTAATCATGCAAAATTTCCCTCTCTTCTCCCACAATGCTAAGGTTCTTCCTCTTAGCTGCTCCATTCTACTATGGGTTGTGGGGTGCTGTCAACTCTCGTCGAATGCTTTATTTTGCATATGAATTTTTAAATTCATTCGACACATACTCACCTCCATTATCACTTGTAAGAGCCTTCAACTTATTGCCTGTTTCTTTCTCAACCAATGCCTTGAATTCTACGAACTTGGAGAGTTTCTCATCCTTCTTCTACATGAAGAATATCCAACACTTCTGTGATAAGTCGTCAATAAAAATGACAAAATATTTGTGCCTAATAGTGGAGGTTGTCGAGAGAGGTCCACAAACATCAGAGTGGATCCTTTCAAGGACTGAATGTGCTTTTATGTTCCAATCATGGAATGTGGATTTTGTGTACTTCCCCAGGGTACATCCTTTGCATACATACTATCGCTCAAGTGCTCCTTTGGGGAGGCTTGTGGTTATTTGTTGCATGAACTTCAAAGTGCCATGATGCAAATGGCCAAGTCTTCTATGCCAAAGTTCACCGACATCATGTCTCTACACCTTCTTCACCTTTGTGCTTAATGCAACACAATCCTCCACATCTAGCTTGTACAAGTTTTTCCTACGAACCCGATTTGCTTCACCTATCCCGTGGATGTGTGTCTCAGGAATTCCTTTCCTTTGCTGAAGATCACATCATAACCACAGTCTTCCAAAACTGCAACATAGGCGATATTTTTCTTTAGGCCCGAAACAAACATGACATCCTTGAGCTTGAGGGGGGAACCTGAATCCCTCTGAAAGGTGACTGTACCATTCCCAGTTACGTTGTACCTTCCATCATCCCCATCTCAATGTGCATCTGCAAGTCTTTTTCCTCTAGGTCACTGAAAAATTCTCTATTCTCCGTCATATGCAATGAGGCACTTGAGTCCAAGTACCACACGATACCCATCATTGTGTTGGCCATGCACGCAATGTGGGTCAATTCAAGCTCGAATTGTGAAGCCAAGGCTTCACTTGCTCCTCCTCCTAAGGTATTCTTGCTTGCCTTCTTGTGTGGACACTTCATGGCATAATGCCTGAATTCATGACAATGGAAGCATTTAATTTTTGACATATCTTTCTTCTTGCTCCCTTAATTAGATTCTAGTTTCAATTGGGATTTCTTCCATTTTCCCTTCTTTTCCTTTCCATCCAATGCAAATTTTTCTTCATCCTTTACCTTTGATGAAGTCCCATCTCTAGTATTCTGCCTTATTTCCTCCTGCACCAAGTTGGACCATAGGCACTACCAACTAGGTAGTTTATCCCTCCCATTCACTGAATATTGATAATTATGCTAGCTCTTGGGAAGGCCTACAAGGGCTAGAGCTACCAAGTATTCTTCAGGGACATTAAAACCAACCATGTCCAGTTCATCATGACATTATGTAAAACTACTCAAATACTATGGTATAATGTCATTCTTATGCATCTTGATACTTCAAAGTTTATCCTTGAGCTTCAGTTTCCTGTGGTCACTACTATTCTTGAACAATTCTATCAGTGATTTCCACATTGTGAAAGAATTTTTTCTTATGTGGAGATTCGAGACAATATGATCCCATACTCCCTCCAAGATGATTCTCCTCGCCTTGGTTACATCTTTCTTCCACTGAGAAAGGTTATGGGAATCAAATGCTTGAGGATTTTCCACATCTATCTTGACGTATTCTAGCAACCCATTGTCACCCAATATTTCCTCTATGCGGTCCTTCCATGCAACAAAATTTGAGGTTCCTTCCAAGGCATACTCTAGCCTTATTGCATTGAAGGCCATCTTCTCATCTCTAAAGAAATCCTGCTACAATGATATTCAAATTCGAACCTCTGAGAGCCAACTTCGAATTTCTTGTTCTATTTTGAATCCAACTCCAATACCATGTAGAAATTATGCCATAGATTCGAAACTGCTCATGAAATTTACTAAATCACAAGACTTGTAGCTACTCTATTGCTTTGCGGACATTAATTCACAATCTAGAACACAAATCATAGACATGCAAAAGGAAACATCACACATGCACACAATTTTATCTAGGGGAAATAAATTGTTCAAAACCCCTTCCTATCTGTATTGCTTTAATCAACGAATAGAGATGAATACATATGCTTGCTCAAGCCTGAGCACAACCCACAAGTGTATAGTTTATCCCTTTTCCTAACTGATTGACTCTGGCCAACACTTAGCCAATTTTCAATCCCTCCAAGTTCCTATTTCTTTGCGTTGTTCCTTGAGGAAATTAGACCCTATTATTTAGGAAACTCCCTCAATTGGATTGCGCAATTCCTCTAGGCTCATCCTCTATCTGCATGCACCACCTGTACACATTGAAATACTCTACAACTAATAGTACATTGCCTTGGAATCTCCATCTCAACTGGGTAACTCGAATTATTTGCATGCATCAATTATTTTGGGCTGATTGATTAGTTAATTGGTTGATCACTGAGTGTGGTTGAAGTTACACTTCCACAACTTGACCTTCCACTAGTTCCTCCAACAGTTAGAACTAGTTTAACTGACCATAACTCAATTTAACTGAAATAGATTTCTACAAATTAGCAATCAATCATACTAAATTGAACTCAAGCTTCCCCAAATCAAATTAACTGAGTTAACTAAGTGACAAGTGCCATGTCACCTCAGTTAACTACCTCCAAGATTTCTGCTGAAATGGGAATTCAAATTTTCTCTAGTTTTCCAAGTCAAGGTCAAACTAAGATTTTCATGCTGCATTTCCAAGAGTCATTACAATTTAAGGTAAGTTGTCTGTCATGAGAGCTTGCAAAGAACTTTGTTATTAAAATATATCTTAGTTAATTGACATTATTGGTCTGTAAATTACATATGTACATCTACAAAGCATTATACACATACAAATATTATGTACAAAGTAATTATGTTCATAGGACTTTTTCTAGGTTAGTACATTAATTCATTTTTTAATCATAAATGTTGATCACATCGTTTATATTGAAGGATGTTAGATCTTTATTTACATTAATGAAATATATGGAATTTTCACAATTAACTTTCTTGCACATTTGAATTCATAATTCATGTTTAAACCATGTTTATATTTGCATATTTACCAAATACAATTATAAATTTATCATACTATTTACTAATTACCACTTATTATGTTTGACAAAAAAAATGGAAGAGTTAAAAAGAAACCATTAGGGGAATTTTGAGGTCTAAAATGGGCCTCCTAAGGAAATTATAAAATAATAGTGGAAATAATAAAATAAGATTAGATTACATCATCAAATTTTAGAGGGAAAAAAGAAAAAACTATTTTTTCAACTCGTATTTTCAATTTATCTCCCTATGGGTTTACTCAAATTTCGAGCAGCAACACTCGCTTGATGCAAAATTTGATTCCTCATCCAAGAAATATCCATGTTGCATACTTTTGATAGACCCTGCTATAGGAAAAACGAGAAATACATGAAAAACATTATTGCAATCATGTTTTTTTTATTTTTCATGTAGCAAGGTCCATCGAAAGTATGCAACATGGGTACTCCTTGGATGAAGAATTAAATTTTGCATCCAAAGAGTACTCCTGCTTGTAATTTGAGTAAAACCTTAAGGAGATAAGTTGAAAATACGAGTTGAAAAAATGTTTTTTTTTTTTTTAATCTTTTTACTTTTTTTCTCCAAAAATGGTGAATCATGCCCCATGGTTGACATCATCATCTTGAATCATATTGGTTCTTATAAAGTTTATTTTGGCTACACATTTTCCTTAGAATGCCCATTTTAGACCTCAAAATTCCCCTAATGATTACGTAAATGTTTTATAACGAAAATGAGAAGCTACCATATTTGTCCATGGGAAAAGGAGAGTTGACACATAGACACAAAGATTTTAGGTGGAAAACCATAAAGGGAAAAGCCACCATACTTATTCTCTTCCTAATATTCAATCTTTTCTTATATAAATTCACTAGCATCCACTAGTAGGAAGCACTCACTCCCTTACAGTATTTCACTGGAACCCACCAACAGAAAGAACCCACTCTCTTGCAATGTTTTGGTGGCACCCAACGACATAAATCACCCAGTCCCTTGCAATGTTTCAATGGCACCCACCAACATGAATCATCGACTCCCTTGCAATGTTACATTGGCACCCACCAACACGAGGCACCCACTCCTATTTTGGCCCTAGATTCCTGTATGATGGTATTCTAGTATGAGAGGGAGCATCTAGTTTGGGTATTCAGAAAGCATTTGTGATCTAGTGAAGGGAACAAAGCAAGTCTATGGTCAAGCCAAGATGTGTTGCTCAAAATGTGTTACCTGTATGGTACAATTGGTCATAAATGTTTTTGAGAAGCACACCTACAAAATTAGCTTGGGATTATGGAGATTACCTCTCTCATTAAGAGGGAGAGCTGATGAAAAGGACATTCTCCCTATGTCTTCATGACTTTTGTTGGAGGGTGGCATGATATTCTCCTTGTGTCATTATGACCTTAGCTGGAGAATGGTTTGAAATATTGGATAGCATCATGGATTGACATTCTTCCTGTGTCATGTACTTTGACCTGATTAGGGAGGTTATCCTTATGTCAAGTACATAGAACTTGGTTGAAGAATGGTCCGGTGGACTGGCATTCTTCCTGTGTCATTGTATAGTGACCTTATTAGGTATGTAGTCCTTGTGTCACTTTGACCTGATTAGGAAGAATGTTCCTATGGATAGACATTTTCCTATGTCATTGTATAGTGACCTTATTTGAGTTGTATTCCCTGTGTCACTTTGGCATATATAAGAAAATGGCCCAATAGAGGACAATGATTCTCTTTGTGTCATTATATAGTGACCTCATTAGGAAGGTTATCCCTATGTCACTTTGACATGATTAGAGAGAATAGTACTAGAGGTTGTATCCTCCCAACATCATGCTCTGATCCATTTCTAGAGTGAGCTTGTTCTAACATCATGCTCTGATCTCTTTCTAGTCTAGTGAGCTTGTTTATCAAACGATGCATATGTGCCATATGTCAGGGGTACTGACTGGATTATGGAAACGTGGTTGATGCGGGTAATGATATTGATGATGATGCTTATCTTAATCTTGATGATCCTTTCTTATAGAAGTCTTCAACTTGAGAACATCCTGGTAGTAATTATGAACACCCCCCTAGTTAAGAGATAGTGTTGAATTTTGTAACTAGTTTCAGTCATCATAACATTATGTAAAAATTCAAAAGAAAAATTATTCTGTGATCTCCTTTTTGGACAATTACAAGAAAGAAAATTTTGAACTCTCTCTCTCTCTCTCTCTCTCTCTCTCTCGATATATATATATATATATATATATATATATATATATATATCTACATATATATACATATCTATCTATCTCTCTCTCTCTCTCTCTCTATATATATATATATATATATATATATATATATAGTCCCTAAGTTGACAAAGTCAACCCTCATAGTGTTAAGTCGGCTAGCTAAAGAAATCATTATATATTGGCCCCTATGCTCCATCATTTTGGCATAAAGTTCACATTGTTCTATGATGACTTCTTCAAATTAGTATGAGATATACATAAGAAGAAGTGAGCTTATGGTTCTTTTTTCATACAAATTCTAAAAGTAACATCTCCTGAAGATTATATTAAGTTTGAAGCTTTATCTATACAAATTCTGAAGCAACTCACACAACTTTCCTAAGGCAGATTAAAATAAATTTCTAAATCAGCTCACACAAATTTCCTGAGGTAGATAAAAATACATTTATGAGGTAGCTCGCATAACATTCCTATGGTAGAGGCATGGTTCATATGTTGAGGTAGTATTATAGGAAATTTTTGAGGCAATATGAATGACAAATAAGTGACATACTAAGTATAGATTTGTGGACAATCTTGTGAGTAGTATTATGGAGAGATGGAGGGATGACTTAGAACTTGGGTTATTGACTAATTTGACTTGGATATCTCTTGTTGACTAAGATTCTATAAGGAAAAGATTTTTGGGTTTTTCCCCTTGTGGGTTTTTCCCTGGCCTTTGTCCTAATTTCTGTTGTCTCTTGTCTCTTTTATGCATTACACTTGTATAATTGCATAATGACCTAATAAATGAAGTTAATGCTTAATGAAAAACATATGTAAACTATCACAATTAATTATCATGATAAGAAATTCTAGTCTATAAACAAATTTCAACAAAAGGGAATCAAAGAGTGGTGCAGAGAAGAGAGCAGAGGAATACTTGCACTAGGAGTGGAGTCTAGTATCGCAGAGAGGGCCCTTCATGCCAAAAAGAGGAAAGAGTGACAAAAATGAAGGAGAAGTTAGGGAAGCAAGTAGTATGAGACTCATAAAGAAGGAAATGAGGAGGAAGAATGTCAGCTCAACTAGGAAGATTCTATGCACCTCATTGTCCAAGTTTGGGCCATCCCCTGGGTTGAACCCATGACCTCGCACACATTTTCCAAAATAGAGGGAAACTTTCAGTTGATTACCAGTTTGTCGTAGTCACTAGAGTCAGTGCATATGAGGCAATTCAAAATTGCTTTGATTAATGGAGGCAATATTGGTAAGGAGGAATAATATTTTAAAGAAGAAGAGCCAAGAAAATCACTAGGAGGGTCACCAAAGGGTACATCACCATTGAAGAGAAACTGAATTTTAGATAAGGAATCCGAACACGATAAGAAATGGCTATTGTCGACACCACATTAAGGCTACCGATATTTTGCGGAGTCAAGATAAAGGATCCTAAGGAGAATTGGTTCGTATTTGAGGCAGTCTGGAGGGCGAATTTAGATAATCAAACCCAAATCACACAGTTGGAGACAACCTTCCAGTACCACACACTAACATGATATATTAAGTATAAACCCACTTTGCTTCTTAGATAATCAAGGACATTGTAAGACATCAAGTAGGTGCTATTGGAGGAGTTTTAGAAGCCTAAGTCAGAGTCGTAGTGCGATACTGAGATAAAGGAGGTTAAGTAGAATGTTTATGAGTTCCTCTGGGACTTTGATCAACAATTTATAGTAATAATGGACAGATTGACCTTTTAGAATCTTGATGCTCAACATCAAGAATGGTTCATCACTGGGTTTTTATCACATATCAGGATTCCTTTAAATCAGCAAAGGATAACATCCCATCCTAAAGCTCTAGAGATAGCCATGAGGCTGGAAGCTACACCAACAACAGGAAAAAGTTGTGCAGGTATGGCACAATTTCAATCACAACTGACCGTGTTAACCCCACAATTATAAGATTTGAAAAAAGGGAAGGAGAAACAAGAGGCGTGGTGCACCATCTACAGGAAGGAGGGTCATCACCAAAATGAATGTCCCACATTGATAGATTATATGGCTTCATGGGTAGAAAATCCCATGGCCCAAGGAACAGGACTATGGAGTGAGTTCTATTAGGTTTGGGGTCACTTTTCTACTACATGCCCCATGATGTATAAGTATTAGAGTTTGACGCGAGCCCCTTTTTGTGACTTTTGCAAGTTTGTTGGAAATGATATCCATACATGCCACACACTAAAGTTAATGTGTGAGAGAACGTATGGCACATTCCATGTACAGGAAGCAAAATGGAATGATAATGGCACACGAAATTATTATCCAAGGAACTACAACCCATTAGTCAGAGCACTAGGCCTACCTAGAAGAGGACGAGGCTTGCTAGGAAGAGGACAAGGAGGCTATGGGTGTCGTAGAGGAAATATCATATGATATAATTGTGGACAAGTTGGACACCTTGCTTGAGATTACCAGAATCCTTATATTACATGTACTTATTGTAGGCAATTGGATCATGATACAAAGGATTGTCCACAACCGATAGCTAAGTGGTAGGAGAAATAGGGGCCTAATGTGCAGATGGCAATAAAAAAAGCTCGACGAGACTACCCTCAGATATGTATATTCACTAGAGGTGGGATAAGAACGAGGATGGATGCCATAAATTAGATAAAGCAACCCACCCATGGGTATAGAAGGCTACCATGCCCCCTTGAAAATTTGATCCATTAAGGAGAAGTAGACATACTAGGAGGCAAGGAAGGATATTTTGGAAATAGAATGGGGACCCACAAGCTTGACACTATATCCACATATGGAAACACTATGATAATCCTTCAACAAAGGGAACCACTATGGAATTATGCCTCATTCAATATTTTCTCAAAATTTGTTTAGAATCAATACATGATGGACATGCATAGGAGAAGCTACGCAGGATGATAGACCACTGTGCACATGAGGAAGAGGTGGCTACCACACAGACACCATAGAGAATGATGAAGTAGGTGTCATGTAGGAAGCGCACCAACAAAGAATTTTGGTTCAATACTCATCTCATTGATTATGATATGGAAAATGTATTATTAGATTCGAGCTTAGATGTAAACATATTTCCAAAGAAGACTTGGGAGATGATGGGTACGCTGAAATTGGAATGGTCACCTATTCAACTTCAGTTGGCAAACAAGTATAGAATATCTTAATTGGAATATTGGTAAATGTCAAAGTTAACATTGATGGGGTTAGGAGCTTAGATGACTTTGAGGTGATTGAGATAATGGATGATATAGACCCATATATAGTGTTACTTGGCATAGAATAGGCCATTGACAACCAAGACATCATTAATATCAAGAAGAGATAATGACATTGAATTAGGGGGATTACAGGTTGTCGCGCCCTTAGATCCTAAAGAAGAGAAATGCTATGTTGAATTTGTGAGAGGGGACCTTGATGCAATAGTCCTCATAATTTATATAATGTTACATCGTGGTGTGGAAATTATGTCAACCCTACAATGGATGGCACTCTAAGTTGGAAAAGTATCAATTCCTATTCATTGGATTCGAATGAGGCCTTGGAGAATTGGTAGCAGCACCTCCAGAGTCCATGAGGTGTCTACCCAAAGATATGTGCATGTCACCCACGTAGTAAAATGGATAGATACATAGGTATGGGAACTACCCCAGTTCGATGGTCTTGCATATGTTTGTACATTTGTAAAAGAATTTGAGGCACAAGTGTGCCAACAACTTAGGCTGCCAACATTAGACATCGCCTTAAAAGCCACTCTAGCATGTTAGTGGGTGAGACATAAGGAGCAGGTCGAAACCTAGTAGAAATGTAGGCATTTCTTACAGATCAGATTTGGATTGGGCATAGTAGATACTGAGAAACAATATGCTGGAAGGAGTCTCTTGTTGAAGAAGGGAGAAGGTTTCAGAGGATGATTTGGTGCATCGCTTCATACATACTTTAGAAAATATGCCTTGAAACTTGTATACATAGTTGGAACTGTGACGAGGTATGATAAAGTGGGAGAGGATGGTAGATAGTTTTAAGGTAACATTTTATTTTGATTCTGAAGACACTTCAGTAGATGCAACATTGTAGAAAATGAAGGAATATATATTTACACCTGATTCGAGCATTGTGCCAAAGGAGATACGTCTCTACTCATTGCATAAACACTATCAGAATTCAAGGAAACTAGTAGAAAGTTACAATGCTATAGAGGAAGTCCAAGATGATGAAGACCCAAGGAATCTTCATTTGTCAAAGCCTGAAGGAGAATGAATAGTGGTGGGATGTGACAGGATTCTACTACACCAAACTATGGAAAACCTATTTGACCTTGCAAGGTGACCATTGGTATGGAGGAGAATCTAAAGCTCATGGTAATTAGCAACTACTGGGGTGAGGAGAATGTTGGATATATTTTTTATCTACTATGCGAGTATCAAGACTTGTTCACTAACACTTTCTCCTAGAGGAAGGGCATAGCTGGTAATTTTAGGGGAATGAATTTCGTTAAAGCCTGATTTGAAATCAATGAAGCAGAGGCCACATATGCTAAATCCAATTTATAAGAAAAAGGTCAAGGAGGAGCTCAACATAATGTTGGAAGCAAGCATAATTGAACCTGTCGAGGAGTATGAATGGATCATCCCTATTCTTATTCAGAATAATAAGACTAGAGATATTTGGATCTACATGGACTTGAGGAATCTGAAAGATGCAGTTGTTCATGACTTGTTCCCTACTCCATTTAATGATGATTTTTTGGATAATTTTGGTGGCTAGGAGGCCTATTCTTTCACAAATGGATTATTGGGGTATCATCCAATCAATATCGCTAAGGAAGATTTCCACAAGACCACATTTTCTATTTAATGGAGATCCTTTCAGTATACATTCATTCCTTTTGGGATGAATAATGCTCTCGTAGTGTTTCGAATATTAGTTGTTGCAACATTCAAGGATTTCATCCACAAGTTTTTAGAAGTTTATTTGGACAACTGGACTATCTTCAACCTATTGAAGAAATGTGTTGAGGTGCTCAAACTGATGGTGTAAATATGCGGACAACTTCTAATATCTCTAAACTTAAAGAAGTGCATTTTCTTCTCACCATTTGGGATATTACTTAGTCATATTGTATGTAAGCAGGGGCTATTGGTGGATCCTGCAAAGATCACAGTAATAGTAGACCTACCCCCTCCTATGTTAATTATACAATTGCATGCTACCTTTGGACACACCAGGTATTATAGGTGGTTTATGTGGGGATATGCATAGATTACAATGTCATTGGAGAAGCTACTCAAGAAGGATGCAAAGTTTTAGTGGGCTATGGAATGTTGAACGACCCTAGATGCATTGAAGTAAAAGTTGGTCACTACACCCTCTTTGGTGTTTTCGAACTAGAGTAAGGAGTTTCATGTCCATGTAGATGATTCATCTGTTGCATTACAACTGGTATTGACACAACCAAAGGAAAGAGAGATATATCATCCAATAGCCTTTGCCAACAAAAATTTGTCCGTGAGATAGAAAAACTATACCATGATGGAAAGGGAAGGGCTTGTGATGGTCTATGCTCTGCAATAGTATAGGAATTATCTATTGGAGTCACACTTCAAATTATATATAGACCACTCTACACTACAATACCTAGTCAACAATCCAGTGTTGGGGGGGGGGGATATGTAGGTGCCTTATTTTATTCCAGGAATATGACTTTGAAGTAATAGTGAAGTCAGGAAGGTTGAATGTAGGACTAGACCATTTATCTAGGCTCCTTTTGGGTGAAGATGCAGGGAATGTGGATGATAGATTTCCTGATGCACATTTATTTTAGGTTGATATGGTCTATGACCAATTTGTAGAAATAGTTCATTTCCAAAATATTGGGTTGGCACCACAAGGATATATAATGGCATAAAAAAATTAGATGTTAGTCAAGGTGACAAATTATCAACTGATCGCAAGTTGTTTGTATAAATTGGGCATGGATGGCATACTCCATTGATGTGTGCTAGCACATGAAAAAATATCTATTCTATCATAGGCTCATAAAGGGGTGGTTGGAGGTCATTATGTGAGAAAATCTACCGCACAAAAAAATTATGTGTAGGACTTTGGCAGTTGACAATGTATCGCGACACGAAGGAATTTTATTGTAATTGCAATTTTTGCCATAGATTTAGAAAGCCATCACAACATGATGAAATTCCACTACATCCTCAGGTAACATTTTGGCCCTTTGATAAGTGGGTGGTGGATTTCATTGGGCTAATCAAACCTGTGGTGAAGAGAACTACAACTTAGTATATAATAATTGCAACAAACTACTTAACCAGATGGGAGAAGGCTACACTAGTAGAAAATTATAGTGCAAAAACTATGACAAGGTTTTCGTTCGAGCATGTGGTTGCTCGCTTTGGCTATCCAAGAATTATGATGAGCGATTAGGGAACTCACTTCCTTAATAAGACCATTAAAGCATGACAAGGGAGTTCTAGGTCCACCACCAAAATAGCATTTCGTATCATCACCAAGAAAATAACAATATGCAGGCTTTTAATAAAATCCTATAGAATTCTTTGACAAAGATCTATAATGTGAATAGGTATGATTGGGATTTGAAGATTCATGTAGTATTATGGGCATACTAGACAAATTCGAAAAAATTAACAGGACATACCCTATTTCATCTAGTATATGGATAATAAGTAGTTACATCAATGGATTTATAGTTCCTACCCTTTGGATTGTTGTGATGAGACATTTGACAGACTCTGACGCGGTGGAGCAGAGAGTGACAAAGTCACTATGGTTAGAAGAGGATCGGTTCCTAGTAGGTTTTCACTAGAATGTGCATAAATATTGAAAGAAGGCTTGGTACAATCGTCATATCAATAAGAAGTAGTTTCAACCTAGAAATATAGTTCTTATGCATGATAAGAGGTTTCTCAAGCACCCTGGCAAGTTTCAAATGAATTGGCTAGGACCATATGTTATTAAGTATATCACATAGGAATGAGATGTTAAAATGGAGAAGATAAATGGTGAATTTGTGTCGGGACTTATTAGTGGAATTCACCTAAAACTATACCAGGATAGTTGACCTACCCTTCAAGGTTTATTTGTGGTGTAATGAAAAAAAATGAAAAAAAGAGAGAGGAAGAAATTGTTTTCTTTGTTTGTAGGTATGTCTTTAGGGATCATGACCATGCTTGCAAGAAAGGAGGCCTGACATAATTAAGTATCAACATCAACGGTAAAATATGGCACAATACATGCTTTTAAACACTTAATAGTTAGAGAGATAGTGGGTGGATGGAGTGCACTACACTTGGAAATGGGAATACAACTCACAATCGATATACATTGTAACAGGAGTCAGGAAAGGGAGGGAAAATGCGCCAGAAAAAGCGCATGCCACCCTTGTGAATTGGACATTTTGGAGATTAATTAAGATTTCCTTAAAGCATATTAAAAGAAAAATCCAACCAAGGTAGGCTAAAGAGACCATAAATCTGCTGACATGAATCTCGGAAGGTCCAGGTCCACAAAACTAATTTACTGCCTAGAGAACCTTCCCATCTCATATGATCTAATCATGGCACAAATATTTTGAATTTATTAAATTATAAAAATCACACAAATTCATTAAAATAGCCATAGTCTCTCGTAGGTTCATCTTTAGTCATTTTGAGCTTCTGCATTATGTGAGCCGAGCCAAGTAGTGAACTAGAGAGCTAAGTGAATTGAAAAAGCTATAGATTAGTTGTAAGAACCTTCATTGGTATCAACATAGTGTTATGGATTCCTCTTCAGTACCTGATAAAGCGAGAATAAATGGCACCAATGTTGTGCCACCTCCAAAACTAGCTGTGAAACCCATAGCCCAACCACCTAAAGAGCCAAAATACAGACTGCATAAAACACCTATTACACCTGGAATAATAGAAGGAGACATTCTAGGATGGTTGAAAAATCAAAATACAATGACAATGATGTCCAGGATTTGAACAAATTTATAGGGTTTGTAGAGGACACATATTCCATGAGGATTGAGCGATCAAGCCAACCTATTGTCATTAAAGTTCAATAGTGGGACAAAAACTTGGAGAAATTAGGTATCCTAAAGTTGTTGGATATTCCCCACTTTGGCAGGAGCATAGAGTTCAATATTTGCGTCAAAATATTGTTGATCTACGAGCATGGTAGATTCCTATGGCTGGATGAGCTAATTGAGATCAACACTCATTTAATTTCTCAAATCACAAGGCTCCCAACTGACGATGAAGATCCAAAGCCCCTATTTGACAAGAAAATAAGAAGTCAATGGGAAAATAGATCGTAGGAAATTATTCCACTAATTTCAGACCACATGGAGTGATGATCTCCACCATATATGAAGAGCATGTGAGGTTTTCCACATAGCTCATGGTCTACAAGTTACTAAGGAAATGCATGAGATATTAATGCCCCGCAAGCATAGCAGTTGTAGCTGAAAAATATGTCAAGGGTGTCCAAATGAAGTGGGTAACCTTCTTTCTCAATCAATTTACGCAGGATTTTCTTGAAGCCCAAGACAAGAACACATAGTTTCACTACTCATGGATCTTAATTTTGATAACACTCATAACCTGGAAAGTTCCAAAAGAAACTCAAGTTCTGCCACTAGAGAAGCCAAAGTTCATTGTGATGAGGTTCGAGTTTGTGGCATATTATAGGAAAACAATGACAAATGGATAACAATGTGGCATTCTATGTATGGAAGAGGCCATCAACCATGTCATCCAAAAGGTACCTCACATTCATGTTCAAGTTGATGAAGCTTACAAATTTGTGGCAAGGTTTTGTGCCACACCACACTTTATGTACATTCAGGCTCATACAATCCAAAGAAGCAATTGATATAGTGTTGCTACAATCTCGATGAGCAGACTGTGTCACAGATCATGAATGAGTGGCCACTAGAATGGTGAAGGATGCCTACTACACTAACACTGAAAGAGAAAAATATAGAAATTTGTGAAGAGGAATAGCATGATGGGTCACAATAGAAGTCCGCATAACACATAGAGGAAGAACATCGGGAAATTTCCCAATAAGAGTATGGTGAATAAGACACATTTCCATTAGTTAGAAAAATGTCATAGAAGGATCATCCAATAGGTGGTGCACTCCTTCAGAGAAAGAAGAGAAATAATACAAAGTTGACTAGTATAAAACCCCATCTCTGTTAGAGAAGGACTCACAAAGGATTGGTGAACAAATATAATAGGTGGCAAAATGAGGGAACACCCCTCTTGTCTCCTCCATTCATAAGCTAACCCATGAGAAAAATGACTTGTCATATTAGAACACATGAATAATCGGAGAAACTATGACAGTTGTTCAAGTCTATCAAATTGATGAAACCACAACTAGAAATAACAAACTCCACCATTGCCACATAGATGATGTGTAGATCCCAGGTACTAGAAGATAATCCAACACAGTCTCAACCTTCCTTTGCATCTGTGGAGCATCATGCACTATTTGTTCCACTAGTGGAAATATATTTTTTAGACATTGAAATCTATCATTGTGCACAACTATTATCATACATTGATATTATATTGTCACAAATTCCATATCAAAGCTTGAATCAACTCCAACAAAGTGTCACGTAGGAGTTGTAGTTCATTTCATAGTATACCTAAATAGAATTGGTTCAATAGGATAATGACTATGGAACTTTAAAATTTGAGCATGAAAGTTGTTCAAGGAGAAACAAGAGGAAGTGGAGAGGGAGGAGAGTTGAGACACATGGTAGAATAGGTATACAATTGCCTCCGTGATGTTGAAATGGACATTGACACACCTGTGGAAGGGAATATGTCAAATATTGATGAAAGATTATTCAGGGCCTAAAAGTGAAGGTTGAAGAACTATAACTGCAGGTAAAGATGGCCACTCCACCAAAAGAGCTGCAATGGAGAGAAAAAGTAAATGAAGCATCCAAGTTGCTAAAAATTGTATGAGGCCTTGACATTAAATAAACTAGATTATACAAAGTAGACTTAGACATATGGAATAATTTGTAGAAAAACACCAAGCTAGATGAGTTTGGCACTAAGATTCATACTACGCAACAAAGGAGTGAATCAATTTGTAGCAGTTTGACCACTCTACCATTGTGAGAACATTGAATAGCCATGGTAGAAAGTGTAACTTTAGGGAAGCATATCAATCAAATGAGGGAATATCAAGAATATCTTGCACAGAAACTGGCTCGGCTACAAGATTAAGTGTTTTGGGTTACTGATAACATTGTTGCAGTGTAGAACACAAACAAGTAGGTCATTTAATAAAATGAGGTCATGTTCTTAATGTCGATGCTCATCGAAGTAGAAAAAAATATTATCAATGAGGCGGAGGAAGAAAAAATAATGAAGGTGACAACAAAACAAAAATTTGAGCGGTTTATGTCAAAGACCAAGAAGGTACTCCCCTCACTCGACATGTAGTCAAATTAGAGTGGCTCGAGGGCAAGACGCAAATAGTGTTGGGGGTTTATTGGAGCAGAGGGTAACTAAAGGAAAATTCTGCAAAGTTTTAAAATTATGGCTAAGTATGGGAAGACCGTGTAGGATACCACACGCTACAAAGAATGATGAACACCACACACAGCACAATGGTAACTAGGGACACCACACAAATGTGTGATAGAGATAGGAAGGACCATGATGGAAACAACAAAAAACAACTTCCAAGTAAATAGTTATATTCCATTGAAATGTTGTTAGATCCCCTCGAAAATGTTAGTTGTTGATCTTTGTTTATTACACACAGATCCATGTTGTTAGTAGAAATTTGTTTAGGAGGTTTCAGTTAGATAAGTTGTAATAGAGGAATAGTTATTATTTTTATTGATAAGTTATTGTATAAGTTGTTATGACAATTGAGAATGAAGATTGTTATTCTTACAATGGAAGGGATGATTTGTAATTGTAATTGTAATAGAGGACGAGAGATTGATGAGAAAGAGGGGGTGCATGTATGAGGAAAAATGTATTGTCGTAGAGTCGAAGATGAAGGATCTACATGTTGCTATGTAACGAAGATCTTACTATGATGAATAAAGTCTAAATTGGTTGGTTTCTCTAAAATATTGTTATCTATGTCTCTGCCTATGTAATGTAATGCTAATGAGTAATTTTGAAATGTATTGCTTTGATTTAGTGTGTAATGTGTATGCCTATGGAGTTCTTTGACATAATATATTTTCATTGCAATGAATATGGGTATTTTTACAACACAATTGGTTATATCTGCATTGTATTTTGAACCTTGAAGGAGATAGTCTAATTCAGATCATCTCTATATTCTATTTTCAAAGGTTATTGTAATCCCATCATGATGCCTCAGGTGAGACCTCACCTGCTCATGAGTGTTGAATATGCTGGTGTCTAAGGGGTTTTTGTTGGCTAGTCCCTGAACTCTAGGTCACCCCTGCATGCACCAATATCTAGTTACTTTGCAACTCTTGCAAAGCTATATCTATTATTAGTATAGGTTGGCATTAATTTATGAGGAATGATGTCGCAAATTTCCACCGCGTCAAGAATATTTATGAGGAAAACAGAGAGGGGATATGGTTTAGCTGAAGGCCCCCAAATTTCAAAGATTCCCATGGTGATATTTAGATCGTCACCAACAAAACCACATCCCAAGTAAAAGAGGGGAAGAGATGATAAGGACATCTAAAAGTATCTTCTCTCAATCTAAGGCCCATAAACATTTACACCTAGGAAGGATTTATCTAGATCTAGAGAGTGAAAGTGTAGAACAAGGCCAGTTTGGAAAGACCATGTAGAGTATAGGCATGTGTGACGAGGGTTCCATCCTAAAATAATACCTCTATATCTACCTACGACATCTATAACAAGGAAATCCCATTCTCAAATAGATAATTTCATCATTTGGATGGCTTTATCACCTTCAAGCATAGTTTCTTACAGAAATAACAAA
Source organism: Pinus tabuliformis (assembly GCA_031772625.1). Classification (NCBI taxonomy): domain Eukaryota; kingdom Viridiplantae; phylum Streptophyta; class Pinopsida; order Pinales; family Pinaceae; genus Pinus; species Pinus tabuliformis. The sequence goes on from CM062815.1 coordinate 694,598,118, forward strand.
TGGTGTGAGTGGATATCAATTAGCTTTTTGATTTATAGTTTTTCAAAGGGTTGGTAAAGACTCTGTAATTTAGAGAGAGAAGTTTTATTTGAGAACATAGGAAGGGCTAGTTTCTCTAAGATCTGTCATGATGGAAGATTGTTTTCTTGACTGAATTCTTACCTTTTCTATACTAAACAGTTTCTCAAGCATACAAGAAGGAATTTCCCTTCTCTACTTTGCAGTCATTTCTTAAGGAACCCTTCCCCTTTAAAGGTGCTCCCAATGTTGGAAATAATGTTCATTCTAGGACACCAATGCAAGTAGAGAAACCATTGGATGCTTGTATAACTACTAGTATTATAGCCTTTTTTATTCAACCACATTATGGCCTCACAAATGGATAGCTATCCTAGAATTCACTTCTATAACAAGATTATATCTCATGACTTGCTTTGATTATTAACTCATAACCAACAACACATGTCCTACCATTTATTTCATATAGATCCACTCAACGATTAAATAACCTTTATATGTCCAAGGCATTTTTCCTATTTCACACCAAGTGAGATATCATTAGCATAAATGCATTCAAATTACATATTTATATTAATTTAGATATCAAATCCTAACTCAATGAATTCTTATCTAAATCCCCTTTAACATCCATGCAACATAAGCACATTAAATCCATCTCCTGTCACAAACCTCTTGATCAACATTTTATTGTCCCTCTTTTCTTCATAAAGTTGATTGTCATATGTAGAAACATCATTAACATCTTTAGCCATGCTATCAACCTTTTCATAGTTGTCTATTCCATCATTAGCTACATTTTGGTCATCATAACATCCTTGTTGCACACATATCAATAAATCACTCTTAGTCTACAAGCATGTTATATATATGCCCATGCATTTCCATAGGCACTAAAAATGTATATATATGCACCAAGCATTAATTCAAATTATGCCTTCTAGTGCATATTCATTCCAAATATCAAATATATTGCATTTCTAGCATTCTCGTGCATTAAAAATATTAAAATATAACAACTCTCTCAATTTGATAAATATTTTGATAAAACAAGAGAAGATTTAAGGAATTCTCCCTTATTATCATGTTTTCGTTGCTGACCATGTTCATCATTTTCTACTATTCTTTATCAACATCTTGTTGCTTCACATAGATTTTTCTAGCTTCAGTTGTTATCTTTGATTGTTCTCAAATCCCATTGCATTATTGAAGCATTCTATGCTCTCACTTTGATCATATGTACATTTTTGTTCCCTTTTCTAAGCACTTTCTAGCTAAGTCCAACTTGGTCACTTCTACATTTCCAACCCCTATATCAAATTGGTATTACATCAACATTTGCCTCAATTTCTAGGGCAACGTTGCCCAACTTTGCCTTTCTCGAAATTTCCAGCACTTGCAGTGTTGTGATTTTTATTATTCCATCTTAATATTGATATTGCGGTCTTATTCATCATTCAATACCTCTTTGGTATATTTTGCCTCACTATTAACTTTATGAATCAACAATTGAACACACTATAATACTACATGTATGTTTTTTTTCCAACTTCAGATATAATCCTCTAGAGTCTACTCAATTTTTCTCCCAATTGTAATTTCAAATGGACCTTTGAGCATTTGGTGGCATTGTAAAAAACATCTTTCCATAATCATATGGCTCCTTTAAAATTGCATTCCCTTTTGCAAATAATGTCAACCATATATATAATTTTGTTCTCATATACCTTCTTAATATTTATGTTTTGGAAATCACTACACTTTTGTGTTCTTCTTTGGTTTGTCATCAAATTAAAAACTTAGAATGTAATTAGCATTCTCTACCTTCATCTCTCATCAATCATGCTCATTTAGTGTTCGAATCATTCCCTTAGCATTGCAACATTTCCCAATGAGCTTAAGCACCCACATTATTGCACCCTCTATCATTATCCCTTGTTTTTTGTGGATTTGTTTAATTCTTGAATTTTCTTTACTTCATTGGATATCTCTCATCATAGTTGGATTTTATTGTTTAAGACCAATACATATTGGAGAATTTTATTCCTCCATTGACACCTTTAAATAGAATGAACCCCCATTATTTCTTGCACTAAATTATTTAAGCATAAGTTGCTAGTTCATATCTACAACTCTTCCAAGCATTCATACATCTGCCTACAAAAATGATTAATCCATCCCCGAATCCACATATTGCCTCATGAGATCCTTGTTGTCTTTCTCCTTAGCAATATTTATGTGTCATACCAATGTCTCTCACTTTCTTCTTTGTAATCATGCTTTACAACCATCATTACTTATTTTTGTTAAGAAACTTATCTTATCTTCTTTTGCATACTAATGCCATTATTTACCTAGGTGCTTGTTTTATGCTTCTTATTCATGTCATTGTTACTCGAATGTACATAATAAATAGTTGCAATGTTCATGAATCTCACAATCATTATATACACATTGTATCTTTCGTTCCTTTTCTCATTTCTCTTATAACACAAAGTATTAATATCTAATAACTGAGAGCTCCTATAACTCTTCACAACTATCATCCTTTCTTTGCTTCATAAATTATCTAGCTATAATGACTATATCCTTCCCTAACACTTATTTTATAATCTGAATTGCACCTATTATTACAAGAAATATTATGTATGCATTCTTATTAAGGACACCAACTTCTTGGTTCCTTTATTCTTCCTAATTGAAATAAAAATCAAATTTGCAAAAGACCTTAACAATATTCATTCATGATGTGACTACCTTGTTGATAGACCCTACCACAAAACTCTTTCCTCGAGTCTCCCTACTTGTCAACAAGACAAACCTATTATTAATTACTTGTTCCTTTTTCATTGTCATGTTATTGCACCTCGAAACGTACCTCCACAACAATCAACATGCACCATCATGCAATATCTACAACCTTCCTTACTTAATATTCACATACAGTATGTGCTCATATCATCTTACACTCTTTTACCCAGACTAAATTTAGTTTCGAACTCTTCCATATTTGATAGATGAATTTCCCACTCAACCATATAGGTCTTGTTCTTGCAACATTTTAAAACAACTAGATGCATCTTTTGAAAACTTGAACTTTCTATCACTTTCTCCTACAAATTACCTTTCGAACAAATATAATCATACTCAATTTTGAGCTATGATTTGATAGTTATGGCTCATTGAATTTTCGATTTCTACTAAATTTGTGTACTTTTCTCACTGGTACAATCAAGGTAAAGAGACCGACATCTATCCTCTATATAAGGAAATGTAACAAGAGTGAAGAAAGTTTTCACATTGGATGCAGATAGTAATATTGATTGTTAGTATTCAAAAAATTTAATATTAATGATTTGATGCTCATGTCATTATATGCATTAATGTGGAATTGTCAAATTTTCCCTTTATGCACTTTTTCCAAACTTATTTTTTTTCCAAAGTTGTTATCTACCAATGGAGAAAAACTAGAAAAAAAAATTGACCTAACAAAATTATCTATATTTATGAGGACATCAAATGTCAACCATGATTTTTTTTCTTTCCAAATTGTGATATTAGGTGCCTTTTCCTCCATTGAAGATTTCAAAAACCACCAAAAACCTCCTAAAAAAGTGGATTTTGGTCTATTTCAATGTCTCCACTCCAAACCATTTTGAATTTGGACAAATGCTCCATTGAGTTTCTTCATCTCTACTCCTATTTCATACTATCTAAATTTCAACATCAATAGGTTTGTTGGAAATGAGTGCCAAGGTATAAAGGGGGAAGAATGAAGCATTGACACATCATGACCTTCTTAAATTGATAGTCAATGAGGCCTTGGGAAACTTGGAAAATAAAGTCTCCTGGGAAGACTTTGTAGACATGGATAAGAAAAACTTTTTGGAATCCCAAGAAGTCATAAAAGAACAAATCCCTCAAGTAGATCAATTTGTAAAAGAAAAGAAGGCCAACAAACTAGGGCCCTCCAAACAAAAGCATAAAAGGAAGGAAGTTAAGCTAGAGGCTATAAAAAAAGAGGTATATAAAACCTTGATCAAGTTGAGAACAACCCCTAATCTAGGTGGATATTGGTGGCCACCTGCCTATTCCACTTGGACCTCCACCATTGTTTCTTTTCAGTTTCCTTAATTGTAGCACAACTTACTATTTTTGGTAGTTTTTCAGGTCTTGAACTTTCATATCAATTTTGAGGGACTAAAAGATGTTTCTAGGGAAAACAAAGAGACAAAAAAGTCCCAAATTAGCTTGCTAATTTTTTTTAGCCTCCTCTTCGAGATCTTCGAAATGAGGTATTATGATAGCCAAACAAAGATCGTATGCCAAAGTTATGACCTCGGGAAGTTGATGTACCAATTTACCCAAATGGGGCCCACAATTTTGGCGCTTCATCTCCTAGGGTTAGGTTTTTGGATGTTTAGGGTTTTCCATTGTTTCTCAATAATAAATAGGCCTTTGAGCCTCATTCTAACACAGTTCAGAGGCATGTAGCCGCCACATCTCTTCTCAGAGATAAGCTACCATTGCCTGAGCTAGTTTATTTTTATTTCTATATGTAATCATATTTCAGTTCTTTGATATTAATGAAATGAAGTTTTATTTATGCTGCATCTCTATGTATATGTTATTTCTATATTTTGTTGTGTTCCTGCATAAGTCCAGATCAGTGGTATCAGAGTGATCTTCTCTTTCTCTATTTTTATTTGCATGTCCCCAACAATGTCAGGGTATAAGGAGTTAGGGCTTGACCTGGTTGAACCTTTGCAAGACCAGCCTCGCAAAACCCAATGACCTCCCATGGCGAAAGAAAAGAAAGATGAGGGGTAGGAGATCCTTTCGAAATATTGCTCGAGGAAGACCTTGAGTAACAGAGGAACGCAATGATGGATATCTTTGCCTAGATCCTTCGACGACTACCCACAGGAAATGCATCTTCATCCAACAACCACTTTGGAGGCACCACTCCTTTTAAGGTAAAAGATAACTTTGATATTCCCATATTTAAGGGCCAGATAGATGCAAACATTGTAGATAAGTGGTTAAATCTACTTGAAGGAGATTTTTTCAGTTCATGACTTTTCAAATCGGGAAAATATTACTTTTGCACTTCTCAAAGCCGCCCTACACGTGAAGAACTAGTGTGAAACCTACTGTGAACAAAAGGACGAGAGGGAATCCTTAGTGTTTTCAGCCACACCAACTTGGAATTCTTTCCAAGATGCCATAAAGGAACAATATTACCCTGTCAAGAGCTATGAAGATAAATACATAAAGTGGACCACGCTATGACAGAGAAGGGACCAAGATGTGCCAAAGTTTACAATTTTTTTCCATATCCTTTGCAAGAAGCTGGGTATCAAGGATTCTTAGCAGCATTTGGTACTCGAGTACCACAAATGTCGACACAAGTACATCCAGGATGAGATGGATTTCTTGGATATCTCCTTGCTCGACATAGTGTACCAATACATTGTCAAGATTGAGCAGAAGTTTAAATAGAAGAAGCAAGGCTTTGGATCTATGAATTCGAAGCAAGGAAAAAGCACCCCCAAACCACAAAGCAAAGGACAAATCCAAGGCGGGGAAATCCAGGACAACCCGTCAAAGTTGCGAGAAAAGAAAAACACCATGAAGACAAAGAAGGACACGGGAAAATGGTGTGAGTTCAATAAGAGCTCCACTCACAACACAAGTGAGAGTCAGGCCAAGCAGTCATTGGTGGCTAAGTTGAAGGCTTTTGAATCAGACGCAAGTTCTGACTCTGAGTCAGAAACCAACAAGGGGAATGAAAAAGGAAGCAGATCATTGACGCGGAGTCCAGTGCCACCATAGCCACCACTAAGATCCAGAAGAATGAGCCTGAAGATCCAGAGGAGGGGGAACACCTCTTCCACTCACAAAAGTGGGTGAAGGGTTCTCCATTGCAGTTCATTGTCGACAGCGGGAGACAAAAGAACATCATTTCAGTAGAGGTCATGAAGCAGCTGGGCTTACCAACTACAACACATCCACAGTCGTACACCATCAAGTGGCTTCACCAAGGACGAGATCTTTGCATCAGCCAATAGTGCTTCCTTCCCTACAACATCAAGCTCTTCATGGATGAGGTACTCTTGAAGTTTGTGGAAGCAACATGCTGTATATGAGTCTAGACCTCGCTCTGTGATTATTACTTTGGGAAATAAGTTGCACAAGATACCGGAGGTAACCCTGCCTACTGCCATCTCTTTGATCACTACAAAGAAATGAAATAAGATCATTTCCCAGACCATGAAATTTGTTTTCCTTATGATTCACCCTCAGGGCAAGAAGAAAGTTGTGGCCACAACTTCTAGACAGGGTTTCTTCACATAGAAACAACATATGGACAAGGTCGCGGAGGAGTACATGGACATTTTTGCCTCACCTACATGGGTACCTCTGCACTGTCAGGTCAAGAACTCCATCGATCTGACCCCGGGTGTGCCACTACCCAATGGACCGATCTATTGACACTTTGTTTTGGAGAACAATGAGATCAAGAGGAAGATTCAAGAGTTGTTGCAGAAAGGGCACATCAGGCCAAGCTCATCACCCTGTGGGAGCCCTATTGTATTGGTACAAAAGAAGGAAGGGACCTGCAGACTCTGTATTGACTATCGGGCACTGAACAATATCACTATCCAGAATAAGTACCCAATCCCACAAATTGATGACCTTGTGGACAACTCAAGGGGCCCAAATATTAAAGCAAGATTGACTTGAAGTCCGGTTATCACTAGATGCCTATAGAACCCTCCGATGTGTGGAAGACTACCTTCAAATCCAAGGAGGACCTTTTTGAATGGTTGGTCATGCCTTTCGGGTTGACGAATGCCCCTGCAACCTTCATGAGATTGATGGATGACATCTTATGACCCTTCACCAATGCATTCGTGGTGGTGTATTTAGATGACGTCTTGATCTTCAACCAAAGTTGGGAAGAGCACCTAAACCATATTTGAAAGGACCTTCATACCCTGTGACAACACAAGTTGTGTGCCAATTTGGAGAAATGCATTTTTGGCATGAACCAGGTTCAATATCTGGGGTACATCATTGATGAGAAGGGTGTGCATGTGGACCCAGCCAAGATATAAGTCATTTGGGATTGGCTAGCCCCAACCACTCTAATGAGCACCAGTATTGCAGCAAGGATGCTGCAACTCCTGGGCTACCAACTTTACTTATCAACACGGGGTCCGTACAAACTTGGAGGTGACAGTGCTATATGCACAAGTAGAAGTGAAGGTCCTGCCTATTGTCACTTGTTCATCTGGTGAGAGACCCAAGGGGTTCCAAGCCAGACTTCTATAGAGTTAGAAGAAGCTTGATTCTTTGATGGAAGCAAAGCAAATCTATTCTAAGAGAGCTATTCTACTGCAGTAATGAAGAAAACAACATGTAATGCTAAATCACACCATATCCTAGTTAACCATTTAAACAACTATGCTAAGCAGAATTTCTAAATCAACACTAACCTAATGCTACTATCTAAGTTACAGAAGTAAAGAGCATCAAACCAAACTAATGTGTAAGCAAAGAAACTAAACTAAATCTATTTTCGCGTTTTTTGTTTTTTTGGTAAAATCAAGCATGCAATTTACATTTTCTTATAGATGTGATAGGTGGATGGAAAGTGGTTAAGGATGGCTAGAAGGTCTATGGAGTGGCAACGTTTAAATAATACGTAGAACAAAGTTCGGGAAGGAGTCAAGCAGAAAAGCAATCGAAGATTGAAATCAACGAAAGGAAGACGTAATGAAGCAACAATGCACATGAAGATGAGCGGCGGAGATCTTATTGTAGGAGATTATGTGAATAGATGGACGAACAAGATTAACGAAAGATGAGCGATGAAGATCTTATCACAGGAGATTGAGTTAATAGATGGTTGAATAGGATTAACGGAAGATGAGTGGCGGAGATCTTATCACGGAGTTTAAGTGAATCGATGGATGGATCACATTAAGTCACATGGTGACAGAAGGAAAAAAATGTGCGGAATGATGGAGTGGTCTTCGTAGGTGGTAAGCAGTTTCTCGCGTGCCCTCAAAGCTGTAAGTGGAATTCCTAAATTTTGCGCGATTAGCCTAAGTGAGTGACACGTAGCATGAGAAAACCACTTTTCTCGCGTGCTCTCGGTCAGGTATCGGTTGTGCAATAATTCACACGAGATTGCGTGATAACCGTTGGATCATGCAGGATTGATCAATGGTGGAGATCGGCCAAGCTAGTTGGTGATCGAGTGACGCGATGGCCATTGGATCAAGCAAAACAGATCGACGGTGGAGATGTGGAGCGCCTAAAGTCAAACGTTGAAATGAATATAGGTGGTAACCAGTATCTCGCGCACCCTAAGAGTTGTAAGTGGAATTCCTAAATTTCACGCAATTAGCCTAAGTGGATGACACATAGCACGGGAAAACAACTTTTCTTGTGTGCTCTCGATCGGATATTAGTCGTGAAATAATCCACGTGAGATTGTGCGATAGCCATTGGATCATGTGGGATTGATCAACGGTGGAGATCGGCCAAGCTAGTTGGCGAGCGGGTGGCGCGATAGCCGTTGGATCAAGAAAAACAGATTGACGGTGGAGATTTGGAGTGCCTAAAGTCAAACGTTGAAATGAATATGCGACACACGATTGACAACGATTGGTCAGGTTTGTTATGGATCGGACGGTAAGGAAATCTACGGGTATAATCTGATTAAGACGTGATTTATTAGCTTCCGCCTATATTATGCATGAAGAAAGTGCTGAAGGAAATGAGAATATGAGCGAGATCTTATTACAGAAAGAGAGTGATGGAAAAAGATGACGATAAAATGAACCAAGTACTGAATCAAGACGACAAACTCCCAAAACTCATGTAAGAACTAGAAATCTGTGTTTTTGGGGTTGCTAAAGAGTCTCTTCCTCAAGTCATGGTCCCAGAGGGAGGAGGTGAGGCTGAGACACCTGCTGACAACCTTATGGTGATATTTTTCTCCTTGCTAACCTGCTAATTGAAAGAAGGCACAAATGGAAGCAAACTAAAACATAACCAATCTATGCTACACTGCTGTAATGGAAATGTAGCTACTTAAGCAAATGAACGATTAAACCATGAACCTATGTGCTACACTATTATAATGGAAATGTAGCTATTTAAGCAAATGAACAATTAAACCATGAATCTACGCTAGCATACATGTACAATAAATAGAGCCTTAGCTGCTAGGGTTGGGCCATAACCTAAGAGCTTCATTGTTAGGTCCCTATACTACTAGTGTAGCCCCTTATTGTTATTAGTAAAACCCCCTTATTATATTGTTGTGCCCATGTAGTCCCCATATTGTTATTATTATGCCCCATAGAAGCTCACTATTTTTATTATTGTGCCCTTACATTATTATTGTTATGTCAAATCTCCCACGATGACCCGATTATAAACTGTTTCGTAGAGCGAAGTTGTACGAAGTGCCACGTGTCACTGTTTCAACCTTAGGACCTAAAACCAATAAACAGAAAACTACAGTCCGTCCTATTTTTGTAACTTCTTACGAAATTTCAATTTGATGCTCAGAGAGAAAGTTATGATGATTTTCCCAAGGTCACCTGTTTAGGATGTAATTCGGGAGCCTGCAGAAACCCTAAATGTCTCAGATTATATCTCCAAAAATATAGCGAGACAAGATCTAAAATTTGGACCTGAGCTTCACCACGATTTTGTTTCAAATGGGTTTTAATTTCAGAGTCTAAACCTTCATAGAACAAATATTATAGCGAAAATTCCACGATGACCTGTTTGAGATGAAATTCTGGAGCTTGCAAAAACCCTAACTTCCTCAGATCATATCTCCGAAAATATAGTGAGATAAGATCTAAAATTCGGACACAAGGTTCAGACCAATTTCTTCTCAAATGGTTTTTTTTTTAGCGAAAATGCCACGATGGCCTATTTGGAGCAGCGAAACCCTAGAATCCAAAGCTCTGATACCAAATGTTATGAAACCAACTCACAAAAAGATAGAAAAGATAGTTCAACGCCTTAGAATTTAGCCTCTTCGAGGGGGAAACCTCCTTTACATTACAGAAATGAACAATTCTTGGATGATACAAATGACAAGACCTCCTTTCTATATAGAGGAGTCTAAGGGGTCATAATATAATCAGAGCTGACATAACAATAATAATGTAAGGGCACAATAATAACAATAGTGGGCTTCTATGGGGCACGATAATAACAATATGGGGACTACATGGGCACAACAATATAATAAAGGGGTCGTACTAATAACAACAAAGGGTTGTACTAATAACATGAAACATCAAAAGATAGAAGGACATATCAAGAAGAAAAAGGTTCAAGAAGTGAAAGATCACATCGAGAAAGAAGAAATGAATCCTACCATATCTTGTAATGCATTGGTCAGAATTACCACTCCTCAAACTATGAAGATAGAAGGACATATCAAGAAGAAAAATGTTCAAGAAGTGAAATATCACATCGAGCATCAAGAAATGAATCTGACCATATCTTGTAATGCATTGGAAGAAATTACCACTCCTCAGACTCTCAAGATAGAAGGACATATCAAGAAGAAAAAGATTCAAGCAGTGAAAGATCACGTCGAGCATCAACAACAAGTTCTCCAACTTTTAAAAGATAACACCACTTTGGTGCAGAATCAAATGAAGCAGCAACAAGATCAACATTGCAGTGAAAGAAGTTTTGATGGAGGCGATTGGATATTTTTATGGCTACATCTCAAGAAAGCTATTTATGATAAGGAAATGTTGGCAGTACTATATGCACTTAAGAAATGGCGACCTTACCTAATGGGAAGACACTTCAAGGTAAAAATGGACCATGATAGTCTTAAATAATTTTTAGAACAAATATTATCTTTAGAAGAAAAGAAAAAATGGGTCACAAATATGTTGGGTAATGAATTTGAAATCATCTACAAAAAAGGAAAGAAAAATGTTGTTGCAGATGCACTCTCAAGAAATGATGAGGATGTGGAAGCATTGTTTTATGCTATTTCTATTATCCAACTAGATTGGATAAACGAAGCAAGGAATGGGATAAGGATGAAGAAGTGTGGCCACTCATTCAAAATTTGCAGAAAATCCCAGTTCAAACAATATTTCCAGAACTTGACGAGGCAAGAAAAATCATATTGGAACTTGGAGCAGTCACAGAAACAAGAACCCGATAGCTACGAAATCGATCAATTTCAGAGTATCTCATCAAGTGGAAGAACTTACCCACTGAAGATTCCACATGGGAGGACGATAATTTTATACAGAATCATCCAGAACTACTCAAGCGTTAAGGACAACACGTTTTGAAGGAGAGGGGCATGTTAGGTCCCTATACTACTAGTGTAACCCCTTATTGTTATTAGTACAACCCCCTTATTATATTGTTGTGCCCATGTAGTCCCCATATTGTTATTATTGTGCCCCATATAAGCCCACTATTGTTATTATTGTGCCCTTACATTATTATTGTTATGTCGGCTCTGATTATATTATGACCCCTTAGACTCCTATATATAGAAAAGAGGTCTTGTCATTTGTATCATCCAAGAATTGTTCATTTCTGTAATGTAAAGGAGGTTGCCCCCTCGAAGAGGCTGAATTCTAAGGCGTTGATCTATCTTTTCTATCTTTTTGTGAGTTGGTTTCATAACATTCATCCCTCTGAGTTAACTCAGTGCTGGCTCAAAACAAAGCTCATTCTTATTATCAAAAACAATGGATTACATCAAAAAATGTCACAAGTCTTGCAGCTCGAAAATAGAGTAAAGTTTTACAATCAAAAATCTGAATCCTACTGAGGTCCTAGGCCTCTCTACTTATACATCTGAAGTCTCCAACGAACTCCTTAAAATTATGAAGGCTAGGCTCCCAAACTCGAGATAAACTGGTGCTTTGACTTTCACTTGCTCGACTGCCTTCTAGTCCTCATGATTTGGTTGTTTGCACTCTGAGCTGATGGAGGAATATTCGAATGGAGGGGTAGTAAATGAGGAGGATTTACCTCCTATAATTCCTCTCCATTGTCCCATTCTAGTTTTGACCAAGGTCTTTGCCAAAATTCCTTGCTTTTATCCTTTAATCTTGCATTAAATGCACATTAGACCACAAAGCAAAATATCCAACTCTAACTCATCTCATAAACAAAATATAATCAAAAGTATGCAATAAGTTGTGATAATAGTTGGTTTGACTAAGCTAGGAGGTGAATTAAGGCCCATATAATTACCCAATGATGAGGCTCATCATCACCCCCCTACTGAAAGTGTTGCTCATCCTCTGAGCAACTTAGTCAATGTCCATGTCCTTCATGGCTCTGGTAGCCTCTCTGACATCCATGCCTCTATTGTGGTCTCTTCTTCTTGTTCATAGAAGCCTAATTTCCTTTCTACTTCTTCCCACTGCCTCTTTTCCTCTTCTTCTTTTCTCCCTTCTAGCATCCCTAGGAGTAGTGGTGGACTGAGTTTTAGGCCTATCCAATTGACCTTCAACCTTTGCATTGATTGCTTATACATAGGTGTCCTATTGAGTGCCTCTCTCAACCTTTGAGGGGAGTGATATTCTTTGATATTCAAGTTGTGTGGCAGTGTGTTCCATCTCCTGAAGCAGGCATGTATACTATCATCTCCTAGCAACCTAAACATATCCTCAAAATGTGAAATTGCTTGCTCTTGGGCAATAAGATATCTAGGTGCCAGCTGAGGATCATTTGCAATTAGATTATGGGTGCTGATTAGGGCCATGGGATTTGATTGTTCAACTCTGATGAAAAGAGGTTCATTTTGCTCTTTGGATAATATTATTTTCATCTCTACAGCCCTTGACTCCTCATGGTTCATCCATGATGCCAAATCCATTAATTGTAGATTTCCTAGCTCGGCACTAGGATCCCAAACATTCATGTCTATGAGGGCCATGTTGTGCAAGTAAAACTCAGCCATTTTGGCCCTATCCTCTAGTGTACTTTGATCACAAAGATCAATAAATTGCCTGTAGTCCTGAAATGGCATGGTGCCCCTTTGTGCTAGTGTTTTAATATGAAATTGCAGCCATTGTTCTCTAAGGTAAAGAGCATAGGATTTAGCTGGCATCCTACACTAGATGGCCTCCAAGGAGAGGTTGGCCATACATGTTAGTTGGTTTTCCATTTCCTGCAGCTGTCCTCTCAACCATGCATTTTCCCTCTCAATTTGATCTCTCATTATTGCTTCTTTGTCCCTTAAGCCACATAGCTCTTTGTTTTTCTTATCTTCTTCATCTTGCTGTTCTTTCTCATCTCCATCCGTGTCTTCCTTCGTTTCCTCCTCTGTTTCAACATCATCCTCCTTCTCTTCTCCTTCATCATGTTCCTCTATATTAGTTTCTTCTTCATCCATCTCATCTCCATCTAGCTTTGTATCTTCTTATTTTTGTTTTGCCTCCTCCTCACTGACAGAAGGACTAACATCATCGGTGATGGTTTTGATTTCATCCTCTGCTAGTAAGTCTCTGAAGGCTAACCGTGTTATAGGGATTCGAAGGTTTTGGAGGGCATCCTCAATGAGGATCTTGATCAACCCATGGTGAGCCAATTGTTGGGAATTCCCTTCCTTTACTTTGTTGCTGGAGTCTATGAGTGATTGCATCAAGAAATAGGGTATGCTGAGTCTTTGGTGAACTGGTGTTTCTACCCCAAATCTTAATTCTTCAAGCATCCTAAAATGGTAGCCATAAACAACACTGTATCTATGGAATGGCAAATGAGGTGACGGGGTATGGTGAATGAGGTGGATGGTAATGAATGAGGGTGGCGGATGACGTGGAGGAGATGAGATGGAGTGGAGCGATTGGGGTGGCCCACTGCGGGGGTAGGGAGTGTACGGGATGTTCATCAAGCTTGAACCCCCTTGCAACAATCTCAGGCTATAGATCTTGGTCAAACACCTTGACATCATGGTCAACTGCGGGGGTTGAGCCTGAGTTATAACTCGTGCTTGTTGCTCCCCCGCAGAGCACTTTATCTACCTCTCGAACCCATGCTTACTTAAATATTGTGCTATTGCTCGAACTTTAATATGGATCAGGGCCCCACCTTACATCAGATTTGAATGCCATCAAAAATAAATCACTATTTTCAGACTCTTGCATTCTCTTTTATTTAAAATATAATTTCCTTTTTGCCACCTGACTATCTGCTTTGTCGAAGGTGGCCACGTTAACTGGCCACCTTTTCACTTATTACCTCGTAACCCTTACAACTTTTGATCAAATGGTGCATATGAGTGAGCGAGAGGGATAGTTAACTGTGGTCTTGATGCCAAGCTGCAGTTGTCGAAGATCAGAGGTGTTGCGCTGTTTATTTGCTGCATGGTCATTCTTCTTCTTCCTCTGCTGTCTGGAGCTCCTAGATCATCCTAGTGAAGACCTGTAGCTGATGATTGATATTATGTGGGATAGGATGCTATAGGATTTCCTACAGGATGTCCTGTAGCTACTTCTCCCTTAGAATTTCTTAATCATGTTGCTGGCTGGGGCTGTGAGGATGCTGCAATGAATGGACAGAGGGAGTAGGAGTGTGTGTGGAGCAAGGGACATTCAGGTAATGCTCTTACTCTCCTCTATTTTCCTTTTTTTTTTTCATAACTGGCAGAAACTGATCTCTTTTTGTTTTGAATGGTGAGTGCAGGGATGATGGTAATGGACGAGGTGAGGGTTTAGATCATGTATAGAATGAATTTTGGGGACCTAACCAACCTACCGTTCACCCTTGGATTGCTTCCTGTAGGTTCTTTTAGGACAACAAGGAAAATGAGTGGTAGAAGCTTGATAATGATGGGTGGATGGTGAAAATAGATGAGGGTGATGGATTGACATGGCCTTGGCCTTGTTGGAGCATTTGAGCGAAGTAGGAGAAAGTCAAAATTTGACTTCTTTTGACTAGGCTTGACCAATTTTCCTTTTGCTACCAACTTGTTCTTGTTGCTTGCAGATGTTGGAGAGTGCATGCATTTA
The DNA here is from genome assembly GCA_031772625.1 of Pinus tabuliformis. Classification (NCBI taxonomy): domain Eukaryota; kingdom Viridiplantae; phylum Streptophyta; class Pinopsida; order Pinales; family Pinaceae; genus Pinus; species Pinus tabuliformis. The sequence goes on from CM062815.1 coordinate 694,613,180, forward strand.
TCAAAGAGATGCATGGAGCAAGGATTTATTTTATTTTATTTTCTTCTAGGCCTACTAGCCGCCTTAATGAGATTTTCAACTAGTAGGTCTGCCTAGGCACCTCAAAGGAGGTTTTCACCTAGGATCTTTTATTTTTTCTCCCTTTTCTTTTTTTTTTTCCAACCCATTGACTACCTCATGAAGGTTTTCAATCAATGAGCCAATCTGAGGCGCCTCAAAGAAGGTTTTCACCTGAGATTTTTATTTTTTCCTCTTATTTTTCATTTCGTTTGTTTGTTTGTTTTTTTGTTTTTGTTTTTTTTCTACCCTACCCTACTTGAAAAAAATCACTTTCAAGTATAAGAATACTTCTAATGGAGCCATGTGCACATCAAGATGATAAACAAAATGATGTGGGGGCTTGAAATGTATGCATTGACATGTACCTGGATTTCAGATACCAAATGATTTGACTTTGAAAGGATCAAGCATAGTTGAGGAAGAGAGTGATGCTGCAACTTAGTGACTGTCTGGAACCATGTTTCAATATAGTTGTGATGTCCTTGGTACTTTTGCTGATCTGAATCATTCTTCATGTCTTCTTCTACCATGACCTTAAAATCTTCCTCTTTTTGCTGATTGCTCTCTTGAATACATGGAGGATTTGATGGTAACCATGAGGGAGTTCTCTCGATCTCTGATTTTGATGTCTGCTCTTCATTAATCGTAGCCCGTGGTTCTGTGGTCTTCTTATTTGAATCTTCTTCTTTTGGATGTGGTCCTTAAATGATATCAAGATGATCTCTTTTTTGCAATACTCTTCCTGAGCTTCCTACTTTTGAAATTAAATATCACTAATGAAAATTTTTTTTTGTTTTTGCAAAAAGTAAAAAGAAATGAATCAACTAGGAAAGGAAAGCAGATAATGACAACTAAAAGAAAGGAAGCTACTAGATTACTTTTGCATAAATAAACTATGGCAGAAAATTGAAAACTAGAAATATAAGAAGAGAAAGCAGTAATCACATTCTACTTAGACACCTCCCCAGCAATGGCGCCAAAAAGTGATGAGCGCTAGTATTGCAACAAGGATGCTGCAACTCCTGGGCTACCAACTTTACTTATCAACCCGGGGTTCATATAAACTTGGAGGTGACAGTGCTATATGCACAAGTAGAAGTGAAGGTCCTGCCTATTGTCACTTGTCATTTGGTGAAAGACCCCAGGGGTTCCAAGCCAGACTTCTATAGAGTCAGAAGAAGCTTTATTTTTTGATGGAAGAAGAGCAAATCTATTCTAAGAGAGCTACTCTACTGCAATAATGAAGAAAACGACATGTAATGCTAAATCACGCCATATCCTAGTTAACCATTTAAACAGTTATGCTAAGCAGAATTGCTAAATCAACACTAACCTATTGCTGCTATCTAAGTTACAGAAGTAAAGAGCGTCAAACCAAACTAATGTGTAAGCAAAGAAACTAAACTAAATCTGTTTTCATGTTTTTGGTTTTTTTGGTAAAATCAAGCATGCAATTTACGTGTTCTTGTAGATGTGACAGGTGGATGGAAGGTGGTTGAGGATGGCTAGAAGGTCTATGGAGTGGCAGCATTTAAATGATACGTAGAACAGAGTTCGGGAAGGAGTCAAGTGGAAAAGAAATCGAAGATCAAAATCAGAGAAAGGAAGACGTAATGAAGTGGCAGTGCACATGAAGATGAGTGGCAGAGATCTTATCGCAGGAGATTACATGAATAGATGGACGAATAGGATTAATGAAAGATGAGCGGCATAGATCTTATCACAGGAGATTGAGTTAATAGATGGTTGAACAAGATTAACGGAAGATGAATGACAGAGATCTTATCATGGAGTTTAAGTGAATCGATGGATGGATCACATTAAGTCATGTGGTGACAGAAGGAAAAAAAAAAAAACGTGCAGAATGATGGAACGGTCTTCGTAGTTGGTAAGCAGTTTCTCGCGTACCCTCAAAGTTGTAAATGGAATTCCTAAATTTTGTGCGATTAGCCTAAGTGAGTGACATGTAGCACGAGAAAACCACTTTTATCGCGTGCTCTCATTCGGGTATCAGTCGTGCAATAATTCACGCGAGATTGCGCGATAGCCATTGGATCATGCGGGATTGATCAACGGTGGAGATCGACCAAACTAGTTGGCGATCGGGTGACACAATGGCCGTTGGATCAAGCCAAACAGATAAATAGTGGAGATGTGGAGCACCTAATGTCAAACGTTGAAATGAATATAGGTGGTAAGCAGTATCTCGCGCACCCTAAGAGTTGTAAGCGAAATTCCTAAATTTCACGCAATTAGCCTAAGTGGGTGACACGTAGCATGGGAAAACCACTTTTCTTGTGTGCTCTCGGTTGGATATCAGTCGTGCAATAATCCATGCAAGATTGCACGATAGCCATTAGATCATGCGGGATTGATCAACGGTGGAGATCGGCCAAGCTAGTTGGCGAGCGGGTGGCGCGATAGCTGTTGGATCAAGCAAAATAGATCGATGGTGGAGATTTGGAGCGCCTAAAGTTAAATGTTGAAATGAATATGTGACACGCGATTGATGGTGATTGGTCAGGTTTGTTGTGGATCGGATGGTAAGGAAATCTATGGGTATAATCTGATTAAGGCGTGATTTATTAGCTTCTGCCTATATTATGCATGAAGAAAGTGCTGAAGGAAATGAGAATACGAGCGAGATCTTATTACAGAAAGAGAGTGATGGAAAAAGATGATGATAGAATGAACCAAGTACTGAATCAAGATGAAAAACTCCCAAAGCTCATGCAAGAACTAGAAATCTGTGTTTTTGGGGTTGCAGAAGAGTCTCTTCCTCAATCCATGGTCCTAGAGGGAGGAGTTGAGGCCGAGACACCTACTGACAACCTTATGGTGATATTTTTCTCCTTGCTAACCTGCTAATTGAAATAAGGAACAAATTGAAGCAAACTAAAACATAACCAATCTACGCTACACTGCTGTAATGGAAATGCAGTGACTTAAGCAAATGAACGATTAAACCATGAATCTATGTGCTACACTGTTGTAATGGAAATGCAACTATTTAAGCAAATGAACGATTAAATCATGAATCTACGCTAGCATATAGGTACAATAAAGAGGAGCCTTAGTTTCTAGGGTTGGGCCCTAACCCAAGAGCTTCAGCCCTCTGAGTTAACTCAATGCTGGCTTAAAACAAAGCTCATTCTTATTATCAAAAACAATGGATTACATCAAAAACTATCACAAGTCTTGCAACTCGAAAAAAGAGTAAAGTTTTACAATCAAAAATCTGAATCCTACTGAGGTCCTAGGCCTCTCTACTTATACATCTAAAGTCTCCAACGACTTCCTTAAAATTAGGGAGGCTTGGCTCCCAAACTCGAGATAAATTGGTGCTTTGACTTTCACTTGCTCGGCTGCCTTCTAGTCCTCATGATTTGGTTGTTTGCACTCTGAGCTGATGGAGGAATATTCGAATGGAGGGGTAGTAAATGAGGAGGATTTACCTCCTATAATTCCTCTCCCTTGTCCCATTTGAGTTTTGACCAAGGTCTTTGCCAAAATTCCTTGCTTTTATCCTTTAATCCTACATTAAATACACATTAGACCACAAAGAAAAATATCCAACTCTAACTCATCTCATAAACAAAATATAATCAAAAGTATGCAATAAGTTGTGAGAATAGCTGGTTTGACTATGTTAGGAGGTGAATTAAGGCCCATATAATTACCCAATGATGAGGCTCATCACACTCTAAGAGAGCTCCACATCTTTCTAGGCCTTGCCAATTTCTATCGCATGTTCATGTTGGGGTTCTCTCATATCACTTGGCCTTTAATTCAAGTCACAAAGGGTGGAGTGAAAGAAAAGTTCTTTTGGTCTGAATCCCAAAATAAGGCATTTTCCGAGTTGAAGCATCGCCTCTGCTCTGCACTAGTGCTCACATTACTAGACTTGTAACAACCATTTGAGATTGAGATAGATGCCTTTGACTATGTTATTGGTGTAGTTCTTACTGAGTAGGGGCATCCAGTGGCATATCATAGTGAGACACTTTTAGACATAGTCCGAAAGTATCCCACCTATGACAAAGAGATGTATTCCATTATGCAGGTCTACTGACAATGGCAGCATCACATTCTAGGGAAGGAGATGGTCACCCACACATACCACCAACCCCTGCAGTTCATACAGACATAAGGGAAGTTGTAGAATGATCGCCATAAAAAATGGTTCACATACCTACAACAGTTCCATTTGAACATTAAGTATAAGAAGGGAAACACCAACAATGTTACAGACTGCCTCAGCCAACCACCGGTCATGGCACTGAGCACTGTGCATGACTCTTGTGGGCATGAGACTGTGGGGTGGTTGCATCTTTACAAGAGAAATCCAGAATTCAACATCACATACCAGACAATCTTGGAAGGTAACCAATTTCAAAATTTTCACCTCCAGGATGCATTGTTATGCCACTTGGGACACATCTGTGTTCCTTCATGATAGCGCACCAAGATGATTTGGGAGGTGCACTACAATCGGGTCGCTGGACATTTCGGGTTGGAGAAAATAGTGGTAGTGCCACAGAAGTATTTTTATTGGCCAAACCTTCATCAAGATGTTGGGAAGTACATCAAATCTTACATTGCCCACACCATTTCCAAACTAACCATCAAGAAGCAAGGCCTATATACTCCTCTGCCTACTCCTAGTCGACCTTGGGAATCCATCTCCATGGATTACATGTCAGACCTTCCTTCTACTAAGCATGGAAACGACTATGTTTTCGTGGTCATCGACAAATTCTCTAAGATGGCCATTCTGGAGGCCTGCAAGAAGAGTATCACATCGGAATCCACTGTTAAACTCTTCTTTGAATGAGTATGGGTACATTTTGGGATCCCATAGTCCATTATCTCAGATCAGGACAATAGGTTCCTAAGTACATTTTGGTCAAGAATCTGGTCGATGTTGTATACCAATCTCACCAAGTCCACGACTTTCCACCCCCAAACTGAGGGCCAAACAGAGGTCGTCAACAGGATGATCATACACATTCTGCGTATGTACAACTCGAAGCATTCACACACATGGGATGAAAGCCTGCCCTATGTCCAACATAGCTACAACATAGCTCTCCATAGCTCAATTGACCACAACCCTTTTCAGATGGGGTTGGGATTCCAACCACTATGTCACATTGATGTGGCCATACCATTTGTAGCTACTCAGGCATATTCATCTCATGTCTAGTCTGAAGCTGACAGGGCTAATAGCTTCATTAAGTGCATTCAGCACATCCGCCGGTAGGTCCATGACATATTGGACAAAGCCAAATCTAAGTACAAGCAGCATCATGATCAGCATCGGGTGCCACACAAGTTCCAGGTGGGCGACAAAGTTTGGTTACATTTGTAGAAGGAGCACCTCATTGGGCCCCATCGAAAGCTTCACCCACTTCGATATGGGCCTTACACCATCACTAAGGCTATAGGGGACAATGCTTTCGAGCTCAACATTCCACCATTCCTTGGCCTTCACTCAATGTTCAATGTGGACCACCTTCGACCATACTTTTCACCATTACTGAACACATCAAACATTGTAGAACAACTCACACCAACAAAGTTAAACATAGACTGCATGGAATAGGCCACAACTGACTAGATCATGGACACATAGATCAAGAACACTCACCAGCAGAAGATCCAACTGTATCAGGTTGTCAAAGCTCACCAACTCCTGCACCAAGGCAAGTGGCTCACCAGGGACCAAGTTCAACAAAAGTTTCCCCATCTCATGGAGGCACTCAATGCAGTGGGGACCATTGCCTCCTAAGGGGGGAGGAATGATCCAGGTGGATATTGGTGGCCACCCGCCTATTCCACTTGGACCCCCACCGTTGTTTCTTTTCAGTTTCTTTAATTGTAGCACAACTTACTATTTTTGGCAGTTTTTAAGGCCTGAACTTCTAGAGTCGTTTTGAGGGAATAAAAGACATTTTTAGGGAAAATGGAGAGATTGGAAAAGTCCCAAACTAGTGTACTAGTTTTTTTCGGCTTCCTCTTTGATATCTTTGAAACGATGTATTATGATAGCCAAACAAAGATCGTATGCAAAAGTTACGACCCCGGGAAGTTGATGTACCAATTTACCCAAACGAGGCCCACAGTTTTGGCGCTTCATCTCCTAGGGTTAGGTTTTTGGATGTTTTGGGTTTTCCATTGCTTCTCAATAATAAATATGCCTTTAAGCCTCATTATAACACAGTTAAGAGGCATGTAGCTGCCACATCTCTTCTCAGAGATAAGCTACCATCGCCCGAGCTAGTTTGTTTTTATTTATGTATATAAACATATTTCAATTCTTTGATATTAATGAAATGAAGTTTTATTTCTGTTGCATCTCTATATATATGGGTATTTTTGTATTTTGTTGTGTTCCTGCATAAGTTCGGATCAACCCCAACAAGTCCTCTTAAGCTAAAGGAAAGAAATCAACTTGCTAGATAGGTAGTTAGTCCTATAGAAGGAAAAGGACAAGGTCACAAGGCATTGTTAAGATGATATCTCTGCTTTCTACCTCCATAGTCAACATTGATAATTCTTCTAATCCCACTAAGAGTTCACAATGGGAAAGAAAACACCAAAGGAGGAGAAAGCAACAAAAGAAGAGGAAACACAAAGGGAAAATGTAATGTTCCTCTATTTAATCTACTAGATCTCCAAAGGATTTTAGTTACAAAATTTTAATTTCAAGAAATAGCTACATGGATCCATGTGAATTCAATTAATGGAAAACACCAATAGTTGAATAAACTAGAAAATACATTGCAAATCCAACAAATTTTTTTGAATAAAAAATATGGAGGGATTTTACAAAATGGGGGGATGAAACCTATTGAGAACATTGAGAAAAACATGCCCAACATTATTTGTGACAGTTTGATCTTTTTTCTCTTAAAAATATCGATCAATAATTTGACTCCTTACTGGTATGAAGTGAAACTGGCCACTTCGTCTTTCACTAATAATAGTATGCTCGAAGAAGAATTACTTTACTAATGATGCTAAGTAATTTACATAGACAACAATGGTTTGCAATCTTCTTAACGCAAGAATCTAATCCACAACAAATATTTCAGGACCTGTAATACTAACTTGATTAGACAAATAAACCTGGTAATGTGATCTCAGTCTTAGCATGATTTGATAATTAAACTTGGCTCTGATTCAATAGTGAGGAAATCAACTCCTTGTCTTGGAAACCTCCACCTCGATCATGAAACTCGCCCCCCACTCCTAACGATACACCCTCAACAATGATTTTGACAAATGGATTTGACTCTTGGACAAGGAACACTCAATAATCGATCAAATTGGTGTGGAAATGAAGCTTGATCTAGTTGGTGGAATCGACCCTTGTCTAGCTAATGGAAAGTAGCCCCTATGAAAATAATCGGTAGTTGGAGAGTTCAACTTTGACCCTCACAATTACTAAATTCATCCCTTATGTAGGTCATAATGTATAGTCATATGAATCCATAATCTCAACTTGGCATCTGGAGAATTCAGTTATTGACAACTTCGATCTTATCCCTTGCATATGATAGATCCAACCCTTACGTAGTCTATAATATTAAACTCCTCTTACGTATAGTAGTGTGGTCGATTAACTTAACCTGATAGCTAGAGAGTGCAACATTGATATTATCCCTCATAAGATAATGAAATTGGAACTCCTATCCTCTCGAGGTGAGTAGAAATTTGATCCAACATATGATGCTCAACCCTAGCCTAGATTCTATTTGACCCTTTTATAATTTTTAATTCGGATCATGAGAAAGGTAATCAATCCCTAGATAATAGTGTTTCCCTTCATAGATGATGGATTACTTTTGTTTCATTTCAAATTGGCCTTATTGAGACAATTATTGGCCCGAAGGATTCAACCTTTATCGACCTAATAGCAAAGCAAGCATTGAGACAATTATTGGACATATTTCCCAATTAATCACCAAACTACAACTCTTTGAGATAGTGGTAATACATTTGATTAGGTTCAACTTGTTCCTAAAAAATTTCTTGGATTAACGGTTGCAACCTCTTAAGGAATCTGATCTTCTTGATGTTGATTTTCTTATGCCACCAATTCTGCTCATGTATATTTATTGTAAATAATTAACTAGGGAGTGTCTTCCAACCTCAAAGCTAATGATCTACAACTAGGGTATGTCTCTCTAATACCAAAGCTGGTAAATATCATGGTTTATCCTTTGATGTGGAAACTCCTATAGCTCCTTATCAGTCTCTCAATAATTCTTCCATGCCCCCCTCCAATCTCCTCTCATTTATAACGATTCCCTCCTTTGAATACCATGGGAAATACCATGGTTAATATCATGGGTCACTTAATTCACTTGAAAGTGACTTTTTACCCTTTTTATTAACTATTATTCTATTTTTTTACGATGACCCTTATTCTTTGTGTCATTATCCTATGGGATCTAGACACGGGGCTTCACTCAATGAACCTTCGTCCTATCACGTGCGTTCATGGCATATTAAACAATACCCCTAAAAATCACATTATTTAACCCCCTACCAATATGAACCCAATACACCTTCCCAATTTAAAATACCCCTACTTCCACTAGATATTGTAGGTATCCATTTTTTCATTAATGTTTTTTATACCCCTTTATATTTTTTCATTAACTTTGAACTCCATTTTTAATACCTACCAATATAAAAACCTTTTACCCCTTATATATCCCCCAATATGTTATGTCATTTTTTCCTCAATATATATCCCCCAATATGAACCCACGTGGTATGATATTGCTCCCCCAGTGAAGCCCCCATGGATCTAGATAGTCTAAGATTCAATATCCTTTTCCCTCCAAGGGCCAAGAAGGGACATTATAGAAGAATAAACACCAAGTTTCCTCTTAAAAAATCCCTTAGTGGAAGAGGATGGCATAGGTAAAGAAAAAAAAGGGAATAAAAAGAGGACAATGCATAGGAGCTACAATGGTAGTTCTAACACATATAGAAGAAGCTTACAATTCTAAAAATACTTGAAACAAACCACAATAAGAAATCATTATTGGAAAATAGATCACTAAAAAAGGAGTTAGATGAAATAAGTAAATAATTCACCTCCAATAATGAAACATTAGAGGTCATCGGTGCATCCTTGACAAATATGTCTCAACTATATCAAGAGATGTTGAATCATAGTTATATTTCCAAGGTGCACACATTTTCCATTTTTTTGAAGTGTAGTAGGAAAGTGACATATAAGGGAGGGCTAGAGTGAGTGAATTGTACTTAGCCTTTCCCTCTCTTACCCCTACAAGTGGAGTCCTAAACCATATGTTGGCGATGTCTAATTAATGGATTTGTCCTTTTGGATTGGACATGAGGAGCTCAAAATAGATGATAAAAAGAAGTATAGAGAAGAGGAGACCCATGGCCCTCTTTGAATTAGAGATGAGGTTCCCAACCCCGAGGATATCTTGGCCATCCATGATACCATTTCTCCATATCAATATGTGGCCCCAATATGGGAAGAGAGATAGCTAGAAGCCATGTCACACTTTGAAGAAACTTTAGGACCTCTAGGAGAAGAGGCAACCCAATCCTACCAAAGAATATGGCAATCCTTGCCTCATGGTATTGAAAATAGGGAACTACACTCTCCCAATTTCCCCTGAGAAACATTATTCAAAATCCACTTGGTTAAAAAGAAGTGAGAAAATTGAAGGTAAAGTGGTTTGGATTAAGGTTCAATCCTCCTCTTCCCATTAGGCATTCACCTCCAACATTTTTGGACCAAGAGAGAAAGAAGGACGAGTGGAAAGAAGTATAAAAATCATCAAGATTTCACCAACTAGGGGTTATTACTAAATAAATTGCATGGGACATCAAGAAGCTATACAAGGATTAGTAGAAGGAAGGTCATCAACAATAGGCTACATTTTTTTGATTTCACAAGGATGTGCAAATATTCAAATTGGGGGATGATGATGGGCCTCCACATTGTCTATTCTAGGGCCTATCAACACTTTCTGACCCCTTTTGTACTTATGAGACATAACTTTTGACCTTTCCTAATATAATATATGTTTTCTTATAGTTAATTTATTAAATTATTGAGGTTGTTGATTAGACAGGTTTTATACTTATGATCATGTCTGCTTTCTGGGTATGACATGTTAGTGTCAGTATCTGCATACTTTCATCAGGGATCAAAATTTTCTCTTTGCATTTTCATTTTAGGGGTCCCATACTGAAATTTTACATCATTTCATTAGGTCATGTCAAACTGATCCACTGACGGTTGTCTTCTCTTCATAAAATCCAATTTCTCCCTCATAGAGTATACTTGCTGACCCTTCTTCAGGTTGTCTTCAGTTATGGTTTCATGGTCAATTTGCAATCATGCTTTCATTAGGCCATAGGGCATGTTTCATTAGGTCTTAGGGTTTCATTTCCAAGGTCAAGAGCCTGATTTAAAAGTGTAAATAAAGGGCAGCAATGGTATGAGAATGATAAATAAGTCAAGCATGATGGCTTGTAGGTCATAGTCACTATATCATTATCTTTTAAACTAATGTAATTTTCACCTCAAAAAAATGTTTTTGAGGTGAAAACAGAGTATTTTGAGTTAATTTGTATTTCTTATGTAATTTTAAGTCACTTTATGTAATAAATTATCCCAACTGCACCAAAGCATCTCTCCTTGCTGCAATATAAAGAAACATTGCAAAAATCAGTTCAAGTTGAGTATTATCCACTTGAAAAGAAATAAAGAAGAAAAGGCATTAAAAACAGAGTTTTGGAGAAGGCCAAGAAACATTAAAAAGTGAGTTTTTCAAGTGAAAAATAAAAATTTACTCCTATATAAGGCCTCACATTTCATTTTCAAATTCATTATTCTCATTTGGCAAGAAAGAAGTCAAAAAGTGAGGAGAAGAGGAAAGGTTGAGCAATTTTTGGGAAAAAGAGAGTTGGCGCTGCGCTTTTGGAGAGCAGCGCTGCACTTCTGGAGCAATGGTGGAGTGGCATTGCGCGTTTCAGGCAGGTAGGGTTGGCGCTGCATGTTGAGGGTTTGGTGTTGCACGTAGGTAGACTAGCCCTATGCGTTTCAGGCAGGCAGGGTTGGCGCTGCGCATTGAGGGTTTGGCATTGCGCATCTAGGCCCATCGCTGCGCATCTGGAGAATTTCCCAGTGTAAATTTACACTGCGATGCACTTCTAGAGGTGGCACTGCATGTCTGTGCAGTGGTGCTGCGCATTGAGCAGAAGGGCCAAAAAGGCCTCAAACTTCAAAAAACTTCAAAATTTTCCCTCTCTTCCCTTCAATGCAAGTAAGTTGACCTCCCTTACTACAGTTTTGGTTTGCATTTCAAACTTTTAAACATCATTTCCCATGGTAAATGTGAAACCCTAAAAATCTCCCTAGTTATGCCTAAAACCCTAAACCTCCATTGTTCCTCCTATCACCTATCACTACAACTCTAAACTCTTTCCCTATCCCTTTATCCCTTTATCCCTTTTCCCAAAGGGCAATTTCTCAAACAAACCAAGCCCTCCCTCTCATTTTATGATTCCTACTCCCTCATTCATTTTCTAGCCCATAAAGTCATCTCCTATCCGCTCACTCCTAAATCAATCTCACTCATTCCCTTCATACTACCTTAAGCCTTGCAAACATGGACAGAGAAGACTGAGACTATGAGGAGGAGGAAAGCACAGGTAGTGACACCTCAGCAAATAGAGCTAGGAATCAGAGAAAACCACACAAAGGAGGCAGAATTATTAGAGAAGAGCCATCAAACCTTAGAGAATTGCAGGCCTCACAGTTGGCTATCACATGTTTAAAATATCTTGGCTGGTATGAGTTTTGTGAGCAGGTAGAGAGAGTTCAACACCACCTTGAGCTCACCAAACTTTTTGTAGCTCATCTTCAGGACAACAAGGTGACTCTTGCTGGGGTAACATTCACAGTCTCACCCTCCATCATTGCAGATGCAACCAGGATTCCAAATGTAGGGGAGAAGTGGTACAAGGCCCAAGACCTGGATGAACACTATTATGAGCCTTATATCAAACCCCGGTATAGAAATGAGGTGAAGAGACTTTTTCCTTTCAGATTTCTTGAAGACAAGTATGTCCCCATGATGAAAATCATCATGAAATATTTCACTTGTGAGGGCAGATTTTCTAGGCTGTACACCTATCACATCAGGATTCTTGTGCGTTTTACTAGGGAGAGGATGTTAAACCTCCCTTATTTCTTGTTCGGGAATATTGAGAATATGGTTCATTTTGTCCAGAAGAAGCCATAACCTTAGCAGATGAGCAGTCTCTATCATTATTCCCTGATCAAGATGATTGTGCTTCATCATCTCAGTCTCCTCAACATCTCTTGGGAGATATTTATTGCTCATGACATCTTCAGGGGTCCTCAAATTCCTCCACCAGTGTCTCAAGAAGCAAGGGGACCTTCTAGCAGTGCTCAGGTGAAAATAGATGAGGAGGCCAAAGAGACTAGAGTTACTGAGGTGCCCAGGACATACATGACATATCAGAGAGGCGCAAGGAGGTTGTTTGCAACCGATAGGCAAGTGTTTGTTCCACGGGATGTGGAAGGGACCTTGCCTTCTTCACCAACCCATAGGCAAATGCTTGCTCCACGGGATGTGGAAGGGGATTTGCCTTCTTCGTCAACACAACAGGTACAGGTGCAGAAGCTGCACAAAGGGAAGGAAAATATGTCGGAGGAGTGTTTTGATGATGAGGAGGAAAGAGACTTTGACTTGACAGAGCATGATGAGCTGGAGCAGCGTTATACTCATCATGGCATGGAAATAATTGACTTAGAGGCTCAGGATGAAGACACAATAAAGGAAATCATCATACAAGAAAAGGAGGCTCAAGTCCAAGCTTTCATGGACAATTTGGAGAGGGCCAAGTATGTCATCACATATTTGGAACAAGAAAATAAGCAATTGAGTGACAAACAAGTCCTCATGGAGCTAGAACTGCTCAAGGTAAAACGACAAAGTGACAAAGAGGCACAGGTCACTTTGACTCCTATTGAGAAGGAAATTAAAGATGATAGAGAGACTTGGCTTGAGAGAGTCAATTTTCACCTTGAGAATTTGTTTCAAAAGGCCAATAGAGACAATCAAATGATCAGGCACATGGCCTACCATTACAGGACCCGAAACAAAATTTGCAACATTAGGGTCAAAAAGATGAAAGCTAGGCTAAGGCGAGCTCTAAAAGGCAAAAAGGAGGATGATAGGCTTAGTTTTCTTGTTGAAGCTTCCTTCACTCATCAGGATACTTGATGATGGTGCTTCTCCCCAATTTTGGCCAAGTTTGGAAGAGTTTTTGACATTTGCAAATTTTGAAATTCTACACACAAGAAAATTGCGGTGGCACTACGCATTTCCAAGGGGAACCCAATGCACAAATGGTTTGAATTTTTGGTTTCAGAGCGATGAGGACATGCACCCTATGGACTTTCTATGTTTTGGGGGTAGAACTGGTCCACTAAAAGATAAACAAAAACACCCTAAAAATTACCTTTCTACCACTTTTTGGACACATAGATGTAGTCTTGGTAGAATCATGCTTTGAGGGGTCAAATGAGCTTCAAATGTAGACATTCTAGGTGTTTTGGAAAGTAGACTTGAAGATCTTTCCAATGAGCTATCATGAGCTCAATTTAGATTTCAGGAAGGCCTCCAAAAGGGACCTAAAAGTGGCACTACGCGTTGGGCCAGTGGAGCTGCACGTAGGGAAAATTTGCACAGGATGCCTATTTTTCCATTTTTTGACTGTGTTCATGGATTCTCTCTCATGGAGGATGTTTTACCATTGTAAATGATGACTTGGCATGTAAATATGATGGATAACTAGTAGTAGAGGGTAGATTCATTACATTAGAAGTCAATTTGAGCTCAAATGAATCAGTTTTTCACTTTTAGAGGCAAGTTGTTGAGATGCCTATATTCCTGTTTCTTGTTCAGTGTTGGTTAGATTAGCTCCTCATCTTAGGGATTCGACCCATGAGGATGGGAGGAGGTTGAAACAAAGCCTATATCTTCTTCTTCTTTCTCATTGTAAAAGGTTGGATTCAGCTAGATGCTCAGACCTTGATTGTACATCATTTTGTAGCAATTTAGCAGGAGATTAATAAGAATTGCAGCTATTTTTATGGCATCCATGTGGTATGGAGTTTTAGTACAATTTATTAATGTGTTTTGTATACTTCGTTAATCATTTCATTGCTTCTAAGTCAATGCTTTCAAGTTTGATAGGCATAATTAATTACATTAGTGCTCTACTTTGGGAAAACATTCACCATTTCATGTTTTCTACAGTCTAGGAAGGATCCATGGTTTTCACATGCTCTTCTTAGCTTCTCACCAGTCTAAAACATCTCACCCCATCAATCCCTAGAGTGCTAAACCTTATGCCTACCTTGCCCCATTGAACACCTTGCAATTCTGACCTAATTCCCTAGCCCTAAACTGTCCAACTCCTCCTGATCCGGCAAAACCCCTTCAAAATCCAAGAAAAACTTCGTGCTAATATACCTAGCCTAATATCCTTTACATGATCCAGTCATCTTGGCTGAGATCCTTACGCAGAGAGCCCTCTCCCAGCCTAGTAGGGCTATCTACTTGGCTAAGCGTGGTTTGTGGTTACCCTGGCATTGCCTTCCTTCAGCTTGAGGTTCAATCCAGGTGATAACATCACACACATACTAATGTGATGGGTCAAATCACAAAGGATCCTATGTCCCAACACCTTGAGAAAAATAAGGAATCATGTCTCCTCACCTACCTTTGGTTCATTGATAGATATTAAAGAAGATCATTCAACTATTCTCCTCAAAATCAAACTCCAAGGAACCAAAAGGAAATCACCAAGGTACAAGGATCATGATCCAATAAATCTCAAAGACAAAATCCCTCCTTGATTAACAATCTTAATTCATCCTAGCTAGTAGTATAAATATAACATAGGGACTAGCCTTAAGGGAGGATGAAATTAGCCTTGAAATCTTTATTTAAATTGACATGTCGATGATAAAACTTTGCGAACTTGAATCTTTGATCCATTTTTGTACCATGTTTTGATGAATCAATGAAGAAGTTATATTTTTCTACTCATTAGTTTTCTTTAAGGATCCTTGTGCTACTTGGGTTGGGCCCACTAAGGAGGGATCAAATACCCTTATGTATCTTTACCTTTATTTCTTTGGATTTATATATTAGTATTTTTCTACTCCATACTAGTTAACATGCTTAATTTAAAATTATGTTGGTTAAATACATTTATGTTCTATTTCCTGTAGATCAATTATAGCCCTATAGAAAATGGCCCACTTTGTTTTTATTTCATCATAATTCCATTCTAGTATTATTATTCATGTGTTTCTTATCGTATGTCACACTGCATTAGTTTTGGGAATAAAGCCAAGTTGTGTGTACATTCTAGGAAATTTCTTGTAATCGTGTAGGTTTATCTATACATCTATTACATTTCTTGTAGAACAACACAATTCTCACTCTTTATTGCATTTACAATCAATGATTGATGGCTCCAGGTGTGACAATGATGGTATTAGGCTATGATGCTTTATAAGGGGTAGGGAGCTTAGTTATAAGTATTGAATATTTTTATGATAACTTAATTTCAATTCAACAATACTTTATTTTATGCAATAGTTCAATTACCTTGTTTTTAGTATTCCTTATGCAATAATTTAGTTAAAAAGTACTTTGTTTTCAACCTCATACAATAGTTTCTTTCAAATAATGTTAACCGATATATATGTGTTTCATCAAGTATTGTATTCATTTTAGAAGGAGGTTTCTCGCTCGAAGTGGAATGTAATTATTGGCTTCTTATCAGTTTTAAGGCACATTAGTTCATTACAAATCAATTGTTTTCCTAAATAGTTGTCAATTGGTTTACAACACTTCTAGCATTCAATAATTAATTTAATCTTGATTTCATAGTCATATATTGTTTTCCTTACTTTATGATTTTCCCCTTATTAAAGTACTTAGAGTAAGAAATAGGATATCATGAACCCAAACCAATAGATAGGTACACAATGTACTAGATAGATGGATGAGAACATAGATAGATGTGTTTTGTGTACACAGTGCATAACACCTCACAAGTCCATATGAACCTTAGGTTGACAATAAAGTAGTAAGTTTAGGAAGGGAAGCATTCTTGTTGTTATTCCAAGGCCATCACTAATCCTCTCACACATCCAAAGTTTTCCTAGAATCTCATAATCTGTAACCTGTTACAACAAATTATATTGATCCAACAAATCTCTTTTCCCATAAGGCTGCACAACCCAAGGAATGAGATCCCTATTTGTAAGCATGTAGTCCCTTACGTTTTCCCACTTCCCTCCTAGCCTCTAGCACAAATAGGCTAGGAAATATCATTATTGGGGACTTCAAGGGTTCTTAACTATAAGTTTACTTAATGACCACATTCTTTGTTAAGACCCATATAAGCCCCATGTTAACCCTAAAACCCCTTTATTAATCCTATATATTGAGAGATTACATTTCTATTGCTATGTTGTTATGTAGGCTAGAACATTTGATGGTCCCATTTTATTATAATTGTACCCTTTCTCTCCTATATATATACTGAGACTATGAAGTCTTAAGAGTATCAAATATTGTATTGTACATTATATTCATTTTAAAGTGAGGTTTACCCTCGAAGAGGACTTCAATTATTGGTTTTTAATTATTTTTAAGGTGAATGATTCATAACTATTTCCCCTTACACATGGTCACAATTTCTTCATAGTTTCATGGTAGTGATTTTCCATACTTTTATTACAACCATCCTATGACAATTTGAGTTCAAAGACAAAAAATATAGGGAGCATGAATGTTCAAATACCAACAACCACCCTTTGCATGACCAACAACAAGGGTTATATTTGCATGTCAATCACATACCACGTCTCCCTAAGAAGCTCAAGTATCTCCCTTAACCATTAATTCCAAGGTCATAAATTTGGGAAAGTATAAATTGAAGGCTTAATAATGCTAATGTTTAAGGTTATTGATACATAATAAAATAATATTATCTTTCTTTTACCCCTTGAGCATCCTAAGCCCTATTTCTTTATTCTCTTATAGAATCATAACCCCCATGTTTCTTGTCTTTCTCCATTTATAGCCTCTAATGTATTTTATTATCAATGTTGCCTTTATACATTACATTGTTCAATGTTTATCCATTCATCATAAACACATACATTTACTGTTATGGGGATCAAAATTGGGGGTGTTACAACTAGCGACTTTCACTTATACAAATTCCCTGACTTATCCTAGCTTATTTGCATTGTCTTCTCCAAAGAAATATAACAACATTGAATTTGAGAGGCTAAGTTAAATTATACTTCTTTCATTTCTTTCGAGGTTCTCCCAATCTTATTTTGACATAATACTAGGCTTTGTACTTGGATCTGCAATAGCCCAATATTCTTTCTACAAGAGAATATTCCATCTTTAGCTTCCATAGCTCAAAGCTACGATAATCAAATTTCTTAAAATTGATTCTTAAATTGCACACCATTTATTTCCACATAAGAATCCCTATCACAAATATCTCATTAAAAAAGTTTATCATGCGCCCAAGTTAAATTTTCTTTATCAAGAATGAGGTAAACCCTAGAAATAAAGGCATCCACCTAAAACTAATCACCATCCTCTGATACCAAATAAGCTTTAAACCCATGCAATCGAAGCAAAGCATATAGATTCTTAAGAAAAATAGAAATAACAACAATGGCACACACATTGTACATGGAGATTTAGCATATAAACCCTTAATCAAGAAAACCAACCTAACTTAAAGCTACACCTCTTTCTTCTCCATTATATTAAATTGACCACTCACATTACAATGTTTAGGCATTATATGAAATACAAAATGCTAATCCATTTTTTAGTTAACCTAACTTAGATTATAACCCTAATCCATTAACCAAAATTATATTACAACAAGACAAAAAACTAGTCAAAATAGCATAAAAACAGGCCAAAAACAAACCCCAAAACTTTTTAGGCATTGGCCCAAAGCTTGACAGCTTGAAGCCACTTGGGAAGCGGTGCTAACACCCTCCCCACTAGTGTGGTTATCGGTTTTTAACCTGGTGAAATTCACATGTGAAAAATATAACACGTACAACATAAAGCATCCAATCCTAATAGCTGAAAATGAACACAAGAGAGCAATATTCACTAAGAGATATTAAAATAATATAGTGTAACTTCATTATTTCCATTAAACAAAGTTTTAAGAAATTACATATGCCTCCTTCCTATTTATAACTAAGGAGGGAGTGAGGGTTACACTTCAAACCCCAAGGCCAAAAGGTTATGGCAAGAGCTAACGAGCCTGCCATAGGGCATTAAATGCCTGCTTACATGCGCCCTCGATAGCCCGATAACACACACGTGCGCGGTGACTAGATAAATAAAAAATAATGGCGGTGTGTTATCGAGCTATCAAGGGCACATGTAAGCGGGCATTTAATGCCCTATGGCAGGCTTGTTAGCTCTTGCCAAAAGGTTACTTTGCGTTTACAAGATGGTTGTCACTTTTGCAAGAGTGACAAGTGTATCTTCAAAAATGTTTTATGTCAATTTTGAAAATCAAATTAAATCTAAATCAAACATATTCTATAAGTTAACTTACTAAAAAAGAAATAGGAATCCCGAGAGAAAAAATGCCTCTGAGAAAATATATATTGAAAAGAAGTGGAAAAGGTGCCACATCATCAATCCACTACCTTGTGATTTATGCCTCCAATGGGATATGTTATTTCTATTGATGTACTTTATTGGTCATTTCTATTATTGAAATGAAACCCATGGTTGGTTGGAAGCTATCTTTGCTCTAAAGGGTAGTGGTTTACTCAAAAAGATTTCAAACCTCAAGGATATGTCCATTGTTTGACCAAATTTTATATTTAAAGTTGAGCCCCCCTTGTTTCCTACAATGATACTTGAATACTAGATAAAACATGGCCTCAAACTCTGCTCAATTCATGTAAAATATCTCTGAGCTTGAAAATTTACCTAGTTGAGAAAACACTCTTAGCAACTCTATATCTAAGTTTACATGTGATTAAAGGTATAGTCTAAAGTTTATCATTGCACTTTCTTTCATTTGGCACAAATTTGAATTAAATTGAGTGAGATTTGGCCTGGAAAAGGTCCGAAGAAAGTTTTGGGTTTGACTGCGAGATTAAAAAGTTTGAAATGAAAACTCAATATATGAATTGGAAGGATAAGCATTGGATATCTTTTACAATCCTACTAGCTAGAATTAATTTAGGTTATTTCTAGGCACAAATCATCCTTCAAATGAAGAAGTTAGTGTTATTTCTACTAATTTCCTCCACTTTGAATTTTTTGTTTTATAGGCCCTAACAACACATTGGTGGGGCGGTGATGGCTCATCCTTAGTGTGAGATGCCCTACTACCAACCTTTGTTTTTTTCCTTTGGTGGTAAATGAAAAATTCACTTAGGTGGTGTTTGGGCATCCACACGTAAGCTAATCACTCATAGGGTAGGGGGAGAGGAAGGGGTGCATGTGGTGCCACTTGAGCGAGGGATTAGGGGTATCTACACACAAAGGAGTGGGAGGGTCGTCACCTCTAGTTGTATCACATTGGAGATTTTTATTCATGATCATGGTGGGGATAGCAAGGGGGAGTTCACAAAACGTGTTAAAGCATGAAAAGGTTGCAAGGGTGGACAAAAGTGTGGATGGGTGAGCACATGAACCATAGAAAATGACATTTAGGGTCATGGCCATGGGTATTGGAGAGGTGGAGTAGTTCCAAAAGTAGATTTGGGTAATGTTTTGAATGACATGGAGGTATTTTTGTTTTGGAGTTTGGAGTCCTATGCAGAGTTTCCAAAGGAGAGAGTCTGGCTTGGAGTTTAAATTGTATGGATGATGGATTCATGGGTAGAGTATGTGGAAAAGTGTTATACACATAAATTTGTGTGGTGAGGGTGGGACTTGGACTATTATTTTGGGGATAAAGGTAAAGGAATAAGGAGGTTTGCTTGTAGGTGTATGCCTCAGGGGGGAAAGGAAAAGAAAGGAAAGTAGAAGGTAATTAAACCACCCGTCCTTCATAATAATTATGAAACTTAATAACTTGATGAACTAACATTCAAACACTTTGTTAGTTTCAGTCTTTGAAGCCTTCCACCAGCGATCAAACATGCTCTTACAAAGTGGTCTTAGGATGTCAAAGTCAAATTTTGTCATTTCAAAGAGTCTTCAAGTAAAATTTGGTCATTAGGTATTAGGTTTAGGATTTGTTTTCACTTCTTTCAAAGTGTTATCACTCAGGTTGTCCCTTCGCTCCTTAAGGGATACGGCCGAGGTAACCACAAACCAATCTTTGGATTGCAGGTCCTAGCCTACCTGCAACCAGAGAGGGCTCTCTCTTTGTAATTTAGCTTTGTTTTGGGATGATTTTAGGCTAGTTATGATGTACATGGGTTTTGTTTGAGTTTGGTGGGATGGATGGATGATGTTTCAGACAGAGTTGGCATGCAAAGTGCAAGAAGTTCAGACCATTGGGCATGGAGTCAAGGATTATGGGTTGTTGGGTGTGTCTTCTTTGGCAAAGAAGGACTACAGAGCATGATAGCTAAACAAGGAACAATTTCAAGCTGGAATAAGGATGAAATGGAGGTCAGAGAATGAAAGGCAGTTAAGTAGCTTTCATTATACTAACAGAGGGAGGGTGAGTGAACATTATATAGGAGCAATCAAGGATTCTTACATAACATTCATATATGAAGGAACTAGAGCAAATATGAGCAATAAAGTATTCATATTCATAACTAATTCAGCAGAAAACATAGAGAAATAATAGGAATTGAGAACAGAGTACAACTAAGTAACCTCTAAACTATTCTTTCTTCCTGCAACTTAGATCATGACACATAGATGATATTACAAACATAGAAACTGAAAATAGGGGAGAAAGACTTATTGATCCATGTAGAAGCACTATAATTCTGTAATCTACTCTTCAGCCATCAAATCCACACCAGACAGTTCATAGGCAATGCATTCCAGCAATCTTTGTTCATAAAAGTTCTCAAAATATACAGCGCAAGTCTAGAATGAGTTTATCAACCAACCAACCCTTTAAACATTGCTCAGGGTGGTTTAAATAGAAAAAATATCTACAAACAAGATCTTTGAGAAGATCTGATGGAAAAATCTGGATTAACCTAACATCTACTGAAAATAAATGCATGAAAATATCTATTTGAGTTGCGCTCGAGGCAGCTGCAAAAAATGAGTTAATATGGGTCCTTTGAGCCATGCGCTGGCCACATTGCCATAACTGTGCCTTGGGCTCTGCAGCGCTGCTCACAAGTGGCTTTAATGCTTATTAACTGCGATCTGGTGAGCCTTAATGGCTTAAAACTTCTTCTTTGACTTTGTTGGGGGCCTTTTAATGTTCATTTGCTTTGATATTAAGATTTCCACTGAACAACATTAACTGATACTCTTTGCCGCAACTCTGATACACTTTAACTTGAATCAGGCCCTTTCTGCCATTTTAAGGCAAGATTAGACTGCTGCTGCGCTTTCTGTGGCCTTCTGCGGGCTTTGGAGGAGTTTTGGCACCTGGCTGATCAAAACATTGCCAACACTGAAGAAATCCTGCAAAAATGGTGGAAGATTGTGGACTGGAGGCTTGCTGGGGCCAAACCTTTGCTGTTTGGAGAAATTTGGGCTTGGAGCGATCAAAAATGGCTGAGAAATGATCATAATCCTTTGGAGCTGAAGCGCGCGTGGGCGCAGACTGATAATACGTGAAAAAACCCCTTTTTCCTTTATAATGCGAAAGATCACTTTACATAGGAAAATTGTCGAAAATTGGGTGGGAGCGATTTACTGTAGCTCAGAAAAGATCTAGGCTGTTGGATCTAGCGCGGGCAGATCCAACGGCTAAGATCTACTCGCAATATCGCTATCGGCGGGGAGCGGGGAACGAGGCCTTATATATATATATATATATATATATATATATATATATATATATATATATATATATATATATATATATATATATATATATATATATATTGGCTTGCGATAAGCGATCCCCGATATCGCATCGGCGATCGGGGGTGGAATGGGCGCTGCGATATTGTATATGAGCGATGCGATATGGGGGCTGCGACTTAATATGGACCGTCGGATGAGCGGTTAGATTGGACGGTGGATGGGGCATTCGCAATATTGCGTCGGCAAAGGTTAAGGGGTTTGGAGCCTTAACCTTTGCAATAGCGAAATTGCGATATAACAATAAAGCGATGAGTTTTGTGATAAAGGGAGAAAAGGCGGAAATACATGGATTTGCGGTAAAAAGGCGGTTTAACTA
Organism: Pinus tabuliformis; assembly: GCA_031772625.1. Taxonomy (NCBI): domain Eukaryota; kingdom Viridiplantae; phylum Streptophyta; class Pinopsida; order Pinales; family Pinaceae; genus Pinus; species Pinus tabuliformis. The sequence goes on from CM062815.1 coordinate 694,635,704, forward strand.
TAAAACAAGGATTTTGCCCTAAACGATGAACTGTGGTGGGAAAGGTTGCGATAGCCGACTTGCGATATCGCTTCGGATGCGATAGTGATATCGCATCGGCGGACACATAACACCTGCGACCGTCGATTGCGATATCGCTATCGGCGGATTTCCATCGGAGCATATATATATAAAGGCCAACAATGTCAATGCTTCCCCCGACAACGATATCGCGTCGGAGGGGAGGGGAATGAATTGGAGAAGGCTTTAAGGGATGCGATGAAGGCTCTATATGATCGGAGGAGGATTTTTGAATGGAAAAGAGGGTTTTCATGCCTTGGAAGGGTTTCTTTGAATCGGAGAAGGGTCTTTTGCCTTGGAAAAGGGGATTTATGCATCGAAAGGGGTCCTATTGCACTTTAGAGGGGTTTTTATGCTTTGGAAGGAGTCCAAATGCATTGGAAGATGGCTAGATGAGCAAAATGAGGGTTCTTACTAAGTTTCAGGCAAACCTAGTAATTCCCAAGCATATTTATGGTTATTTTTGAACCAAAGGGAGGGGATATGTATATAGAGGGGCTACTTAACATATCTTTAGTAGGGGGAGGGGAAACAGATAGGGATTTACATAGTAAAGTTAGGGGTTAATATGAATGTTGATCAGAAAGCGCTAAGTATGGAAATCTTAGGCTTTAAAGGGGAAATAGGACTTATAGAAGGGATATGAGCACCCCTAAGTAAAGCAGATCTTCACTTAGGCAAATGATATGGAATATGATGAATTTTAGGGATATTAAGCAGATCTTAACATCTTTAGGGGAAATTAGTGAATGCATTGGGGAAAAGGAAGAAGGGGAAGTTAGTCATGCCTCGCTTGAGCTGCTCCAAGGGAAAAATGCCTTGCACTTGTGATCTGAAGTAAATAAAACACTTTGGAACACAAAATTGATCACAATTCTTCATTCAGCAACCTCAAAACTGCCTAGCCAGCCTACTTACCTAACATTTTCTCTTCTTTTTATTTGGGTGCACTTGAACTAGCAAACCCAGCTTTTCATCTTTTCTTTTTGTTATCCTCCTATCTAAATCTACCCTTATTCCTTCCTGGGGCTCAGATTAAGCTGTTGAGCACCCTTGCTTCTCTACCTAACTAATAATCTGCCAAGATTAAACAGTTTGGACAGATCTTTATTCTCTATCTTCTAAAACAAGCAATTTAAACCTAGGGAAGCCAAGATTGAGCTGTTTGGCCTTCCCTTAACTATGAAATCCTTCAAAAATGGAATAATTCATCAGAAATGGAACATAGTAGTGGCATTTGAGCTTGCACACTTTCCTGGCCTTTTGATTGGGGTTCATTTCTTTCATTTTTCTCTTTGGCCAATTCTTCTTTTTGCCCTTTGATTTTTCTTTTAGGGCATACCCTCTTTACATTTTTTAAATTTTTTGAGTTTTTCTAGGAAATATGGAACCTTTGCAGCATGAAAAAGATGACATATTTGGCATTTCCACTGTCAATCATGAAATATGAAACCTATTGCAATAGGAGGCTAACAGTGGCTCCACTTGGGGATGGCTTTTCCAGATGAAAAGCCAAGAACAGCAGGTCAGAATTCCTTGTTTAACTGCTGTTGTATAACTGAAAATCTCTTTTGCTGGCTGCTATATGATCTGACTCTTTTTCAACCTGCATGCAGCACTTTTTAACTGAATTGCTGTGAAATTACAGCGTTGTCTTTTGCTGGCTGAGTGCTTACTATTGTCTTCATTTATGCCTGAGCACTTCCTTGAAATTAATTCAATAACGGAGATCTGAAATGGTGCATTTTCTTTGATCCTTCCTTCAAAACTTTGCTGCGCTGATTCCTTATCGGACTGCTGAAAAAAGTAAAAACAAAGTGTTGATAATGCAAATATTAATGTACAAAATAACACACAGCTGCGTTATATTCAAAAGGGGTCAAAATAATGCTTTAGCATGCGGCCATTAACAGGGCCTTCCTCAGCTTCTCTGCCATCCAAACTCTTCAGAAAATATGTATTGTTGCCTTGCACTGCTTGAATAACATATGGCCCTTTCCACAGGAAATCGAATTTGCCATGCTTTCCTTTATCTTCCCTCCTTGAATCCCATCTTAATACTTTGTTGCCTATAAAGAAGTCTTCGGCCTTGGTCCTTCTATCAAACATTTTCTTCAGCTTCTCTTGTAAAATCTGCACTCTGTTATACACTTGCTCTCTTGTTTGCTGAAGATGGATGGTTTGATTGATTCTTCTTTGGATATCATTTGGCTCAGCTTGAATTTCTTGCAGCAACTTGATAACAGGGATTCCCAAAGATGAAGGGAATCTTGCCTCCATTCCATAGACTAATTCATATGGGCTAGTCCCAATGGATCTCTTGGTTGTCAATCTATCAGCCCACAGTGCATTTGTGAGCTTCTTGTGCCAGTTCTTTTTGTTTTCTTCCAGCACTTTCTTGATGATATTAATCAGGCTCTTGTTGGATGATTCGGCCAAGCCATTACCTTGAGGGTAATAGGCTGTGGAGTGGCCTAAGGTAATGTGAAATTTATGGCAAAAACTGATCATTTTCTTGGATTTGAAGGCAGCAGTGTTGTCTATAATGATCTTTTCAGGGCAGCCAAATCTGGACAGAATGTTGGTTTCAAGGAATTGGATAATGGTCGAGTCATTGGCTTGCCTACATGGGATGGCTTCAATCCACTTGGTAAAGTAATCTATGGCTGTTAGAATCCACTTGTGCTGGCCTGAAGAGGAGGGATGGATTTCTCCAATGAAGTCTAGACCCCATTGTTGAAAAGGCTTCTCGGTTGAAATGGGCTTAAGGGGCAAGGGCAGAAGCTTTCTTTTTCCTTCAAAGATTTGGCACTTGTGGCATGAAACAACAAACTTTTTGACATCTGCAAACAAAGAGGGCCAATAGAAACCAGCCCTTAATATCTTATCAGCAGTAGACTTCCAATACAAATGCCCTCCACAGTCCCCTGCATGAAATTCCTTCATAACATTGTCAGTTTCATTCAAAGTTAGACAATTAAGCAATATTCCTTCATGATTTTTCCAAAACAGGGCACTATCTAAGACACAAAACTTTGAAGCTTTCATCTTTAAAAATCTCTTTTTGGTTCTGGACAACCCTAGAGGAGCATGCAGGTTTAACAATATAAAACAAATATCAGCATACCAAGGTGATTGCAAGAAGGCCTGACTGATCTGTGGAGTCGCCAGCTCTTGTTCATTGTCCAGTTCATTTATGTCTAGGGCTTGAAAATTTGTTTTGGACATCAGTTTGGCTAAACCTTGTCCTTTTATCAGTTTAGTGGGCTTTATCTCAATGTCATACTCTAGGATATTAGCAATCCATTTGCCTCTTTTTCCCTCTATTCCCTCTTGAGTTAATATGTCTTTTACAATAGAGTTTGGAACATATGCAATCACATGGGAGTATAAGATGTAAATTCTGAAGTCTTTGATTGCTTTAACAAGGGCATATGCTTGCTTCTCCATGATTTGGTACTTCAAGGGGGCATCCCTAAGGGCTCGGCTGAAGAAAGCAATAGGATTTTCATTTCCTTGGTCATCTTTTGCAAAAGGACAACAGTAATGGAATGTTCAGATGCAAAGGAAAAGATGATGAAATCTTTATCAAATTGTGGACTTGTGAGGACTGGTGCTTGGGTTAATGCAGTTTTTATGCCCTCAAAGGCTTGTTTGGCTTCTAAAGACCATTTAACTTTGGAATCTTTCTTGAGCATGTTGTTTAACAATCTTATCAGCTCGGCCAAGTTAGGGATAAATCTTCTTAGGAAATTGATCTTTCCTAGGAATGCTTGCAACTCTTTGATGTTTCTTGGATAAGGGATTTGGAGAATGGCTTGAATACTTTCCGGATCGATTCTAATACCATCCTTTGAGATGATATGGCCTAGAAGTTTTCCTTCCTCAAGACCAAACAGGGACTTCTTTGGATTTAAAGATATGCCATACTTCCTACAAGTTAGGAACACTTGCCTTAGGTGTTTATATCCTCTTGGTCTGATTTTGAAAATGGGGTAAGGTCATCAAGGTAGACTACTAAGAAATCATGGACTTCTTTTGCAAAGGCAATGTCCATGGCCCTTTGAAAGGTAGCACCTACATTCTTAAGTCCGAAAGGCATTTTTACATATTTAAAGGTTCCCCATGGTGTTGTAAAGGTTGTTTTATCCTGATCATCTGGGTGAACTAATATCTGATTAAAACCTGAGAAGCCATCAAGCAATGAAATTCTGGAAGACCCCACTACCCTTTGTAAAATATGGTCCATTTTGGGTAAAGGGTAATGGTCTTTGAGAGAGACTTGGTTTAAATTTCTTAAGTCAACACATAATCTAATCTCACTTGTTTTCTTTCTTGTGGGCACTAAGTTGGATACCCATTCTGAAAATCTGATTGGTGCTATAATTCCAGCTTCAAACATTCTCTTTACTTCTTTCTCAATCAAGGGGAGAAGCACAAGATTGATTCTTCTTAGTTTCTATTTGAAAGGCTTTTGATTTGGTTTCAAAGGGATAGTATGTTGAATGACTGAAGTTTCATAGGACTTGAGGTCCTCAAAACTCCATGCAAATACATCTTGAAACTCTTTAAATAAATCAACATATTTTGGTTTTTGATCGGGAGGAAAAGACTTGGACAGTTTAATCATTTTGGGCTTCTCTGTTGTCCCAATATTACAGCCTTCCATAGCAGCGTTTAAGGGCTACATCTTTGGTTTCTTAGGGATATCGTTTGCATCAAACATATCCTCTAATGGAGTGAGGCTAGCAGGCAGAAAATTGTCTTTTAAATCCATCACTTCGGCCTCTGCTTCAGCTATATCTTCTAAATTCATTTGCTTCAGCTCTTGAATGTTTTTCTCATCAAAGATGGTTGGGTGCAGCATTTGATTTGCTGCTTCAGCTGTTAGAGTTTGCTGATTTTGGCTTACTGTTTGTTGCTGTTGATCATCCACGGCATCATCATCAATGTTTAGGCCTGAAAATTCACACTGTAAAGTGAGGAAATTATTGATCTGTGCATCATTTTCAAAGACTTGCCAGTCTTTGACATTGTTTGGGACTGCAGGCCTATGCTTTATTTCGGCTGTAAAATGGTGATTGGGCTCGAATGGCAACTTGCAAGTGCTAGCAAAAGTTGCTAGGCTATGCGCATGTAAGTTGTGCTGTCTTGTGATTTTGGTAAGTTGGGATTCTGTGAAGGTATTGAGTATTTAGTGGCAGCACTTGTATAATCTCTCAATCTCTTGTCATTTGCGACAAAATTTCCTTTTATTTGCTGAATAATCAAATCTGAATCTCCTAAAATTGGAATTTTTGTAGCTCCTAGAGCTTTGATCAATTTAAGACCTAAAAGGAGAGCCTCATACTCTGCCATGTTGTTGGTACATTTGAAATTTAATCTATAGGCATGACCCTCTGCATGGTTGGTTTGCCTATTATGGATCCACACTCCTGCCCCTGCTCCTAGCTTATTCACTGAACCATCAAACTCCAAATACCATAGGATTCCTTGCTCTTGACTAGTATTGAGAGTTTCAACCATTTTAGGAGTGGTCAGATTTGAATTTTGTGTTTCATGTAGTTTTCCTTGTGTGCTGGTTGCATCAATTGTTTTAACAGTTTCAATGCTTTGGGCAACTGATTCTTGATTTGTGTAGATTTCTTGCTCTAAAGCCAAAGGCTTATCATTAGTCGGACGACAAATATTATCATTAAACAAAATGAAAGAATCCATATCAGAATGGATTGAATAGATGGGAAAGTTTTGGGGCTTTTCCTCACTGCTTACCACATACTTCATCAATGTTTCTCTATACAGTCTCTTTGGTTGCCCAAAGACTGAAATAGTGGCATAAGAGAGGTCTAATTGCAAAGATCCTTGGAGTTTGGCTTCCCAAGATCTTGATAACAGCATGCCATACTTTGGTGGAATTTCAGCTACCACCACGTCCATTAGGATTGTTTTGTTAGGGTATTGGACTAAAGACACACATAAATCTTTGACTAAGCCTAAACACTTGACCTGACTAGAATCAAATGAGAATAGGTCTTTGTATGGTCTAGTGACATCAAGGTTTAGCTTATCCATTACAGCTTTGGGCATTAGGTTGTGTGAAGCACCTGAATCAAACATAGCATTGTGCAACACTTTATCATGGATACGTAAACTGACATAAAAGGGTAAAACAGCTCCATTTGCTAATTTTCCATCAACTTCAGGACCGAAAAGGAGCTCAGGTTGATCATCTAAAACATTAACATCATCCCTATTCTCTGGCATTTGCAGCGATCTCTTGGTTTGCTGCCTATATACATCATGTTTAGCAAGCTTAGAGAGAGGAATAGATATCTTTAGTTTACCAATTTCTGCCTCTAAATCAAATGGTTTTTCTAATTGGGTTTTAGTATTGTGACTGGCAGATTTTCCCTTTTCAATTGCATTGTTAGAGTTTTTCTCTTGATCTTGAGTGTTGTCTTGAAATATTTCTGTTTTGGGAAGGCTTTCAAGAGTGTTGTTTGAATTTTCTTTTGAGGAAGAGGATACCAATGGTTGATTCTTTAAAGTCTGCATGTCTGATACATCCTCTACAGTCACTTCTTTTGGATTTGAGACTGTTTTATCAGAAGGTTCTATGAGAACAGCCTTATCTTTTATCTTCTTAGGCTGTTTGGTATCCTTTGGTTTGGTAGGTTCCGGCACATCAATGGTTCTGGTCCTCAATTTGTACTGCTTGTGGACTTCATATACTGCTGCATCATAGCCTTCCCTGAAGTCAAATGACTCTCCGGATTTAGTCTGAAATTGATTTATATCATGATCATCTTGGTCTTCTTGGGTTAGAAAAACTTGTTGTTCACTCTTCAAACCCATCAAGTTGATATGAGAGTCCTCTATTGGCTCACTAGATGTGGATGCTTCAGCATAGTTTTCTTGGAAAGGAGGTCTGATATCTTGGTCTGGGCCAGCCCTTCCAACATTTGGGCTTTGGTTTTTTCTAAAATTTGGGTTTCTGATAGCATTACCTTGTTGTCCTTCCCATGATGTTTTTCTTTCAATAATTCCCATTCTATTTTCAAAACTGTGCATGTCTTTCATGATTGTATCCAACTTTTGCTCAAATGCTGAAGGTTCTTCTTTAAAATTAGTTCTTCTCTCAGCTCTTGCTCTGTTTCTCTTGGAAATTAGGTTTGCCTCCACACTAACAGCTACATTATGCATGTCTGCTAAGTTTTGAGGGGATCTTTCCCTTAATTGATATGCCATGTCGTAATCAAAACCATCAGGGAATTTGTATAAATCTAGATCAGGTGGAGGTCTAAGGTTTTGTGGAATAGCATTGTAAATGTTGTTGAACCTAGCACAATAGTCTAAGACAGTTTCTTGAGGGCCTCTTTTGATAGTGTCATACTCAGACAGAATGTGCAGCGGATATTTATTCTTCTCCCGTCTGTTAAGAAATGTTTGGTAAAGAACCTCTGGGTCAGCTATGGAATTTGCAGGAAGAGTTCTAAACCAGGGCCTTACATATCCTGTTAAACTTTGGACAAAAATCTTCATTCTTACATGATCATCATCTATTTCATAATTCTCAAAATAGTCCTGCATTTTCTTGGTGTGTTGTAGGGCTGTGTTAGAACCAGTACCATCAAAATATGTGATTTTAGTTTGATAATCCTAAGGCATAGCCCCAGGATTTGCGGGCAATTGTAAAGGTGCATATCTATTAGCCATATTTATAGGGATATATGGAACAGCAGGAAGAAATGGAACGACTAGAACAGTAGTAACAACAGTGGTAATAGGAGGAGTATGTGCAGTGAATGGAGGTGTAGAAAAGGTGCTTTGAGAGGTGGATGAGGAACTAGGAGAGGATGGAGTAGCGTTAAGTGAAACTTTACTAGGGGTTGGAATATAGCCTAGGGGAATTGCTTCAAGACTCGAATCATCAATATCCTCTTTTCCCTCTTGTTTCCTAAGAAACTTTGGGATTAAATTGGGATTTTCAAAAGTAGCTGGGGGATTTGGGTCTAGGTTTGACCTGGTATAATGAGATTTCTTCTTGGGGGCCAACTTCTATCTTGTTTTCTGAAATTTTCTGAGATTCTCCCCAGTGGAGTCGCCAATGATGTTATCACTCAGGTTGTCCCTTGGCTCCTCAAGGGATACGGCCGAGGTAACCACAAACCAATCTTTGGATTGCAGGTCCTAGCCTACCTGCAATCAGAGAGGGCTCTCTCTTTGTAATTTAGCTTTGTTTTGGGATGATTTTAGGCTAGTTATGATGTACATGGGTTTTGTTTGAGTTTGGTGGGATGGATGGATGATGTTTCAGACAGAGTTGGCATGCAAAGTGCGAGAAGTTCAGACCATTGGGCATGGAGTCAAGGATTATGGGTTGCTGGGTGTGTCTTCTTTGGCAAAGAAGGACTACAGAGCATGATAGCTAAACAAGGAACAATTTCAAGCTGGAATAAGGATGAAATGGAGGTCAGGGAACGAAAGGCAGTTAAGTAGCTTTCATTATACTAACAGAGGGAGGGTGAGTGAACATTATATAGGAGCAATCAAGGATTCTTACATAACATTCATATATGAAGGAACTAGAGTAAATATGAGCAATAAAGTATTCATATTCATAACTAATTCAGCAGAAAACATAGAGAAATAATAGGAATTGAGAACAGAGTACAACTAAGTAACCTCTGAACTATTCTTTCTTCCTGCAACTTAGATCATGACACATAGATGATATTACAAACATAGAAACTGAAAACAGGGGAGAAAGACTTATTGATCCATGTAGAAGCACTAGAATTCTGTAATCTACTCTTCAGCCATCAAATCCACACCAGACAGTTCATAGGCAATGCATTCCAGCAATCTTTGTTCATAAAAGTTCTCAAAATATACAGCGCAAGTCTAGAATGAGTTTATCAACCAACCAACCCTTTAAACATTGCTCAGGGTGGTTTAAATAGAAAAAATATCTACAAACAAGATCTTTGAGAAGATCTGATGGAAAAATCTGGATTAACCTAACATCTACTGAAAATAAATGCAAGAAAATATATATTTGAGCTGCACTCGAGGCCGCTGCAAAAAATGAGTTAATATGGGTCCTTTGAGCCATGCGCTGGCCACATTGCCATAACTGTGCCTTAGGCTCTGCAGCGCTGCTCACAAGTGGCTTTAATGCTTATTAACTGTGATCTGGTGAGCCTTAATGGCTTAAAACTGCTTCTTTGACTTTGTTGGGGGCCTTTTAATGTTCATTTGCTTTGATATTAAGATTTCCACTGAACAACATTAACTAATACTCTTTGCCGCAACTCTGATACACTTTAACTTGAATCGGGCCCTTTCTGCCATTTTAAGGCAAGATTAGACTACTACTGCGCTTTCTGTGGCCTTCTGCGGGCTTTGGAGGAGTTTTGGCACCTGGCCGATCAAAACATTGCCAAAACTAAAGAAATCCTGCAAAAATGGTGGAAGATTGTGGACTGGAGGCCTGCTGGGGCCAAACCTTTGCTGTTTGGAGCAATTTGGGCTTGGAGCGATAAAAAATGGCTGAGAAATGATCATAATCCTTTGGAGCTGAAGCGCGCGCGGGCGCAGACTGATAATACGTGAAAAAACCCCTTTTTCCTTTATAAAGCGAAAGATCACTTTACATAGGAAAATTGACGAAAACTGGGCGGGAGCGATTTACTGTAGCTCAGAAAAGATCTGGGCCGTTGGATCTAGCGCGGGCAGATCCAACGGCTGAGATCTACTCGCAATATCGCTATCGGCGGGGAGCGGGGAACGGGGCCTTATATATATATTGGCTTGCGATAAGCGATCGCCGATATCGCATCGGCGATCGGGGGTGGAATGGGCGCTGCGATATTGTATATGAGCGATGCGATATGGGGGCTGCGACTTAATATGGACCGTCGAATGAGCGGTTACATTGGACAGTGGATGGGGCATTCGCAATATTGCGTCGACAAAGGTTAAGGGGTTTGGAGCCTTAACCTTTGCAATAGCGAAATTGCGATATAACAATAAAGCGATGAGTTTTGCGATAAAGGGAGAAAAGGCGGAAATACATGGATTTGCGGTAAAAAGGTGGTTTAACTATAAAACAAGGATTTTGCGCTAAACGATGAACTGTGGTGGGAAAGGTTGCGATATCTGACTTGCGATATCGCTTCGGATGCGATAGCGATATCGCATCGGCAGATGGGGTCGGGTATATGAAATACGACACATAACAACTGCGACCGTCGATTGCGATATCGCTATCGGCAGATTTCCATCTGAGCATATATATATAAAGGCCAACAATGTAAATGCTTCCCCCGATAGCGATATCGCGTCGGAGGGGAGGGGAATGAATCGGAGAAGGATTTAAGGGATGCGATGAACGCTCTATATGATCGGAGGAGGGTTTTTGAATGGAAAAGAGGGTTTTCATGCCTTGGAAGGGTTTCTTTGAATCGGAGAAGGGTCTTTTGCCTTGGAAAAGGGGATTTATGCATCGGAAGGGGTCCGATTGCACTTTAGAGGGGTTTTTATGCTTTGGAAGGAGTCCAAATGCATTGGAAGATGGCTAGATGAGCAAAATGAGGGTTCTTACTAAGTTTTAGGCAAACTTAGTAATTCCCAAGCATATTTATGGTTATTTTTCAACCAAAGGGAGGGGATATGTATATAGAGGGGTTATTTAACATATCTTTAGTAGGGGGTGGGGCAACAGATAGGGATTTACATAGTAAAGTTAGGGGTTAATATGAATGTTGATCAGAAAGCGCTAAGTATGGAAATCTTAGGCTTTAAAGGGGAAATAGGACTTATAGAAGGGATATGAGCACCCCTAAGTAAAGCAGATCTTCACTTAGGCAAATGATATGGAATATGATGAATGTTAGGGATATTAAGCGGATCTTAACATCTTTAGGGGAAATTAGTGAATGATTTGGGGAAAAGGAAGAAGGGGAAGTTAGTCATGCCTCGCTTGAGCTACTCCAAGGGAAAACTACCTTGCACTTGTGATCTGAAGTAAATAAAACACTTTGAAACACAAAATTGATCACAATTCTTCGTTCAGCAACCTCAAAACTGCGTACCCAGCCTACTTACCTAACATTTTCTCTTCTTTTTGTTTGGGTGCACTTGAACTAGCAAACCCAACTTTTCATCTTTTCTTTTTGCTATCCTCCTATCTAAATCTACCCTTATTCCTTCCAGGGGCTCAGATTAAGCTGTTGAGCACCCTTGCTTCTCTACCTAACTAATAATCTGCCAAGATTAAACAGTTTGGACAGATCTTTATTCTCTATCTTCTAAAACAAGCAATTTAAACCTAGGGAAACCAAGATTGAGCTGTTTGGCCTTCCCTTAACTATGAAATCCTTCAAAAATGGAATAATTCATCAGAAATGGAACATAGTAGTGGCATTTGAGCTTGCACACTTTCCTGGCCTTTTGATTGGGGTTCATTTCTTTCATTTTTCTCTTTGGCCAATTCTTCTTTTTGCCCTTTGATTTTTCTTTTAGGGCATACCCTCTTTACATTTTTTAAATTTTCTAAGTTTTTCTAGGAAATATGGAACCTTTGCAGCATGAAAAATATGACATATTTGGCATTTCCACTGTCAATCATGAAATATGAAACCTATTGCAATAGGAGGCTAACACAAAGTTGTCCAAATGTCAGTCCATGTCACCATTCAGATGAGTGTACCATCATTCAGAGAGTTTTCATCATCATTTCAGGTTCCAATGGGTCATTTTACACCTTGTTCGTGTTTCAGTTGTGCTTGGGTAAGACTCATTTCCCTCTCCTAGGGTTTTGAAGGTAATTTTTCTGGTATGGTCAAATCATCAACAAATATTGCATCCTAATGCTCATACACCTTCCCCTATCCTTAATGTACCTTATTAAACACTTCCCATCACTGATATCCATCAAATTCCTCATTTTCCCACAAACCCTAGTTTCTTGCTACAATTTGACAATTTTCTAGGCTAAGCCTGTGTTTTTCCCTTTTGGACCCCTTCCCCTCACTTAATCTTTGAAATTCCACTTTCTACTGCTTCCTAACATCCCTTCCTACTTCCCAAAATTTTCTTAAGAATTTAGAAGTCCTTTATCCCCTTCATTTTACTTCATTTCGACAAATCCCCTGTTCCACACATCGAGATGGGTTTTACTCAAATGATGTTTATGAGCAAGGAAAAATGAATTTGGAAAATGTGAGAGAGGTTTTTGTCCAAAATAGGCCAAGGAAGAAAACCCTCGATCAATTTTTACACAGTTGTCATGGTTTTAGAGAAATGTCAAAAATAAAGTTGCCTCAAGAGGGTTGCTGTACCTCTAGAGTGACCTTGGGAAAATCAAGATTTCTCCTAGCTTGGTTGGCCAAATGACTTGTCTGATGAGTCAAATGATAACTAAACACAAAGATATTTCCAATGAGCTATCATGAGCTCAGTTTGGAGTTGAGGAAGACCTTAAAAAGTTGACTGCAATAGCACTCTGCATTTAAGCAACCTCATTTTGCACATTTTGATCAGTCTTGGGAGATTTGACTTTTGATAGGGAAAATGAACTCCAAATTGGAAAATTTAAGATGATTTGGAAAGTAGACCCAATAATATTTCCAACAGGATATCCCGTGCCTAATTTGGACATCGGGAAGGCCTCCAAAAGTGGTCTGCAAAAGGGCATTGTGCATAGAAAAGGCGTTGCACACCTGGCAAAGTTTGACAGTGTAAAATTACATAGGCGCTACGCATAGAAAAGGCACTGCGCACCTGTTAGAGGGCACTGTGCACCTAGCAATCAAGCTCTCAAACCTGTCAAATTGTTCCAAAGAGCACTAAATCACCTCAAACCTCCAAATTTCCTCTATTTCAAGTAAGTATCACTGCCATTCTTGCTTAAAAGAAGTTTTTCAATCAGTTATTGGTGAGTTTGTTTCTTAAGAAAGTAAACCCTAGTTGTCACCTAAAATATCTCATAAACTCAAAGGCCCATTGTTTTATTGTTGTTTTCCCCCATCTAGTTGTTGTTCCCTAAAACCTATTCCCCATACATGATTCCCTAAACATTATTCCCTCTATATTTTCCCCACTTCATACATATACCCTAAACTCTACCATACTCCCAAACTCTATATCATATGCCCTAAACCCTATCATACTCCCAAACCCTAAATCATTCATTAACCACTCATTTCCCACACCCCTGTCCCATTCTTGTGCACCCTCATTAACATTCCTATCTAAAATCTCTTCATACTCATCATACCCTCATTCATTACTCCATCACTCCTCATTGACCATAAAGATAAACAACAGTACAATAAATGGAGAGGGATAGTGGGTATGAAATGGAGGAAGAAGCCCTTCGTGACAGTTCTAGGGAAAAACATGTGCAGCAGAAGACGTCATAAGGGGGAAAACTAATCAGGGAGGAGCCTATCAGTTTGAGACAATTGCTTGCTTGCCCACTTGCCATATCATGTTTCAGACATCACTCTCGCTTTGATTTCTGTGAAATGGTGGAGAGGGTCAAGTTTCACCATGAGCTGACCAAGTTATTCATGACTCATCTACATAATGGCCAAGTGAACCTTGCTAGTGTCTCCTTCATCTTGTCACCTACCACCATCTCAGAAGCAACTGGCATTCCAAATGTTGGTGAACAGTGGAACAAAGGATAGTATGTTGACAGTATGATGAAGAGGCTTAAGGCTAAGTTGGAAAAGGCCTTAAGAAGCAAAAAAGAGCATGATAAACTCAGAATCTTGGCTGAAGCATCATTGGCCCATCAAAGCACTTAACAAGGGTCAATCATGCCAAATTTCAAGAAATTTGGAGAATTTTTTGTCAATTTTGAAATTTTTAATGTAAAAGACATGTTTTTCAGTGGCGCTGCACTTTTGTTGGGGACACTTTCTTGCAAAAAAGTTTATATTTTTGGAATCAGCATGGAAAAATATGGAAGCTCAGAAATGGATGAGAATTTTGGACAAGTTATAAGTCTCCAAAAGGGAAAAAAACACCCAAAAAGTGCCCTCTCTGCCACTTTTTTGCCACACAAGAAGCAGTCTTGGGAGAATAAATTTTTGGAGGGGCAAATGGACTCCAAATTCAGAAATTCAAGTTGTTCCAAAAATTAGACTCATCAAGCTTTCCAACAATCTATCATGCACCTAATTTGGACTCTGGGAAGCCTTCCAAATTGGCCTATAAAAATCACTGCGCATAGGATCAATGGCGCTGCGCCTAGGATGAATTTTGCCAGTTTTGCTTGATTTTCCAGATTTCGCCTAGTTTTCTCTACATTTGACTTTTTCTTTCTCTCTTGGTGAAATTAGCATGGTAAATGATGTAAATTGATGTAACTATGGATGTAAAACACTTAATAGGGTAGATATATCAAGTCAAAGGTGGTTTTGAGCTGAATGAATTGGTTTCCTTGGTTTTAGAGGCAAGCTGTTCCATTGCCTATATTCCTGTGCTTAGTTTAGATATGGTTGAGAACACCCCTTTTCTCATGGATTCAACCCTGATAGCTAGCTTGAGTAGTTTCCTTGCCTATATCATGTATTTTTTGATTCATTTGTAAGGGTTGGACTTTGGCAGAAGTGTTGGACTCACTGAACATTTTGAATCAGCAGTTTGGCAAGGAATAAAACCAGGTTTCACAGCTCTTTTTGTGGGATTCTTGTGACAATGAGTTTATGTATTGTTTCTTCTTTGTAATGAGTTTTTCTGATGTTTTATATGTATACACATCTCTTTCTCTCTTCTTAACTAAATGAATCAAGGTGAATAAGCAAAATAAACTAAGTTACAATGCTTTGTCTTGGGATTGCATTTAGTTTTCAATGTTTTCAACTATTTGAAGAGGATTCATAGTTCCTTTATGCCCTCCTCAACTCTTCAACTGTCTAAACTACAATCTTAATCCATTGCTAGTACATAAACCCTTGTCTACCTTGCCCCACAGGACATGACTGTATCCCTGAGTTGATTTCCCGGACCTAATCTGCCTTCTCCAATTAATCCAGCAACCAAAACCTAAAATCAAACAAAATTCTCTGATCTACTATACCTAGCCTAAAATCAACATTTATTTTTAGTCATCTCAAGCCCTAGTTCTCATATTCTAAGTGAGATTGACAAGGAGAGAGCCCTCTCCCGACCTGGTAGGGCTAGCTACCAGGTTAAGCATGGTTTGATGTTACCCTAGACCTGCAGTAACATAGTGGCGACCATACTGGGGAACGTAGTTTTATGTTCCTCGGTAAAATGTATCAAGTTTAGATCTGATTGTTGATGGTGGACAACGATCAGACACCGAAAGGCTGAAATCATTCACCTGGTGACTCCAAATCAGTTTTGAGATCAGATCCAAGGACTCCACTGGAGGATGAACCTGACCAGCAGAAACATGAAAGGACAATATGGAAAGATCAAGTATTCAAGTTGGAATTTCATCCAAGACATTATGTTCTTTGTTATAAATTATTTCTTCTCTTTTCCCGAGAATGTCAAGAAGGCTTTGCAAAGTATATTGTATTTGAGAAAAGATCCTAAGCTTGCATTTGATTCTTTCCCTTTGAAGATTGCGAATACAAAATGTTCCCATGCCTTTGGTCTCGATCAAGACCCTTCTTCTGAATCTTATGATGACCATCGTCAAACTGATGAGCCTCAAGAGACCAAGACTGATTCTACAGCTTCTGTACATATTCCTATACCTTGTAAACTTCCAGATAGATATAAGCCTCTGATTTTACCTCCTATACTCCATGCTTTCCCTAAAAATCATTACCTATATCTACCAAGATTTGATGGTGAATGTGACAACATCACTGCTGAGAGACATGTACTGAATATTGAGTCTTTTCTTGACCTTTTTGAAGTTGATGAAGAGGATGTCAGTATTAGGCTTTTTGCTCTTTCTTTGCAAGGCAAAGTCAAGAGTTGGTTCAAAACCCTGCGTGATGCGAGCATCTCAGATTTCCAGTAGTTTGTCAAAGTTTTCCTCAACAGGTAGGTGGTCAGAAAAAAACCCTTTCTTGATTATAGAAGAGTATAACCAGCTGAAAAGACTACTAGGGGAGATAGTACAACAATTTTCTGCCAGATTTAACCAAGTTTATTATTCGATGCCTGTTAATATAAGACCTCCCCCTGGATCCGCTCTCTTACACTACCTAGAAGCCTTTGATCCAGAAATGGAGTTTCAGATGAGGGAAAGGAACCTTGCAACACTTGAAGAGATGCAGAACAATGGAGTAGATGTAGAGGCTAATTTGTTGATCAGAAGGGAAAAGTTGAAGGAAGAAGAGATGAAGAACATAGATCCAGAGAAATCAAAATCTTTAGAGGTAAAGCTTGACATTTTGGTAAGTGCAGTGGAAGAGATGATGCAGAAGATCACTATAAGGAATGAGTATGATGTTCAAGACCATGGCTCGCTGATTGAAGAGGAACAAATGGCTGCTCCAAAACATTTTCTTTCTTATCCCAGTTGTCATAGATCAAATAATGATAGTTTTATAGATCATCTTGGAGAAGAGAGATCTGTTGATATGACATGTATGCTTGATGATGTGTTTTATATTGATGATTTGCCTCAGTTTGATCAGTATGGTGACGATTATGTTCTCCAAACCGAAGCTAGTCTTGCAGACAAATCAGCAGCTGGTTTGTGGAAGGAGGAAGTTCACTTTCAGCTCGAATTAAGTGATCAGTCGTTGCATATCAGCTATGGAAGTGAGGAGGAAAGTGCAGCAAATTTTCAAGTAAGTGAAGGATCTTTGCCTTTTTGTTTTGCTTCGTTTCAGTTCATCAGAGACAACTTTCATGCAATCAGAAATCAATTGTCGACAAGTCTTGATCTGGACCATCTTGAGGGCAATGAAAACCTTGTTCAAGACTTTTCATATCCAGAGTTGTAGCCTCCGAATTCCATTGATTGTCAAGTTGCAAATGAAGACTTGGAAGCTGGACCATATGATCAAATGATGCCAGATGATTCTGTACCATTTTGTTTTGAATCATTTCAATTTTTGAAGGGAAAATTGCATAGTATATCTTCAAATGAGCAGCTTGTAGAAAATCATGCAATCTCATTAGAACCAATAGAAAATGGGTTGCAACAGTCTTTTCAGGTTTTTCACGATCCAATAGCTGATGTGTTGGATGATGTCTGCAGTCAAAGTCCTTCTCCACTAGCTAATTGTGAGATTGAAACAAGTATTGATACAAACTTGATCCGGCAGCCGGTTTCTTTTTCATTTTCAGCAGGAGTCTCGTCACAAAGCTCAAACAAAAGTTTGCATTCATGATATGAGGAGAAGCAAAGTAATCCATTGGATGAGCTAAGTCTTAGTGCACATGAATTTCAAGATCCTTATGCAGTATTTTTGGAGTCAGATAGAGAATCCATATTATTCAACGGATCTGTTTACAAGTTTTCATGGGAGTTTCCTTTTAGTAGTTCTCTCTTGTTGTTTATAAGCAAGCACTTGCGGAGAATTCAAACAACAACTAGAATGCTTACTTGGTTGCATTGATTGTTTCATTTCACTTGATCAGGTGATGAATGGAACAATTAGAGTAGGTTTTATTGAATAAGCTCCATTTTGAGCATATTTTCAGTTTGTCAGTTGTGTTTTAGTATTGAGATAGTTTCATAGTCAATTTTTGTTGTCAAGTTATCAGTTTTCAGTCATGCATTTCAGTCTGAGTTTTTTGACTCCATGCCCAATAGATAAGGCACTGGTTTGCTTCTCCCAAAGATCTGCGGTTCTTGGCACCTCCAAGGAGCTACCATCCCCATTGGAACCAATGTTAGTGTCAGTCTTTGAAGCCTTCCACCAGTGATCAAACATGCTCTTACAAAGTGGTCTTAGGATGTCAAAGTCAAATTTTGTCATTTCAGAGAGTCTTCAAGTAAAACTTGGCCATTAGGTATTAGGTTTAGGATTTGTTTTCACTTCTTTCAAAGTTGTCCAAATGTCAGTCCATGTCACCATTCAGATGAGTGTACCATCATTCAGAGATTTGTCATCATCATTTCAGGTTCCAATGGGTCATTATACACCTTGTTCGTGTTTCAGTTGTGCTTGGGTAAGACTCATTTCCCTCTCCTAGGGTTTTGAAGGTAATTTCTCTGGTATGGTCAAATCATCAACAAAGCTTGCATCCTGATGCTCATACACATTCCCCTATCCTTAATGTACCTTATTAAACACTTCCCATCACTGATATCCCTCAAATTCCTCACTTTCCCACAAACCCTAGTTTCTTGCTACAATTTGACAATTTTCTAGGCTAAGCCTGTGTTTTTCCTTTTTGGACCCCTTCCCCTCACTCAATCTTTGAAATTCCACTTTCCCCTGCTTCCTAACATCCCTCCCTACTTCCCAAAATTTTCTTAAGAATTTAGAAGCCCCTTATCCCCTTCATTTCGACAAATCCCCTGTTCCACACATCAGGATAGGTTTTACTCAAATGATGTTTCTAAGCAAGGAAAACTGAATTTGGAAAACGTGAGAGAGGTTTTTGTCCAAAATAGGCCAAGGAAGAAAAAAGTCCTTCACTTTTTACACAGGTGTCATGGTTTTAGATAAATGTCAAAAATAAAGTTGCCTCAGGAGGGTTGCTGCACCTCTAGAGTGGCCTTGGGAAAATCAAGATTTCTCCTAGCTTGGTTGACCAAATGACTTGCTTGATGAGTCAAATTATAACTAGACACAAATAGCTTTCCAATGAACTATCATGAGCTCAGTTTGGAGTTGAGGAAGACCTTCAAAAGTTGACTGCAACAGAAATCTGCATTTAGGCAGCCTCATTTTGTACATTTTGACCAGTATTGGGAGATTTGACTTTTGACAGGGCAAATGAACTCCAAATTGAAAAATTCAAGATGATTTGGAAAGTAGACTCAATAAGATTTCCAAAAAGCTATCCTATGCCCAATTTGGACACCAGGAAGGCCTCAAAAAGCGGTCTGCAAAAGGACACTACACACCTGGCAGTTGGCGTTGTGCATAGAAAAGGCGTTGCACACCTGGCAAAGTTTGACAATGTAAAATTACACAGGCGCTGCGCATAGAAAAGGAACTACGCACCTATTAGAGGGTGTTGCGCACCTAGCAATCAAGCTCTCAAACCTGTCAAATTGTTCCAAAGAGCACTAAATCACCTCAAACCTCCAAATTTCCTCTATTTCAAGTAAGTATCACTGCCATTCTTGCTTAAAAGAAGTTTTGCAATCAGTTATTGGTGATTTTGTTTCTTAAGAAAGTAAACCCTAGTTGTCACCTAAAATATCTCATAAACTCAAAGGACCATTATTTTATTGTTGTTTTCCCCCATGTAGTTGTCGTTCCCTAAAACCTATTCCCCATACATGATTCCCTAAACATTATTCCCTCTATATCTCCCCACTTCATACATATACCCTAAACTCTACCATACTCCCAAAATCTATATCATATGCCCTAAACCCTATCATACTGCCAAACCCTACATCATTCATTAACCACTCATTTCCCACACCTCTGTCCCATTCTTGTGCACCCTCATTAACATTCCTATCTAAAATCTCTTCATACTCATCATACCCTCATTCATTACTCCATCACTCCTCATTGACCATAAAGATAAACAACAGTACAATAAATGGAGAGGGACAATGGGTATGAAATGGAGGAAGAAGCCCTTAGTGACAATTCTAGGGAAAAACATGTGCAGTAGAAGACGTCATAAGGGGGAAAACTAATCAGGGAGAAGCCTATCAGTTTGAGACAATTGCTTGCTTGCCCACTTTCCATATCATGTTTCAGACATCACTCTCGCTTTTATTTCTGTGAAATGGTGGAGAGGGTCAAGTTTCACCATGAGATGACCAAGTTATTTGTGACTCATCTACATAATGGCCAAGTGAACCTTGCTGGTGTCTCCTTCACCTTGTCACCTACCACCATCTCAAAAGCAACAGGCATTCCAAATGTTGGTGAACAGTGGAACAAAGGACAATATGTTGATAGTATGATGAATAGGCTTAAGGCTAAGTTGGAAAAGGCCTTAAGAAGCAAAAAATAGTTTGATAAACTCAAAATATTGGCTGAAGCATCATTGGCCCATCAAAGCACTTAACAAGGGTCAATCACGCCAAATTTCAAGAAATTTGGAGAAATTTTTGTCAATTTTGAAATTTGTAATGTAAAAAACAGGTTTTTCGGTGGCGCTGTGCTTTTGTTGGGGACACTTTCTTGCAAAAAAGTTTATATTTCTGGAATCAGCATGGAAAAATATCGAAGCTCAGAAATGGATGAGAATTTTGGACAAGTTCTAGGTCTCCAAAAGGGCAAAAAACACCCAAAAAGTGCCCTCTCTACCACTTTTTTGCCACATAGGAAGCAGTCTTGGGAGAATCAATTTTTGGAGGGGCAAATGGACTCCAAATTCAGAAATTCAAGTTGTTCCAGAAAGTAGACTCATCAAGCTTTCCAACAAGATATCATGCACCTAATTTGGACTCCAGGAAGCCTTCCAAAATTGTCCTAGAAAAAGCGTTGTGCATAGGATCAATGGCACTGCACATAGCCTAAATTTTGCTAGTTTTGCCTGATTTTCTAGATTTCGCCTAGTTTTCTCTACAGCTGACTTTTTCTTTCTCTCTTGGTGAAATTAGCATGGTAAATGATGTAACTTGATGTAATTATGGATTTAAAACACTTAATAAGGTAGATACATCAAGTCAAAGGTGGTTTTGAGCTGAATGAATTGGTTTTCTTGGTTTTAGAGGCTAGCTGTTCCATTGCCTATATTCTTGTTCTTAGTTTAGATATGGTTGAAACCACCCCTTTTGTCATGGATTCGACCCTGATAGCTAGCTTGAGTAGTTTTCTTGCCTATATCATGTACTTTTTGATTCATTTGTAAGGGTTGGACTTTGGCAGAAGTGTTGGACTCACTGAACATTTTGTATCAACAGTTTGGCAAGGAATAAAACCAGGTTTCACAGCTATTTTTGTGGGATTCTTGTGACAGTGAGTTTATGTATTGTTTCTTCTTTGTAATGAGTTTTTCTGATGTTTTATATGTATACACATCTCTTTCTCTCTTCTTAACTAAATGAATCAAGGTGAATAGGCAAAATACACTAAGTTACAGTGCTTTGTCTTGGGATTGCATTTAGTTTTCAATGTTTTCAACTATTTGAAGAGGATTCATAGTTTCTTTATGCCCTCCTCAACTCTTTAGCTGTCTAAACTACCATCTTAATCCATTGCTAGTACATAAACCCTTGTCTACCTTGCCCCACAGGACATGACTATATCCCTGAGTTGATTTCCCGGACCCAATCTGCCTTCTCCAATTAATCCAGCAACCAAAACCTAAAATCAAACAAAATTCTCTGATCTACTATACCTAGCCTAAAATCAGCATTCATTTTCAGTCATCTCAAGCCCTGGTTGTCATATTCTAAGTGAGATTGACAAGGAGAGAGCCCTCTCCTGACCTGGTATGGCTAGCTACCAGGTTAAGCGTGGTTTGATGTTACCCTAGACCTGCCTTCCTTCAGCCTAAGGTAGATTTAGGCACTAACACACTTCAATGAATTCAATCCAATGTGCACCAAAACCATTCATGGAGGCCTTAACTAATAGTCAAAGAATACTAAACCAAAATTATAGGCTTGTGGTACCTACTTTGGGAAGTTTCTTGAGCTGCCATTTATGTGCATGCCTTGAACCAATGAGCCAAGGCCCATTCTCTAGCAAGAAAATAAAATAATGCAACTTAGAGTGGAGAGGTTTTTTTTGTTTTTTTTTGTTTTTTTTTTTCTTGAGTTCCTATTTTTTCCATTTTTCTTGTTTTGTACATGTGACAATGCATGGCATTCCAACTAATTTGCTTTTATTCCTTTTTTTCTAATTTTTTTAATCATTTTCCCTTTTTCTCTTTGAAATGCAGGTAAGAAATTTCACTTTTTTCGTTAAAAAATTGAACAAAGAAGCTAGAGGTTGAGCAAGGATGATATTTAGGTGGAATGAGACATGAAAGTGCCATTACAATGGTTTCAATGATCCCTTCCTGGATGTGCAACAAGAAATACAATGTGACACTAGAAACTCGCTTAATTTTAGCTAAGAAGATTTGATGCTACGGTAGGTTTAATTATGGGGTCCATAAGGGACTTGATTTTACAAAGGTTACCATTTAGTCACATGGTGTCAAAATAAGGAAAATGAGGTATCATTAGAAAGAAATCAATGACTAATTCGATTATATATCCAAGCAAAAATTTGATTTGAGGATACCAACTATTAAATTACACTACCCAGAAACTCTTCCATGTAAGCTGGCTAGACCACACCCTCAAAACTAGTTTGAACACTTATGAGAAACCTCTAAGTCATTTAGACTATTATTGAGGTAAAATACAATTTTAAAACTCTAATTTTATATTCTAGTGTGTAAAACAAACCTCGAACCTCTACCACCATTTAGCTACCCTAAAACTTAACCTGAACTTTTGAAAACTTGTTCTCAACAATTGGCAGTTGAAACTAGGTGCATGATATACTATTATAAATGTTTTAAACATCCTTACATAATAAAGAGGCCTAACTTTTTCTTATCTTTGATTTATAATAAAATATGATCAAAAGTCCATAACCATGAATTTTATCCCCATGGGAGATGCACAACTTGTGCCATTAGTAGACTGGGTATATAAACTCATAATTGGCAAAATAAGTTATTTTAAAAAAAATAAATCTAGAGGAATTTCTAACTA